>CAJHZI010000713.1:3260000-3360000 GCA_905160935.1 Enchytraeus crypticus
ACAAAAAATTGCTCGCGCAAGAGAATTCTGAACAAACTGTAACCGATCCATCTCACAACCAGGGAGATTTAAAAACAGGGAATTGCAGTAGTCCAACTTCGATTGCACAAGAGCAGCACCAATTGTAGCAGCTGTCTCACGTGGCAAATATGGACGTATTCGACGAAGGTCACGGGTATGGAAGAAACATGCTTGTGAAGTTTTAGTTAAGTGTTCGTGGAAGGTTAGGTGTTTATCAAGGAAAACACCGAGATTTCTCACAGAAGAAACAGGTGATATTTTAATACCCGAAGATAACGAAAGAGTTTTCCCATTCAGCTTCAGAAGCTGTTGAGGTGTACAGACCAACAAGAAATCAGTCTTAGATGGATTAAGTGCCAAGAAATTAGCAGACAGCCAAGAGGATATAGACTGAAAACTTTGTTGCAGGAGGGTTTCAGCATTAGAATAGGAGTTAGGGGTGAAACAAGTGTACATTTGAGTGTCATCAGCATATAGTTCATGATCAAGAGAATGAGAAGAGATTAGAGTGCTTAGGGGTGTTGTATAGAGGTTAAAGAGGATAGGACCAAGAATGGAGCCTTGAGGCACACCATACTTTAAGTGAGAAGGCGAAGAGATGTACTCCATCACTTCACACTAAAAGAACGATCCGTTAAATAGGAGGAAAACCAATCACGAACAATTCCACGAATACCAAACCAGGAAGAAAGACGTTCCAGAAGAATATTGTGATCAATGGTATCAAAAGCGGCCGAAAGATCAAGCATCCATAATCCAGTTAAGCGTTGTGTGCACATGGCATTAACAATAGAATTGCACACAGATAGAAGCACCGTTTCAGTTGAACGATGCTTAGTATAAGCAGCTTGATGCTTATTAAATAGATCATTGTAAGAGAGATGAGTAGAAAGCCTCTGAAGAACAATTCTTTCAGTGAGCTTAGATATGTATGACAGATTAGATATAGGCCTGTAATTCGACGATAATTCCTTATCCAGTGTGGGCTTTTAAGCAATGGAGTAATAACTGCACGCTTAAAAGCGCGAGGAAATTTGCAGTAGAGAGAAAGAGAGGTTAAACAATCAATGTTAATACTGGAGCAAGTATATGAATACACTTCTTTAAAAGAGAGGTTGGGATAGGATCCAAGTCATAATGTTTAGCTGGAGAGTCTAAAGCTAATTTATTAATCTCATCAATTGTAACTGGTGTGAAATTAGAAAGTTCATCTTTGGAATGATTCTCTACTGGAGTATGAGTAGTAGAGTTGGGAGCTGGAGTGATAGATTCTCTAAGATTGCTTATCTTATCTGTAAAATATTTGGAAAATTGTTCAGGCAATGACTCCACAGGAGTAGAAGGAAGAGAAAGAGAAATAGATAATGTAAAAGATCATTAACGGTTTTCCATAAACTCTTGACATTCACAGCCTTACTGACCAAAGAGGAGTAGTACTCTTTCTTAGCATTGGCAATAGCAGTACGATAAATCTTGTGTTGCAAATTAGAAACAGTTTTCCAAAAATCTGAATGGGTATGACGCCACTTTCCTTCAGCTCTACAGCATGCAGCCTTTAGCTTTCTCAGACCAGAAGTATACCAAGGGTTAGATTTCTTAAGCTTCTTGGTAGTTAGAGGTGCATGCTTATCAAGTAGAGACGATAGAGTAGTGTTATACTGTTTTACTAATTCATCAAGATCATTAACAGGAGACTTGATCAATGTCGAATTATCAAGATCAGAACAAAAGAGATCAAGATCAACGTTATTTACACACCTGAATGAAACAGTAGGTGAATTTTTAATAGTATCTGGCTTAACATGATTATAAGTGAATACAACAGGAAAATGGTCTGACGGCGAGTGAGATAAAATAGTAACAATTAAAGGATCAATAGCAGAGAGACTTGGTGTAATAACAACATCAAGTGTATGATTGTCAATATGAGTAGCAACATTCACATGTTGAACAGCATTACAAGAGGACAGCAAAGTATTAAACTGCTGAGTTAAGGGATCAAGAGGATTATCAAGGTAAATATTGAGGTCACCTGTAATCACAAAGTCTGATTTAGAAGTAGTAAGGAAGGAGAGTAGGGTAGAAAACTCCGATAAAAAGAGAGAGAAAGGTTTGGCATAGGGGGAAGATGATGGTGGTCGATACACTGCAACAACATGCAGAGTACATGAGCTAAATTTACCAGTGACTGAAATTGCTTCAAATGAAGAAAATTTATGACAGTCATTGCTAAGAAGGGTAAAGGGCTTCCTTAGTAGGAGAGCAACTCCACCACCCTTAGCACCAGATATCCTAGAGTCACGATTTGCAATAAACATATCATAACCTGGAGGAAGAATAGACACCAGTTCAGAAGGAGTGGTTATAGAGGATAGCCAAGTTTCACTGATAGCAAAACTTGTGAGTCTCAGCCAAATCATGCAAAGCAATGATATGGTCTGAGTTAGAGGATGTTAAAAGAGCAAAGAGAAAAATTGCTTCGAAGAGAATTAACCGGAATTCTCTATCCAAACATGGCAAATCAGTAATTGTAAACAATGCAGAAAGTACAATATAAATTACAATATAGTTATACACAAATTACATAAAAATACAAATATGCAATAATTACCTAACGATCAAAACGTAAACACTATAACTGTGACAATTTAAACACTAAAAGCAATATAAAATAACGTGTAACGGATCAACTATAACGGTAAAATAACGGTCAAAACTGCAAATTGATTTTTCAACAAAATAGCTATATAACAGATTAACAATATAGCATAGAACTATGAACTAAGTTAAAAGTAGGCCAATGAACTTAATCAAGTCTAAAACTATTCACTAATGATGCTAAATTTCATTAAAATTCTATTAATTTATTATAAATCAATAAATAAACAGTCCTGTCAACACATGACGTCACGCAGAAGTAGCATAATAGTCTAGCAATACATAAATAACAAATGTTACATTCTAAGTTTTGCGTTTTAATTAAATTGTGATAAGTGGACATACACGACATATTGAGAGATTTGCCCGGAAGTTAAGGGAACGCTCTAAAGCTTTCAACTTAGCTTTTTTTTAATAAGGATGTAAATGGTAGTTGTTCTTTTAATAAGAAAGTAAAATGGTAAACTGCTCTTTATGAATAGTTTTTTCCGAGATATGCAGGAAAGGATTATTATGTAAATGTCAGCTGCAAAATTGAGATATTAATAAAGGTATTAACTTAAATTGATATTTATTATATGAATAATAAAACTATATGAATGAATTTAGTTGACTTGAAAGCCTAAGGACATTGGGCCCACCGAACTGCCCTAGCTTGTCCCTCAGATTAGAACTTCAGCAAATGAGAAATCAAAACTTCTCTAAAAAATCAATGACGAGACTAGGGTCATGAAACGGAGGGGCTAATTGTGGGGATAAATGGGGGTTTGATTCTAGCCCATATTTTTATTTAAATTTAGGCCTATATGGTAAATGTACTGATAGTTAGAGGACTGAGCACCGAATGTAGGGGCTTACCCCCATCTCGTTCTCGAGTAGAATAAAAAATTATTAAGATATGTCGCTGGCGTGGCTTGTCAGAGTGATCTTAAAGCTTATAGACTATATCTCGGGCTATTGTTAATATTTTCAGATCAAATTTTTATCAATTACTAAAGGACTATTTTGTTGATGAGGTGGCCAATTTTCATACATTTTAATCTATAGACTGGCCAGTTATACAAGTTTCAGCAGAGCAATTCCCCGTTTTTACCTAAAAATGGCGTTTGCAACAACGGTTAGGGCAAATAGCACTTCATTGGCGAGAAAGAAAAGGTGAACGCTCAGTATTACGTCAATACTTTATTTCCTAAGCTGTTTGAAGATTGCAATACTCTTCTACCAAATGGTTTCATCTTTCAGCAGGATGGTACTCCGGCTCATGCATCTCGTCATGCACAGGAATGGATCAGCGAGAGAAATCCGCATTTCATCAAGAAGGGGGAATGGTCTCCAAACTCTCCGGATCAAAATCCTCTGGATTACCATGTCTGGAGAACCATGCTGCATCTCTATCAAAAACACCAGGCGAAGCCTAAAAACAGGACAGAACTGCAGGAAGTGCTATCTATCTTCAATTTGAGAGAGACTGCTCCAAGCTGGAATCAACAAGGCTGTCCTAGCGTTCCGAAAGATGCTGCAGTCCTGAAAAGCAACTGTAGGAAAGCATATCGAATAGGCAGCAATGCTAGCAGATACAACTGATTCTTTCTGAACCACCACAACGACCCTTTTCAGGGTAAAAAAATAAAGTTAAATATTATTTTTATTTACAATACTTTCAAAAAAGGGATGCTGATACTTTCATAACTGGCCCATCTATGTACCAAAATGGATAAAAATTGGCCACGTCATCACAAATTAGTCATTTAGTAATTGGTAAAAATTTGATTCGAAAATATTTACAATAGCCTGAGATATTCAGACTTTTTGAAGGTGTTATCACTTTTTTACTCACCCTGTATAATGTATCGTGTTGTATCCGGGACACTGAAAAACATATCCACCATAAACTGCACGTGTCGTAGGAGGCGACTGAGCAAGAATGAAGAAGGTAATTAAGGAAAACCACTTTAGAAACCATATTTTTCCCAAGCAATAGGCTATATGTTAAATGTGAATATGGCATAGTCTTAAGTGACTAACTAATTATTCGATGGAGTGCTCTGCTCTTTATAACATGAAAGCAGTTAGTACGAATTTGTACCTTGAACCTACCACTTGGCAGGACATTTGAGAGAGAATACGTATCAAGTTTCTCAACGGGGAAATGAACATACAATGTTGTATTAGATATGCAATTCGCCAGATGGCAGTAACAGTTCAGTAGTTCTGATTTCTACCTAACTATTACCAGACTAGAAACTATTTAGACTTTACAATCCTGGAAAACTGAAAATACTCAAGGGACTACACATATATATGATTGTGGTGGGCATTAGATCCTAAACAATCGCCATATTGTTTCTTTACTTCTGTTAACAAATTTTGTAATTTTTAAAGTTACTTTGGAAAGTGTTGTATTTATAATTTAGAGTTATTAGAGATAGAGTTAAGGTTTACTTAAAATGGATTTAGAGTTCGATTGATAGAATTTGAGTTATAGTAGATGGAATTTAGTAAAGAAACAATATGGCGGTTATTCTGGAACTAATGCCTACCCATGTTTGTTGTGAACAAAACGATGGATCAGAACAACAGGTAGCTCGTTTTCCACGTAAGTAGGTGACCACGATTTCAAGATTTCAAATGTCAGGTCAGTTGATAATAGATGGCATCTCTTGATGCTTCTTGACCTTTAATCATGTAATTGTCTACACAAAAACAAATCAATGCAAAAACAATTGAAATAGTAAAGGTTTAACGCCCGTTTTCTCATACAAAAATTATGTCAGGGACGTTCCCCCTCGAGGATAGAGCTTGGAAAGAAACGGTCAACGATATTTCTATGTATACATGTATATCGCTTTCGAGTGAGGAAACAGACGTCAACATTAGCTTTGCCAGCTTTTATATTGCAATGTTTATGCAGATGCAAATGTTATGATGAAATTAGAGTGAATGCACAGATAAACAAACAATAAATAGAAAGAAAAGTTGATTGGGATATATTAAAAGTATATTATTGTAAATATGTATATATAGGCCCTATATATACATGTATATATATATATATATATATATATATATATATATATATATATATATATATATATTGCAATATCTCTATTGAGGAAATTTGAGAATTAGGAGATTTCATGTAAGGGTAGTTTGTATTAGACTATTCCAGCATTGAGATTTTTATATCGTGGAGCCTGTTTATCATTGGTCCATGCTGTACCTGAATCAGCAGTAAAATCCTTCACTTGGTTGTACTTTGACCCCAGCTGTACTTTTGAATTTTACTGCCCTCTGTCATCCTATTGACTTTCACAGCAGAGACCTCCTTGACCGAGCTGTTTATGTTGATCCGACTTGTACCATACCTTATACCTTATAACCATACCTTATAACTTACCTTTATGAATGATTCAAATGAATTAAATGACTAATATTAAGTCTATGTTTAAACTCTTTAACTATTTTCGTAACTTCATAAATGATCTGAGAGTTTCAAATTTGAAATCCTAAGGTAAATTATGAAGCTTATTACTGGTCAGTTGATAGCAAACGGTGTATATTATGATCATTTTTCTATGGAAGTACACGTGTTTACCAAATCATCTTTATTTGACATTTTTTGTTACTAAATTGCACTTTGTCTCTGACATATTGGATCAAATTTTAGCCAAGACATTTCCTCTTAATTATAAACGTATCTAATATATGGGCCTATTGTGACAAAAAAATTTAAAAATTGATGAAGCATTCTATTGGCTCGTTATAATCAAGGAGAATATTTCAGATACAATAGTAAAGCTAAATATCTATATTATGAACATTTGTTGGTCAACTTATAATATTTTCAGAAATGTAAAGGAATAAATATCACTTCTCTCCTTTTTTCATTGTCATATTTTTACCCAGCTGAAAAATGTGGCAGCTATTATGACTTAATGAATTTTAAAGCATATTTATCATAAACCATTTTAAACATGTTTATCATAACCATTGTTATTATGAGTAAAGTTAAACTATTGCAACATTATCCAAACCAAACCATTTCGAACTCGAATCGAACTCTTGCGAGTTGGAAAGCAAGCCGAACCCGAACCGAACCTTTGTTAGAACCGAACACGAACCGAACCGAAATTTCATTTTCAACGAACCGAACCAAACCGAACTCTCAAATTGTCAACTGCTAACCGAACCCGAACCGAACCGAACTTTCATTTTCAACGAACCGAACCGAACCCGAACTCTGGAAATTCATATATTCCCATCTCTACTTCAAATTAGATTCAATTCATTTAACAATAGCTGAATTGCAATCATTTCTAGATATAATTAAGGCACTCTGGAACAGATAGAAATTCGGCGACCACGTATTATAGCACAAACAGACACGAAGAGGCTTAGTGTTTGTTGTCTTAATTAGATTTACACCTTATTTCGATGGAGACGAATTACAACTAGAATAAATTACACGTTTAATAATTTTAAATATCAGTTCAAAAGATAACTCATTGTTTTACTTCTGCTACAGTAGTCCTACGTTAAAAATGTCAATGCACCTTCGACCTTCAAAACTAGATGACTAGTTAACAAACAGTTATTTCATTAACATTGGGAGGATCGATAGTAGTCGCGGGATGTATTGTAATATTTCCTTTTCAATCTGCCCAGTAATTGAAAACATTTGCTCACATTATACAATATAGCTCGGATACAATATAATTCGTTAGAGTTTCCCAGTTTGATTGAAGACGCATTCTGAATCTTAACCATCATTGTCATTTAACTTCAAGTCAGGCTGTAAAACTACTTAAACCGTATTATCTATCCTCGGCTTTTATTACAGCTGGGAGAGTAATAGTAGATACTATGTTTAATGACATTATCATCAAAGCACGAAATACACAATGCACATACAAACGGGGCACTAAAGAGGATAGAGAAATTATATCTAGTTGACAGCCCACAATCATATACAAACATACACAGACAACAAATGATAGTAACACGCCAATGAATGCAGATTACAACATAAATTACAACACATGCATATTACAACACAATAATACGTGAAATCTCTCTGTAATGAGCGTGAATCGACATTAATTTAGTAGTTATGCAAAGAGAAGTATCCATGAGTTGTATTGGACAGTGTGCTATATACTTATAACAAACGGTTATACTTGTAAATCGAAAATGTTAACAAATATTAACAATTTTGTGAGTATTGATCAGCCGAATATGCACGTTATAGCGTTATATAAATACTCATACGGTGTAAATGTGAAGACATATGGTATGTGGTCTCTAAAACATACAGCTAAATGAATAGACTTGTAACATATACGAGTATACATGTATACATGTATATGCCTGCAAATAATATAATAATATAACGTACTCGTATACATTATACTAGTATATATGCCTGCAAATACAAATATATTGACTTCTTATTTTATTTAATTTTCCTACTTCTACAATTTGTATAAGTCCGTACTTGGCACGAATTCAAACAGGTCTTAGAACATACGCATAAAAGCATTGCATAAATGCATAGCATTGTATATGAATGGCTATAAATGCTATAAAGAAGGGTCAGACATGGCGATATTAAGATACAATAACATTTTATACATAGATAAATAATTCTGCACAATGTGCATTGCAGCTCTGCGTCATTTGAATTACATTCCAGAGTTGAGAGCATTGTCAGAGTGCAGCCAAGCGAGCAGTAGACATAAGAGAGCAACACACGAGTCTGCAGTCAAATGCCACGACATTGTAGGCACAGGTGCGCATGTAGGCTCAACACTGTAGGCGCAGGTGCGCAGTGTAGGCACAGCATTGTAGGCACAGGTGAGTAGGATTTAAATCTCTGCTACAACTAACCGTTCTGCAGAAAAT
This sequence comes from Enchytraeus crypticus, assembly GCA_905160935.1. Lineage (NCBI taxonomy): Eukaryota > Metazoa > Annelida > Clitellata > Enchytraeida > Enchytraeidae > Enchytraeus > Enchytraeus crypticus. The sequence goes on from CAJHZI010000713.1 coordinate 3,268,581, forward strand.
TCGTTGCACTAATTTATCTGGTTGCAGAGTCCCCCCCTACTCTCAAATTTATACTACGCTAATAACAGAGACTGCTATATATATATATATATATATATATATATATATATATATATATATATATATATATATATATATGGCGTTGTGTAAATTTGAGAGTAAAAAATTTAATAGCGACTGTCACTAATGAATTTTTTACTCTGAGCAATATCTATGAATTATACGCATGACTATTTAATTTATCACAGTCATCTTCCCTTGAATCCCAGTTTAACTAAGGTCGGGATACAAATAGACCGCCTCCAATCCTCCCTGTCTCACATTATATCATCAGTCAATCCCCTATTTTTCATGTCCTTCTTAATCACAGCATGCCACGTCAATTGGGTTTACCTCCCTATAGCATATCATCCAGCTTTTAAGTATTTATCTGATTATTTAATTTATTTATTATTTAATTTAGAATTTCACACATTAATTTCTTTATATTTTAAAGTTCTAATAATAATGAACATGAATTTAGTTTAGATATGATTATCGCAAAATTAAACTAAATTCATGTTTATTGGGATTAGGATGTAACGCATTTACGTTCATTAACTTATGATAGTAACATACCCTGGCAGGAGCAGTAAGATATTCGACCGCTGATCAGTGTGTGCGGGGTTCAAATCCTGGGCTCGCCCGTCACTGATAGCGTAAAGTGCGCATGTCGTTATGGAATGTCGGGCTCCGTTATTACTTGGAAGAGCGAATATTGAAATATTGTTACTAACTTCCTAGGATGTTACAAGATTAATTTTATATCACTGCTGGCTACAATAGATGCGCTATTATAAAGTAACGAGTCTTCTTGGAGAAAGGGGAAAATAACAAAATTACAAAAATTAGTAATTAAACAAGAAAGGCTTAGTGTCACGTTGAGCATCTAATAAGCGTAACTAAAGTAATAAAACAACAACAATTCGTCAACTGTTATTTAACCAGAAAACTGTGTTATCGATTCAGCCTAACATTTTGAATTTAAAGGTCGCCCTTGGCATCAATGAGCAATTTAAAGTAGAACTATTACAGCCAGCTAGAGCTCCTGCCTGGCCCCAGCTGTCACGCTCTGTCGAGCAGTAGATCTCGCGACCGTTTGGCTATCCAAGCGTCCGCTCTTATAACTTAGCAACTCCGTCGTCACGTACTGCGCAAGTGGAAGTCTAGATACTAATGTAGAGAAATAAGTTCTATATTCTGTTTAATAAAAGCTCTATATACAGTTTACTAAAAGTTCTATATACCGTTCGAATATTTCTAAGTGAATTCGTTATATATTACCCTAGGCCCCTTAATTCGAAATGATGTTAACCTGTATTCAATACTATGGGGTGTACTTTGGGATACTCGGTACTTTGGAGTGTACACAATACTTTGGAGTGTACTATACCTTGGGATGTATTCAATACTTGGGGTGTACTGAATGCTTTGGAGTGTACTATACTGCGGGTGTAATGTATACTTTGGTTATACGTGGTACGATTGGAACCTAAGTAATTTGAATCGAACAATCCTATAACTGACATATAATTAAACTTAGGATGTTCATTGATTGTAATAATTTTATATTTATAAATCTAAATCGCTGATTGCTATATAAATTGACAGCGTTATAAAGTGATTTCATGTGCTTCCCCATTATTGTTATAGATTTATTTAGAACGTTGAAACTCGTCAACTTGTAGTTTGAGAGTAACCCAATTTCTTTTGGCTATTACATAGACATATCTATAAATAGTGGCGACATTACCGTCGGATTGTGCCTTACCGATAAACGTGTGCTTAGCGTCCTGCATTAATTGTTGTTATCTAGTTCTGAATCAGGTGTTTTCGTGAATTCATCGGGCACTGATATGCAAGAGAAGGAATTATATGAAGAAGATACGTGTCATGGAACTGCCACTAGGTAGTGCACACACAGAGAGAGACAGAGAGAGACAGAGAGAGAGACAATAAGAGAAAGAGAGAGAGAGAGGAAGAGAGAGAGAGGAGAAATGGTAGTAACCACGGTTGGTGACTGAGAGTCTAGTTCATGTTCTATATATTAATCATGACTAGATTCACACTCATCTACTGAGGTCTACAATACTTCGCTCCTGTTTGTCACGACTATAAATTAGAGACAACTTCATTATAGCTACCTTGGAAAATGTCATCGGGTTACCCTGGTGCTTTTCCGTTAAATGTTTGCTTCAACTGCTTGGCCAATTGTTGATAATCGTTCTACTTAAATTTTGACCTCTGGAAAATTGTAAATATCTCTTTCATTTCCTAAGTCCTTTCAAATATTAAATTGTATGATATTTTTGTTTTGTGATGCCTAATATTTGTGTATTTTATTATACACTATTTGGATTACTTTATTTTTGCGATGTAGAGAAATAATTACTATATTGGTATGCTGCACTATATTGAACATTAACAGTTAAATATTAGCCGAAAATAGAAGATTCAAATAGCATGTGTTACTTTACTATTTATTAATTATATTTATTATTATTATTACTAAAGTTAACTTGAAATTTAGGCTCCCTAGTTGCTGCCGCCTTTTTCTTATTGTTGTCGGCTGGTTCCATATATAGGCAACCCAGTATGAATGATTAACTTTTAATATTTTTGAAGAGCAATACTAATTCCATGGCATGATACTATATAAAATACCTGTCAACATACCAGTCAGTTGCAGTTTACCGTTTCTTTCAATCAAATTAATAATAATAAAACTAAAGGTTTAACGTCCGTTTCCTCATAGAAGGATGATATCGGGGACGTCCCCATCACATGTCACAACAAATCTATTCACACCAAACGATATGAAAAACCATGTGTTGAAGAGAAATAAAAAGATCCTAAGCGGTGCCTCCCCGGTGATAACAAACAGTTAGGCAAGATCAAAAACAAATCTATGACAGTAAGAGATGCGTTTCCAAACTAAAACGGAAAGTGGAAGTAGTAAAACATGAGCGAAGATCATATAGCAGAGAGTTCCAACAGTAGGTGCTGGGAAAAAAGAAAGCCTATCAACCGAAGTGAGAATATTGATAATTTTGAGCAGTTTGGCATCGGAAGAACGAAGCCTACCAGAAGGTTGATACTGGATAATGAGATCGGAAAGGTAAGAAGGTTTACCATAGATAAGTGTTTTGAAAGTCAACCGAGCGATTTTATACGTTTATACTTAATTCTTTGAACCACAGGAAGCCAATGAAGATTATTAAGCAGGAACTAGAGGTGACCTGAAGCCATGAGGAACGACAGCTAACACGTGCTAGAGAATTCTTAACGCGTTGTAAACGCATGAGAGAAGAAAGTAAGCCATATAGCAAGCAATGAATTGCAGTAGTCAAGTTTAGAATGAACTATAGAGTTAGCAAGAATTATGGATGATATTTTAATCGATAGATGACCATAACTGTCTGATGTGACGGATCTGAAAGAACGATGAAAGATAGACAGATGAGATATGAGATTTGAAGTCAAGGTGTTCATCAATTATGACACCAAGGTTTATAGCTTTGGGAATAGGAGTGAGAGCCAGCTTCTGAAAATAGACTAAAGAATTGGCTACTGTGGTTTTTTAGTACATTAGTGGCAAGCAGATATACCTCATACGAACATATGTACTGGGACGTTAACGTGACATCTTGTTAGCATGCTAACAAGATGTCTGAGTTCGGATGAGTAGGTGCAGGGCTTAAATCGCCTTCCCTCCGGGTAACTGACACATTTTCGAGGTAGATTGACCCTTAACTTGGTTTTGCATTCTTTCTCTCTCCTTCTTAGTGCACTGCCTACTGGCAGGTCCATGGTATAAAACGCCTCCACTCTTCTCTGTCTTCCGCCTTCCTCTTCATTTCCACATATGCGTGGGTCTTTAAATCATCTAACATAGGTAATATCGGCCTACCTCTGTCTCTTTTTCCTTCCATTCTACCTTCTATGACCCCTATTAATAGGCCTTCTCCCCTTAGGATGTGTCCTATCCAACTCCTCTTCCCTTTTCTTAATACATTTATCAGCTGGCTATCTGTATCAACTCTCTCCAGAACTTCCTCATTTGTAACCTTTTGAGTCCAGCTAATCCTCTCCATTCTTCTCCAAATCCACATTTCCAATGCTTCTAGTTTCCTAATAACTTCCATCCTTAAGGTCCTTGTTTCACATCCATATAATAACGTGGTCTAAGCCAAAGTTTTCACTATCTTTATCTTTGTGTCTTTCTTTAGACTTTAAAAAATGGTATTTCTTAATTCCAAAGGCCGCTTTTGCTTGCGCAATCCTACTGTATATTTCAGTCTCGTATTTCCCGTCATCGGTTATAGTATAACCCAAATATTTGAAACTCCTTACCTGTTCCAATTTTGTACTATTTATTGTGAAATTAATTTCAAATTCTTTATTGGACACTCTCATAACCTTGGTATTTTGATATTAATCTTCATGCCATATCTCAATGCATTATATATATATACGTGTATATATATATATATATATATATATATATATATATATATATACACTGTATATATAATATATGAATATATATATATATATACATATACACTGTGTTTTTTATAACTGATATCCCAAATAGTTTTAACAATAAAGTCGTAAGAAGTGGACCAATATACTTGAAATTCACGGTACTTGACCAGCAGCCAATTCTACAAAAAAGAGAAATTTTGTTTTAATATCTTCAATAACGTGAAAGTTACAGTTTTGTGAATAGAAGAGGGGTCAGATATGAAATTTCCAGTACATGATTACGGGCTTGTTACATGCATCGTAAAATTATCTCTATAAAAATAATGGCGAACATGTAACAAAATTTCAGCTAATGAGGTTTTGAAGAGCAATCACTTCTTTGCAAAATGACTTAAAATATGACGTAAAATGACGTGCTGATATGTTCTTAATTGACAAAGTTATTGCTTTTAATTAATGCATGCATTGCATGTCTGGCTACAATTGCTATCACCGCAGACACTGCCACGGCATCCTCTAGCGCTACATATAAAATGACTTCTTGTTTATTCTCTTCATGCAATGCATGCATACAAAGTTTAGTAACTTTGCCAATTAAGAACATATCAGCACGTATTGCACGTCGTTTTGAAAAGAAGAGATAACTCTTCAAAATAGCATTAGCAGAAATTTTATATTACACGTTTGGTACTATTTTTTATAGAGATACGCTAAATGTAACACGCCCGTAATCATTGTTTTGGAAATTTCTTCTCTGACCCCACTCCTATTCGCAAAAAATAACTTTCACGTTATTAAAGATATTAAAACGAAATTAATCTATATTTTGTAGAATTGGCTGCTGGTCAAGTTCTGTAAATACCAAGAACATCGGTCAACTTCTTGCGACTTTATTGTTAAAACAATTTGGGGTATCAGTTATAAAATACACAGTGTATATATAATTCCTTATAGAACTGCGATTAGAATCTAAATTTTTTTAATTAAATTGCTATAACCCTTTTGAGCTCTCAAAAGAGCGTCCTAAATTGAGAACGCTAAACATTTGTGGTAATTAAATGAATAATGCAAATGTTACGACAATAGGCCTAATAATTACGAGAAGTTTGGCATTAATCTAGCGCTAACACCTACTCTGCACAAAAACTGTACGATTGGTTTCGCACTTTGCGAGATTATAAGTCTTGACCCTGTTTATAATTTTACTCACATACACACTCAAATCGACATACACACACACCTAAATATACATGTATATATATATATATATATATATATATATATATATATATATATATTACATATGTAATATATATTTACTGTATGTCTGAGTATACGTATACAATGCATAGGCATATCTATCTATCTATCTATCTATCTATCTATCTATCTATCTATCTATCTATCTATCTATCTATCTATCTATCCATCTATCTATCTATCTATCTATCTATCTATCCATCTATCCATCTATCCATCTATCCATCTATCCATCTATCCATCTATCCAGCTATCCATCTATCCATCTATCCATCTATCCATCTATCCATCTATCCATCTATCCATCCATCCCCCATCTCCATCCCTCCATCCCTCCATCCCTCAATTCTTCCATCCCTCCATACCTCCATCCATCCATCCATCCATCCATTACGTCCTAGGTCGTGTATTAACTATGGGCCTAATTACGTAATTATAATGCGCATTATATCGTGATAATGTACATTATAATGCATACTATTCCCCGTGATGTGTTCGGGTGTTGTTGGACCACTGCAGAATAGGGCAACCGCAAACCACCTGCTGCGTGTACGTCAGAGTCGACTAAGGCAGGAGCTGAGGATGGAAAGAGGGACCCACCTCATCATGAAATATTTTCCCCCATGACTAAATGGTACTTAATCTATCTAACTGAGTAAGGCAACGGGAAACCACCTCAGAAGCCATACTTTTCCCAAGCTATAAGCTACATAAGGTATGGATAAGGTATAGACTTTGTGAAGGGACTGATTAACTTGTTGATCTAAGGATTGCTCTTATGGAGCGAGAAAGCAGACTTTGAGTATGAATATGTACCTTGAACCTGCCACTTAACAGTGCACTGAAGATATATATATTTATATATATATATATATATATATATATATATATATATATATATATATATATATATATATATATATACACACACATATATATATATATATACCCTCTCGTAGTCTTCGCTCATCTAGTACAAACCTTCTCACTGTACCAAAAATTTAATCTGCCCATGGCAGATTAAATTTTTGGTACAGTGAGAAGGTTTGTACTAGATGAGCGAAGACTACGAGAGGGTTGATAGATTGATAAAAGAGGAGATAGATACCATAATTTAAACTTTTGAAGTTCAAGGAAGCTAACTTGAATTTTATTCGTTCGGAAACTGAAAGTGCAGTTTGTTAAGAAGAGAAGAGGTGTGGGATTTGAGTATTTTTACATTACAAACGACTCAAGAAAGGGAATTTTGTATGTGTTGGAGACGAATTAGAGAGGTTTTCGTGAGTTACATGTAGCCTACGTGGGCTGCATTTACTTGGAAGTTACAAGTCCAAAAGGTGACACAATATTCATTACTGACTAGATGTTCAATATTGCCCTTTGATGTTTTTAATTTAGCCGTATTCTTAAACAAGCAATTCGCTCTATAAGTACTCCACAGACTCAACGTTTCAGTATTAAACGCTTTTTAATAACAGAACGTTTGCCATTGAAACAGAATAATTCGAAAAACATTTTTTCGCAGTGTAATTTGAATTAAGATTTACATTTATGATGTCAGGATTTGTTTTCAGTTGCCTGCATCTGATTTGCACTGCAGGTCTCATTATATCCATGGACGGAATCTACTCTGATATCGGTAACCTAATTATAATTTTTATTAAACTTTATCTAATATTGTGCTTGACGTTTTCATTAGCGAAAGTAACTACATGCTGTTGTTGTCGCTGCTATTGCTTCTGTGATACTTGGAAGAACTGCAAAGGCATTTGACCTAATAATTATATCTAGAATGACATATTTAACGTCAATATTTATAACTATATTTAAAACTTAATTTATCTTTCGACTTCTGACTTTATAAATTTGAAATAAGAATTATAAGTAATAGAAGTATTAATTAAGGAATAAATCTTCTATTTTTGTTCACCAACGAATTAGTAGGAGAGGGTAAACCTAGTAGTAGGTATCACAGTGCTCAATGTTGTCATGGACGATAGTAGCATTCTAATTACATTGTTGTTGTAGTATTCCATTGAAAAAGTAGCAGAATAGTTTATTTATTGATGTATGTCAAGAGTATGCTTTCATAAAATTTAAATTTAGAACTACTTATATCATTTCGTGAAAAATGCATCCATGCATTTCTAGAAGCCTTCGTGAAATGCGTATGCAATGCATTTACAATGTGAGCCTGTCGCCTATATGCAGTCACTTTTCTATAATTAGAAAAAGGGGATCAAGGAACAAAAAGCTCTTGCTTCAAGACGGCATTTTACTGTTTTGGTCTTGAGGGTCACTGTCTTATTTCTGGTGTCGGTCGTGCTCTTTGTCCCATCACTGTATAAATTAACTAGAAAAATAAAAGCTTAAAATTCTGAACTTTGTCATGCAAAATCTCACTTGGTGCCATCACTGTATAAATAATCTAGACAAATATAAGCTTAAAATTCTTAACTTTGTCATGCCAAAGATCTCTTGGTCCCATCACTGTATAAATTAACTAGACAAATATACTGTAAGCTTAAAATTCTTAACTTGTTCACTTTATGTAATAAGATTGATTTGCTAAGATTTTGAAAATCAAACAGCGGGAACTCAGTCTCACTACGTCAACGACGAGTCGAGGCTGATTGATATGATACTCAGCACAACGACGTATGATATCAAGACCAGGCCTTACACAGTCCAGTCTGACGGCTTCATATTTACCGTCGTTCCGCAACTAAGCATCATTTCTCTGATGGATCTGGTAGGAGAGTGCTTCCACTGGTTTTCTGTTTAACTGACTTACAATATTAAGCCAAAATAGTTCACTAATGAAAGCAGTTTAATCGTGTGGTTTAGAAGTAGCATAATAGTTTAATTGTTGCTTACATGCAAAGAAATTTATATACATGTACATATAGGTATCTAAATGCATTTACATGTAAATGTAAAGAAGTTTATCTACATGTTTATCTACATCTACTTTAAAATTGTTGGAAAAGGTAGCTTAGTTATTTTAATGTAGTCCAACAATAGAAAAACAATTTAACTACCATTAAGTAATTAATTTACATTGTAGTTTATATTAAATGGTTAAAATGCACAGTTGATATAGTACTTTAACGAAGTTATACGTAAAGTTGTCCGGCTTAAGATTTTCAGGAATATCAATTTGGTAAATTTAGGACTCCTATTAATTAAATCATACTAATATACTGAACTACATTGTTAATTGCAGGTATATAAAGGTTTTTCCCGCATGTAAATCCTTACGATTGTTTAAAGAATTGTAGCTGAAGTAGATTCATTTAACTATCTAAAATAGTTAAGAGTGATGTAACTAAATAATAATAAAAATAATAATAAAGGTTTAACGTCCGTCTCTTCGTACAAGGATGATGTCAGGGACGCCCCCCCCCCATCACATGGCACCACAAATCGATTCAACCCCAAACGATCAGAAAAAACATGTGCTGAAGAGAAAGAAAATGATCCTAAACGGTGCCGGTCCAGTGATCAAAAAACAGTCAGGCAAGATGAAAAAGTCTATGGTGGGAAGAGATGTGTTTTGAACTTACAACGGAAAGTGGAAGTAGTAGAACATGAGCGAAGATCAGCAGGCAGAGAGTTCCAAACAGTAGGAGCGGAGAAAGAAAATGAACGTCTACCTAACGAAGTGAGAATATTAGGAATTTTGAGCAGTTTGATATCGGAAGAACGAAGCTTACGAAAAGATTGATATTGGATTAGGAGATCAGAAAGGTAAGAAGAAGGTAACATCACCCACCACAGGAACTACGAGTAACGTTTCTACCAGTACTATCGGCTAGGAGTCGACAATCTTAACATCTACCACTACAGGAGCTAAGAGTAACGTTACTTTAAGTAGATGAGGGGGTTCGCAGAGTGGAAGGCAGAGAATTCCAGATCTATGGGGCAGAATGCTCAAAGGAACGCCTCGAGAGCTTACTGCGAGAATAGATACATACGAGTGGGTCCTTAAATCATCCATAACATTCCTTTTGATATACCATTACTATTGAGGGATTGTGCTCATGACGAGTTGGGCCCTCTGTGCCTTCCTCAGCTTCAACTAACATTTACTGGGCAGGGGGTCATTCCCTAAGAAAACAATCCTGTATAGCCAATACGTGTATAACTAGTAGGCCTATAGTTCCATCACCATACTGGACCGTAATTCTACATGTTGTTTTGTGCCACTTTATCTTAAGAGTCAAGAAGGAATATAGGTTTCGATCAAATGGGTGGTTCAAATCCCTTGCTCTCAAAGTGTCTGACATGATTTCGAGTTAGAAAATTGATGTCAATTTGCATAACCATGCTGTGTGGTTATTCTACTCCATTCTTTGTATAGTCAATATTAAAATTCATCCTAAGTTTATTAAAGTTTACTAAGAATTAAATATCTCGCATTTGAAGTACAAAATTTACGGCGACTAATATTAAAATTTCATTTCACGGGAGACCAACAAAATTAGAATATCATTCATAAGTGTAAATTCGGGATTGTTTATTATATAAACACATTTATACGTTATTGTCACCAACACTAATAGCCAGGCTTGTAGCCCTCGAGACCTGGTCTTGGTCTCGATACCTCTTGAGACCGGATTTTGACGGTCTTGATCTTGGACTCGAAATATCCGGTCTTGGTCTTGGTCTTGGTTTTGGTCTCGGAGTTTTGGTCTCGACTAAAAGTCTGCTAATAGCATCTAGTCGTAATTACTCCGTACAATCTTTAAATCTCGCCGGTAAGAAATTATTTCAAACAAGAGTGAAACTCTTGTTTCAAGTATGCAGTCGATTTGGTAGCTGCACTTCAGTGTATGGTGTTGGTATACCTTTCTGAGCTTGATGCAATAAATCTGAAAATTAATACGAATAAATCGTACTGAACTAGAATTTGTAAAAGATTTTTATTGATTGTCCACTTAGATATTTATATAGTGACAACGGTCTGATTGATTGGGCTAAGGAAGCTAAATAGCTCGGTATGATTATTGACAGTAACAGACAAATTACGGTATCCTTTACACATGTTAAACGTATGTTCTGTGCAGCCTTCAATGCATTATATTCTAAGCTAGGACGGTTGCTTGATATAAATGTTACAATCAATTTAGCTGTAGCCTGGGCCTAGTCTATCATATGCTCTTGAAGCACTACATTTAAATAAATCTAAAATTAAAAGTTTACATGTAGAATTTACACTCAATAAGGCATTATATAAAGTAATTCAGGTATTTTGTAGTCTGGGCCTAGTCTATTATATGATGATTTGCAATTTTCTATGAATATTTTAACATTCATGGAATACAAGAAAACTATCAGTTGAGAAAAAGATAGATTTATGACAACTCTGAAGACAATGAAGTACATTAGTTTACGCATTCTAATTCACTGACTGTATTTCCCTACATGAATTTAATTATTTATTCTTTATTTTTTCTTCTGTGTCTCAATGTAGACTATGTTAGTTTATCATTTTTGCATTAATTTGCTGCCTTTTGGTGAAATAAATATTGATAGATAGATAAAAAGCTACTCTTCCCTTATTACAGCAAGGCTTCTGCAATCGTATCAGGATTCCGGTAGATAGCGGATATGCACATTTATCATCATAATTAAAGGACAGCTTTGCAGGAAATTTAAGTAATCGGAAAATAGCAGAGTTTGTAACTGCTTAATACATCTTCAGCGTTCTAGCAGTACTGATAAATGCAACCGTGTTAGAATATCTAAGTAAGTTAAGTAAAGAATTAAAATATTATTACCTCTAAATTAAGACATATGTTTTTTAAATTCTTATTTTCAGATTATTATTATATAATATTTTTATTTTAATATTTTATCACTTGACATTAGTTCTGTGATAACCTGTCTACTAATATGGGGTACCTAGATAATGTTACTGGTATGACCATAATTATGTTTTTACTATTTCATATGACCATATGCTTTTAATATTTGACATTTGTCAAACATTTTTGTATTACTCTATATAAATATATATATACATGTATATATATATATATATATATATATATATATATATATATATATATATATATATATATACATGTATATATATACATGTATATTCAACTTTCCAAAAGGTTCTGTGGTTGATGACCGAGATAGTGGAGTATAGTGTCTACCACGTGGAAGAAATCCGACTCAAAATTGTTCATCCGCCTGCAACAATGCCAATCATACAGAATAAAGCTAAGCAAAATTTAACTATAGGCCTATTTTGCACTATTGTGATTTAATGCAGTCCGTCAGAAAATGTTAAACATCCAATATTATATAAACGTAGCTGTAGTACTAACGGAAATAGAATTTAGTAGAAGAGTTACATGATTTGGAACTGCCGTTAGAAAGAGAAATTCTACAGAGAAATGGAAGGAGAATAATGTTATGTTCTTATGTTCTTATGTTAACGTTCTAGCGTATGACTGACGTTTAATTTCTCCAATTCTGTTTTTGAGTTACAATTTAATATTCTTACTAATGCCTTAATTTGTCAATTAATATTTCAACTCAATGCATCACTTTGTGGAAGAGTGCCATACAGGCAAAGCTCGATGGTGATTTGACTTCTCTATTAATGAAGGATGAACGAGTGCCACATCAAGAAGAAGAATTTCTATTTTATTAATCTAAGTGATTTGTTAGTTTCTATATGAATTTTTTATATTTTTAAATGGTGTTCTAGTTTTCTAGTCAATATTTGAATACATTGCATAAAACAACATTCCTGTATTGTTTCATATTTCCACAAATTTAAGACTATAAATGTAGTTTAAATGTGACTATTCTACACTATGTACTACTAATAAGACTTATCTAAAATTCTTCTCACTTAGGCTATACTTAATTTTTTTGTTCTTTACGCCATCATAAATAAGTTTAACTTGTATTATATTTAAGAAAATTTAATCTATTTACTAATAACGACTAACTATTCTTTAAGAATTCACGAAGTGCCTCTAGTCAAAACTTACGAAGTTGTTAATAACTAACGACTAATTATAAGTTTCAACAAAAATAAAATAAAATAACAATAACAATAAAAAACAAAAATATCAAAAAAATAACAAGAACATATTTCATGTACTTAGTGAAACGGTGAATATATTTATATTCTCATAGAGGAATATCGAAGAGTACCTGGTAATTAAGTCCAGCCTCTCATCCATGTCTCTCAATCTGTCCCATTCTCTCAATTTTTCGGCATCATCTTCAGACATCAACGAATTCCTAATCGGTATATCAGCTCCGAGCTTTTGAGATGACTTAACCATTCTACCAGTTCCCTCCACCGAACACTGATCGGCCAATGTTATCGAGGACGAAGAAGAAAATCCAGCATGGACCTGAACGATTGAGGTATCAGTAAGCGTGACAGTGGACTCGACGTCATCGAATGACGTCATAGCGGCGGCGACGTAACGTCGTCTTGACGACGATGACGTAGGACAGGTCGAGGTGATAACCCGAGCGTGTCTGGCAGTGGAACGATTGGGGTTCCTGTAGCACAGTCGATCTCTCTTCATTGAGGTGGACATCTTCGTTAGGTTTCTACTTCCTGTTGAGCTATAGGCTTTGCCTGATTTCCCTCCGGCTGTAGTCATAACAATATACAGCTTATAGCACGATATTTACTTGTATATAATGAATTTATATCTTACATTATCTATATAATACAGTATAAAAAGGCACTATATATACAGGGTGCGCATTTAAAAAATATCCTCCTAGCACAATTGCGATAGCTTAGTCAGTTATTAATATTTCGTCTTGAAATCTTAAGTTTCTCTCGTAGAGGAATTTTGCCACAAGCTGACCAAATTTTGTAAAAAATATTTTTAAGGGAACCAGAGTTATCCAAGTTTTGCAAAAAAATTGATTTTTTCATTTAACACGCAACGTAAAACGCCAATTAGAATCAATTCCTTTTTGAAAATGTGCTGCCCCTGAAAAAGGCCGTTAGATGATGATGACTCTGATATTGTGCTACAATGTATTACACTAGCACTATTTTGCCGAAACTGATAGAAGACTGCAACAAGTTAAAGCCATATGATTTCATTTTTCAACAGGACGGCGCGCCGACTCACACTTCACGTCTTGCGCAATACTTTCTTGAACAATACAGGCCAGATTTCATAAAAATGGATGATTAGCCTCCTAATTCTCCAGATTTTAATCCACCTGATTCTTTGTCTGGAGACCCATGTTGGAAAAGTATCGTGCTTTCAAGCCCAAACCCAGAATCACAATGGAATTATAGGCTGTTCTTCAAGATATCTGGAAAGACCTACCACAACAATCCATTGACAGCGCAATTTTATCTGTAAGAAAAGACTTCTGGTCGGCATTAAAGCCCAGGGCGTTCATTTCGAGCACACATTGTAGCACAATATCAGAGTCGTCATCATCTAACGGCCTTTTTCAGGGTCAGCAAATTTTCAAAAATGAATTGATTCTAATTTACGTTTCACGTGACGTGTTAAATGAAAAAAATCAATTTTGTTTTGCAAAACTTGAATAATTCCGGTTCCTTTATAAATATTTTTACAAAATTTGGTCAGCTTGTGGCTAAATTCCTCCACAAGAGAACCTTAAAATTTCAAGGCGAAATATTAAGAATTGACTAAGCTATCGCAATTGTGCTAGGAGGATATTTTTTAATGCGCACCCTGTGTATATATATATATATATATATATATATATATATATATATATATATACATATGTATGTATACATGATTTCACTTTATACATGATATCACTTCGAGAAGGCCTTTGACAGGATTGATTGGATAACGATAATGAATATCTTAAAAAGAATAGGAATTGACTGGGGAGATAGAAGAATAATTTTGAACTTATACATGAATCAAAGAGCAGTAATCAAAATCCAACAAAAATACTCAGAAGAAGGTGAAATAGGACGTGGAGTAAGACAAGGTTGTAGCATTTTGCCGCTGCTGTTTAACATTTACGCTGAGGCAATGATGGCGGAAGCCATGGAAGACTTAGAAGAAAGAATAAAAGTAGGAGGGAATTTGTTACAAGATGTACGATTTGACAAAGGAATGGTAGCGGGCAGCGAGATTGGATTGCAGAAGATAATGGATAGGCTGAATGATACGGCCCTAAGATATGGCATGAAGATTAATATAAAAAGACCAAGGTTATGAGAGTGTCCAATAATAAAGGTGAAGGTAATATCACAAGAAATGGTACGAAATTGGAACAGGTAAGGAGTTTCAAATATTTGGGTCATACTATAACCGATGATGGGAAATGTGAGACGGAATATGCAGTAGGATTGCACAAGCAAAAGCGGTCTTTAGTAGCAAAAAAGCTATTAACAAAAAGTCTAAAGAAAGACACAAAGATAAGGATAGTGAAAACTTTGGTTTGGACCTTTTTGGTTTGGTTTGGAATTTGGTTTTGGTTTGTGATAAAAAAGTATCTGGTGATATTAATGATCTTGTGATAATAACGATGTGATACAACTCGTGATCTTGCGATAATATTGATCTTGTGATAATACTGATCTTGTGATAATATTGATCTTGCGATAATATTGATCTTGTGATAATATTGATCTTGTAATAATACTGATCTTGTGATATAATAACATTGATAACGAAATTGTGATAGTAATGGTCTTGTGATATAATGCAGATCCTGTAATAATAACGACATCGATCGTAAGATAATCAAGTGATACCTCCAACTCTGCAATGCTGATAGTGATCCACTGATCGAGCCTTCTGGACGGGTGGAGGTCTTCGAGAGGAACCCAACACTCCGGCTCCTGATTCATTCAATGATCTACTCATCCTGTCTGCGGACAAGACAAGGATTGAGTGAAATCCTTCAGGATCATCAGATGGACTGAATGAGTCTCCGAATCCTATTGATCTCATGGAGGATTTGTACGCTCGCGGGAAGCACTTGTAATGATCTATGACAATGCATAGGACTTTTCATTTTAGTAATAAAGTACATGTAGTTACTTCAGTAATAACTTCTGTAACTGTCAATTATTCTCTGACATTTAAATCAGTTTTAAAAACCAAAATGAAATTCCCCGATAATTCCGAACTAATCTAAAGGTATTGAGTTTAATTAACGTCAAAACTTATTCGGATATAATTTATATTAAAATAAAAAGGATGCTTGTTTTCCACTTACATAGAAGTAACTTACTGGTACATATGTGGTACTTTTATGTGTGTGGGTGCGTTATATTTGCATTGTTAGTATACTATTTTAGCTAAATCACCGTATCAAGGTTTGTACTTTTTTCATCTTCAATTTTTATACTGTATTTTGAGGTAAGAAATTGCGACTGGACAGCTAAATGTAAGAAGTCTTAACGATTTACTGAACCAGTATAATTAGTTTAAGTGTAGTCTAAATTGTTGTATAAATTTAACTTAAAAAAAGTGTAACGCGGATTATTAAAGGGATATAAAAATAATGTATTCACAAATACATTCAATGCACACTCAAGAGCTCGGTTATAGATAAAATCTACCTTTAGATGAGTCGAAATTTTTCAAATGATTCGGTTCTGTTGAGGAGCATTTATCCTGCGTTAAAAATGCACGAAAAATAAATGTATAATTGAGATTGTTAAGCTATGTAAAAATATATCTTACATGTTGGTAATAAACTCGATAAATTTGTTTACGCCAGTTGTACTTTACAAATATTAGAAGATTTACGTAGTGGTGTAGAGAATCTTTAAATGATTTTTTATGTTACGAGATCAAATAAAGGCTTTTTTCTACTCAAATGAAACAATAATAATAACAATAATAATAGTAATAATATAACTATTATTATCACTATTATTATTATTATTAGTAGTAGTAGTATTATTATTATTATTATTATTAGTATTATTATTATTATTATTTTTGTTATTATTATTATTAATATTTGTTTTATTATGATTATTATTATTGTTATTATTATTATTATTATTACTATTAATATTTTTATTTTTACTATTATTATTATTATTACTATTATTATTATTATTATTACTATTATTATTATTATTAACTTATCAAGAAGTTAATCCATAGATCAAGAAGTTAATCCACAGATCAACAAGTTAATCCACAGATCGACACGTTAATCCATAGATTAACACGTTAATCCATAGATTAAAAAGATAATCCACAGATCAACAAGTTAATCCATAGAGCAACAAGTTAATACATAGATCACTAAGTTAATCCCTTCAAAAAAGACATGCCTTATGCATACCTTAAATAGCCTATAGCTTGAAAACAAATACATGTATGGCTTCTGGGGTGGGGTCTTTGTCTTCCTCAGTTTCTGCTTAGCCGTCGCTTACAACACGTTTTGTTAATGGTTAGTCTACACTTTAATGTCCCGAACACAACATGGTAGGTAAATTCAATTTACTATATCACATTATTTACTGAAATCATCATCCTTTGAATCCCAGTTTAATCAGGGTCGGGATACAAGTAGACGATATACATTTTTTACTGATATACTCTAAGCAAGGAATTGTATGATAAGGCTAGGAAACCAGTTCAAGAGGATTTTAAAATAGAAGAGAATATCATAGAAGACGATAAAAGGGGCCCCGATTTAATGAAGGAAGAAATTTATTCTGCAGTTAAAAGTATGAAGAAGAGGAAGGCAGCCGGAATAGATGAAATCCCAGCAGAATTCTTGAAAATGCTGGAAGGAGAAACACTCAAAAAGTTAATGGAGGTATGTATGGAAGTGTACAATACAGGTATTTGGCCAGACGACTTTACCAAGTCAGTGATGATTTCAATTCCAAAAAAAGCCAATGCTGTGGAGTGTTCGGATTACAGAACAATCAGCTTAATATCTCATGCATCGAAGATCTTATTAAAGATAGTAAATAATCGCAATCAGTCGAAAGCAGAGATGATACTGAACAAGACACAATTTGGTTTTAGGAAAGGATGCGGCACAAGAGAAGCAATAGGAGTAATGCGGGTTCTTTGCGAAAGAAGCTTAGAATATGGAAATGACGTTTTTGTATGCTTTGTGGACTTCGAGAAGGCCTTTGACAGGATTAATTAGATAACGATGATGAATATCTTAAAAAGAATAGGAATTGACTGGAGAGATATAAGAATAATTTTGAACTTGTACATGAATCAAAGAGCAGTAATCAAAATCCAACAAGAATACTCAGAAGAAGGTGAAATAGGACGTAGAGTAAGACAAGGTTGTAGCATTTCGCCGCTGCTGTTTAACATTTACGCTGAGGCAATGATGGAGGAAGCCATGGAAGACTTGGAAGAAGAAATAAAAGTAGGACGGAATTTCTTACAAGATGTACGATTTGCAGATGACCAAGGAATGATAGCGGACAGCGAGATTGGATTGCAGAAGATAATAGATAGGCTGAATGATACGGCCCTAAGATATGGCATGAAGATTAATATAAAAAGACCAAGGTTATGAGAGTGTCCAATAATAAAGGTGAAGTTAATATCACAAGAAATGGTACGAAATTGGAACAGGTAAGGAGTTTCAAGTATTTGAGTCATACTGTAACCGATGATGGGAAATGTGAGACAGAAATATGCAGTAGGGTTGCACAAGCAAAAGCGGCATTTGATAGTAGAAAGGAACTATTGACAAAAAGTCTAAAGAAAGACACAAAGATAAAGATAGTGAAACCTTTGGTTTGGACCACGCTATTGTATGGATGTGAAACATGGACCTTAAGGAAGGAAGATATTAGGAAACTGGAGGAATTGGAAATCTGGATTTGGAGAAGAATGGAGAGGATTAGATGGACTCAAAAGGTTACAAATGAGGAAGTCCTGGAGAGAGTTGGCACAGATAGACAGTTGATAAATGTATTAAGAAATAGGAAGAAGAGATGGATAGGACACATTCTAAGGGGGGGCAGGTCTATTAAAAGAGGTCATAAAAGGTAGAATGGAAGGAAAAAGAGGCAGGGGCAGGCCGAGATTAGGTATGTTAGATGATTTAAAGACCCACTCATATGTGGAAATGAAGAGGAAGGAGGAAGACAGAGAAGAGTGGAGGCGTTATGTACCTTGGACCTGCCAGTAGGCAGTGGACTAAGACAGAGAGACTCTAAGCAAATATTCGATTCCAACCTGTTTGAGATTAAACGTTACGTTGAAGTCCAAGAGAAAATTCCCAGCAAACTCTGGATAGACGAGTAGGATATCTCTGAGATCCATGATGAGAATCTTGTGCAAGTCACAGTACGACATCGCTCTTACACAGTACAGAGACTTGCCGAACATCTGCCATGTCTTAGCTGAACCACAGTGGATCCTAACGTCATCTCCAAAGATGTCGTCCTTACCTAACCACAGAACAGTCGTCACTAATATTATTTATTATGTCAATAATCATCTTTACGTTGTCGTAAAGATGTAATCCTTACCTACCCAGAGAACATTCGCCAATAGCATTAGTAAATATGTCAATATTATCATCTTTACGATGTCATCCTTACATCCATGGAACATTCGCCAATAGTGTTACTAATTATGTCAATAATATCATCCTTATGATGTTATCCTTACATACAGAAAATTCGCCAGCAGTAATACAAATAATGTCAATAATAGCAATTTATAGAGAAGCGCCTGAAGTCGCCCTAAATGGAAATGAGAAGAATTGAGCAGCATATTGAAAAAATACCACACCTGATGCAGTTTAATATCTAATGGTTAAAGTTTAATAGAGTACTGTATAAAGTATTGTTGAAATAAAGTTTAATGGAGTAAAGTTTAATAGAGTAATGGTCAAAGCTTAATAGAGTACTGAATAGAGTATTGTTGTATCATGAAAATCATCTCATTACTTTACGACAATTTCGTAGACATACAAATGTATTACTATGTATGCAGTAGCGGTGATATCTCTGTTTATCTGAAATATGAGAAACAAACACAGGGAATCCATTGTAACATGGCCACAAGACGCCCCATCGCCACATATGCGTCAGTTGAATAATACAAGCACCAGCATTTGTCAATAGGTTATATTTTAAATATTTCCGAACTTATTGTTTTGACTATTCGAGTGAATTATTTATTTTATTGTCTGACTTGATACATATAAATCCTATTGTAATGTATGTTTTCGTATCGTAAGGGGTAATGTCAGAGACGGTCGAGCTAGAATTCAACCAGATAACCTCCTGCTTCTCAGACAAGCATGCCATCCATTCGGGCATCCAGCCAGTACAACTCCAATACAATCATTCATATACACCTAATAATAATGTAACCATGAGAGACAAAATAATGATCAGTAATATAATCACGAAAAACGATCAATAATTAACAATTAATAATATAATTATGAGAAAGAATCAACAATAAAAAATCAATAATATAATCATGAGAAACAATTAATAATAAACAATAATAATCAATAAAATCAATCAATCAGTAATAAATACAATCAAACAATAATGTAACCATGAGAGACAGAAATAAGACCGGGCTTGTTCGCTATGATGCTAGTTCTACACTCTCTTCAGCTTAAGAGGCTGGAGTCAGCCGTTGCCCGTACTGGAGAAATGTAGCGAGAAAACTAAAAACCCACCAAGTATGGCCATGACCATGTCGTCCCTCACGACCTCTATGGCACCACGGGCTATGAAGTAGACCGCATCGAGGATGTCTCCAGGGTGTATGAGGGTGTCGCCTGGTGGCGCATGGGTCGACTTGAACTTCATCGAGAGTGCTCTCAGACATCCTAATATAGTTATTTGATAGGATATATAATAATTATTATATAATATGTAATATAATAGTTATTATAAGTTAATAGTTAATAGTTAATATTATAATATATATATATATATATATATATATATATATATATATAGTTATATATATAATATATATATATATATATATATATATATATATATATATATATATATAATATATATAACAAAGTTATTAGAACGAGATACAATAACTCCTTCATCATAACAAAGTTATTAGAACCACATATAATTACTCTTTCATTCTAAACGAGATTTAATAACTATATCATCCTAACAAAGTTATTAGAAAGAGACATAATATCTCTTTCATCCTAACAAAGTTATTAGAACGAGATACATGTATAATAACTCTTTCATTCTAACAAAGTTATTAGAACGACATATAATAACTTTTTCATTCTAATAAAGTTATTAGAACGATCTATAATAACTATTTCATTCTAACAAAGTTATTAGAACGAGATATAATTACTCTTTCATTCTAAACGAGATATAATAACTATATCATCCTAACAAAGTTATTAGAACGAGAATTAATATATCTTTCATTCTAACAAAGTTTTTAGAACGAGATATAATATCTCTTTGTCTCATATAGCTTCAATCAAACAATCAATAAGAATTTAACGTCCGATTCCTCAATATAAGGCTATGTCGGATTTTGTTACCGATTGAATTGAATGGGTAGCTATCTAACCCCAGTAAATTTAATTATAAAAGCAGCAATATTTCCAAATTAATTTATCATCGTCTGAATAGATGTAAAAATAACTTAATGGTTTACCTGGACTAGCGGCCATAAATGCGGAGCAGTTGCTCAATAGTTTTCTATTGAGATGAAGGCAAATGTCAGCTTGTAGGCACTCCGGAAAATTCTTCAGAACCTGTAAGATATGCAAAAGCATTTCATTTAATCAAACCTTTCATTTAAGATATGCAAAGTAGAATATTTGTGACAACTCTTGAGAGCAATATATGGTTGAATTCTAAATGTGATGAGCTTTTTAATCTACAAACAAATTGCTTGAATTTTAAGTGTTCGGAAATCTTGACTACCTAAACGATCGCCATTATGGTAAGCTATTCACAGCCTGGTCCGATTTCTAGAGTAGAGATTCTCTTTCAAAATTGTTCTTGCTTTCAGCACGAATTTAACTTTAATATTCTTCTTGAATTGATAGCATGACTATATAAAAAGAATATCTTGCATTGAATCCCAGTCGAACTAGGGTAGCATACGAGTAGACCTTCAATTTTATATCGTTTAAAAAAATTTACTGACAATTTCTGGAGCCTAGGCGCTCTCTATTAACCGATCCTGCAAATATTCAAGTAACCTTCTTTCATTTTCAATTTTGAACTATTTTGTGCAACTCTGTGTTTCTCTATATCTCTCTGTGTTTCTCTGTAGTGATTCTCTGTAGCTCATATGTGTGTTGGCAGAAACAATTTTCTCTTTTTAAATTCCTGTTGCTACAATTTCAAAATTTGTCACCTGTTATTTCTTTTACTTGTATTGCATGTTTATTCCGTTTTCTTAGTTATTTTTCAATTTGTATGACTGAGGGGGTGGTCAACTAGATATGTTACGTGTGGCCTCTCTGGCGGCCTTGTTTGGGTATGTCACTGTATACTTTGAGTGTATTTAAATAAATATAGTTCTCTCTCTCACTTTCTCTCCCTCGCTCTCTCTCTCTCTCTCTGTATCTCTCTCTCTCTCTCTCTCTCTCTCTCTCTCTCTCTCTCTCTTAAAATTCATTTGATTAAGACCTGAAACCTACCGAATTCATATCCACTCCATGCGCGTGAGTGCGGGAGTGTTGATAGGACTCGATCAGCCTGTTGGCGAGTGGTTTTGGGATGAAGTGGAACTTGATGAACTCTTTTATACTGGTCTGCATCTCGTGGTATTCCTCAGTTCCCTGGTAGACTCTCAGCATGATCGACGATACGTTACCAAACACTGCTGCGCTCATCAGTGCTGTAATAAAATAAATATTAGTATTTATAGTGTAATATAAAGCTGGAATAATGTTAATATTAGCCTTTATGGTGTTTGCGTTTACAGGATTGTTGTCTCAGTGAATGACGACCCTGCCCACTAAATGTTAGTGGAAGTAGAGGAAGGCACAGGGGTCCCATCTCATCATAAGAAGAATCCTCCAAGAATAATGGTATATAAAATGGAATGTTAGAAATAATTTAAAGATCCACTCGTATGTGGGCATGAAGAGAAAGGCGGAAGATAGAGATGAGTACAGGCGCTATATTCCATGGACGTGCCAGTAGGCAGTGCACAAAGAGAGAGAGTGTGTGTGCGTTTGCGTACTGTTGGATTTAAGGATGTATTCATTCTCATAGTCTGCTGTACTGCTTCATAAGAGCATTTCATCCATCTTACGAGTTATCCCTTCACAAAAGGCACATATTTATATCATCACTTCCATACATTAGTAACTTTAAATATAAGTGAAAAATATAAATTGTTTGACGTTTTCCTTTGTCATCATCAGTCTTGCATTGTCGCCTTCCTTGGTACATGCAGTTTGTCTATTTCGATGGCCCAGACACCACTAAGTAAAAGGAGTAAGTATATAAGTAGAGTTTACGTTTACATATATGCTCTAGTGAAATAAGCATTCATGACAACATGTATCTCATCCTGATGACGTCCCTGACATCATCTTTGTATGTGGAAACGGACGTTAAACCTTGATTATTATTATTATTATTATTCTAAATTTAGTATTCTGATGATAACCAGAGAGAGAGAGAGACAGTTTACCTGAGAGAAAGATGTCACTGATTTGAAATCCCAACGTACCGGATTTTACAGTAAACTTGGCTATGGAAACATACTATAGTCTTATCTTTATGGCTGAGTCAGTGTTGGCAAGTTGTTTAACAGCCGATCATTGTGTGCAAGGTTCAAATCCAGTGCTTTCCCGGTTTCTAACATGCTATCGAGCAGGAAACTGACGTTAAACTTGACCTTAGCCTTCATTGCGAGAGGATCAGTGGGAGACAGAGATGGCGGTTAAATGAAAGACAACGGCTTTACTATCAAATCATCTTCAAATGATATAATGTTCTGATAGCTCCGACAGAGTGCTTTATCTACATGTTTGAGCCTAAATGACATTAATTGAGTGTTAAATAATGCGGTAAATACTGCTAGAGGTTCGCCAGATAAGCGACGAATTTGTCTTTTCGAAGCCCTGCATTGCTAGTTAGCGAATTGATATAAAAATTAATAACATTAAATCTTACATCCTAGCAGCATGGCGAATATGGTGAAGATCTTTTCAGCGTTCGTGACGGCGGCTATATTACCAAACCCCACTGAAGTGAGAATTGTAAACGTGAAGTAGAGAGCTGTGATATATCGAGACCTGATGTCCGGGCCACTCAGCGTGTCGTTACTTAGGTATGGCTTACCTACAGAGAATGAGAATTGTATTGAATGATCAAATGTTAAACTTAATAGTCATTACTTAGGTATGGCTACCTACATAGAATGGGAACTGCATTGAATGATCAAATGTTCAATTTAATAGTAATTACTTAGTTAAGGTTACCTATATAGAATGATAATTGTATTGCACGATCAAATGTTCAGTTTACTAAACAATAGTCGAATCATCAATTTGATTGTTTGATTTAATGTTAAACTAATTGTTAAGATATCAAATAATCAATCTTTGCTTTGAAATGTAAAGCGTGTGAGAAGACTCCCTTTCTATCTCCAACTTTAAATCGCTAAAAGGAACGATTGGAACGAATTGGAGCTACGATAACTCAGAATTAGTTGAACTCATAAGACTCATGATATTATGAAGAGTTAAATGTCTTTAAACATCCTACATATGAATTATTCCGTAACGGTAACTTCATGTGTCGTAAGAGGCGCTTAAATAAGAACTGAGGAAGATAAAGGGGTGCTCTTTATGGAGCGTTAAAATAAAATCTGAATATGTACCTTGGACCTGTCACTTGGTATAGGGCCGCAGAGAAATTGAATCCTTTAGTACAATTAGGATTTATTCAATTTTTATTTTTATTTTATTTCAGTTTGAGCTTGTTCTAAAACGTATAAAGTTACTTTTAACGCCTGTTTCAGTATCAAATCAAATTTTTCAGAAACGTCCCGGTTGGGATTCGAACCAATGGCCTCCTGTTTCATCGGCCAGCTTTCAATACATCCGGTAATCCCAACATCACTATTGGTTATTGCTGTTACTGTCAATATTGGCCGATGTAAGTATTCCGTTTCTAACATTGGCCCATACGTATTGTTGGCTTTTGCGAAAAGAACACAACAACTAAAGTAGGCCTACATAAGGCTCTTATACTTGCAAATGTCAAATTGGACTCATGAGAATCGATGCAAAGTTGCTAGTAAATCCAGACTGTCTGGAGGGATTAGACACTAATTCCGCTTGCATATTAAACAACCAACGCGTTCTTTCATTGTTTGATTTAAGACTAGATTTCCTATAAAAATAAAATCCTTAATTACGTTCTGACTTAAGGAAATAAGGCTTATTATCAATTTAAGTCTGTTCCACAATAACAAGCAATTGTGAATATGGTAATAAAATAATGTAATAAAATAAGGGAATATTATGTATTCTATTTTAGAGATCATCATAATTGCCATTGAAACTCTTTGACAAATACAAAAGGACGAACTTTTAAAAAAATCATATATAGAATAAAAATATAAAAATATATAAAATGAAAGCATGAACAGACACATGTTTAGCGTAATTTTCTCATACTAGAATATCGGCACGGTACGAATATTTAAAAAAATAAACTGAGACTATAAACAGGTGACCAGAGAGCGCTATTCGCACAAAAACACATAGTGGATTAATATTAATTCAAGTTTAAAAAACTCAATGTACGGTATAAATAAGAAGTAAATTATCAAAACTTGATAGTCCAGTTTCAGTAGACCTCTTTTGGACTAGCAAATCTTTTGTAGTCTTGAAGCAGTTTATACTTCTTGTTGTATCCAATTATTTTCTCGCGCTGTTTCCGGGACACTGATGATTAGACAAATTGTAAATTGTACTTGTCGTAAGAGGCGACTAAGGAAGAGCTGAGGAAGGCAACGAAACACCATATCAGAATCCATATTTACTCAAGCTATAGGCTGCATATGACATGGTTAAGGCAAAGATTTTTATGAAGGACGTAACTTAGTCGTCATCGTGTGGAGTTTTGGCTCCTATTTGTGTAGAGACTGCAAGAGACGTTCCTGGCATTGCTTATGGCGAGGAACCGGACGTTAACTTCTTCTTGATTGATTGATTTATATATAAAGTACTCTATGTCATAGAGTCTGAAACCATATTCTGAGTGGGAACATGTACCTTGGGCCTACTACTTTAGTGAACACTTGAGAAAGATCGCTTTAGTACCTTTTGACTACTACTTTTCAGAACACTCGAGAAAGATTGCATTAGTACCTAGGGACTAATACTTGAAAAAGATCGCATTATTACCCGTTACATTAGCTAGATGGTCGAGCCAGCTGACAGGCGCGTGAAGTAGCGGTCTCTCCCAGCAAGCGATGGCGTAGAAGACGCAGGCCAGCCAGTGAGAGATGAGCAGAAACGTGGCCATGAGCAGGAGAAGCACTGCCGCCCCGTATTCACTCACCTGGTCCACCCGTCGAGCTATCCTCAACAGTCGCAGCAGTCTGGCCGTCTTCAGAACTCCCGTCACTGTCATCGTCTGAATTGTAAGAGAAATTAGCCTGCATGCTAATATGTTCAATCGTTACCCCGTGTTGTGTCCGAGTTACTGGAGAGTAGACCAAATCGTAGATTACACGTGTCGCAAAAGGCGACAAAGCACTAAGAGCAAAACCAACATCAGAAAGAGTATAGAATTGGTGAGCGCCTAGGCTCCAGAAATCATCATACATCTTTTTCTAAACGAATCGAAAAAGAAAGTCTATTCGTATCAAGACTTCTATTAATCTTGGATTCAAGGAATAAATATGATGATGATGTTATTGTTAAATCTACTGCATACTTTATTGCTTTATATAAATTATGTGTGATAGTACTAAACAATAAAGCTCATTCTATGCTATGCTTTATTAAAGATATGTTGTAATAAAAAACTCTTTCTTAGAGAGTTTTTTAGAGAGAGAGAGAGAGAGAGAGAGAGAGAGAGAGAGAGAGAAAGAAAGAGAGAGAGAGAGAGAGAAAGAGAGAGAGAGAGAGAGAGAGAGAAAGAGAGAGAAAGAGTGTTTCAATATATGGTAGGCCCAAATCTCCTATCACAGATATATCTGAGTACAGAAAAATTAGACACCACAAAATAATTATTAGCTTAATAATTTTATTTTCCTTAAAGTTTCTCACCCACAAAAATTATTCGTTTCATTTTATTACACTAAAATAATATGGTGTTTCTTCTCCGGGGAACAAACACCATATAAATATTAACATTGCTTCAAAAATATTTTCAATCAAAAGTTGGTCTACAGCATCGGATTAGATATATCGTTGAATTAGAGTTACATGCAGCTTATTCTTTAGATTTCCAATTACTTTACTCTTATTAATTTCCAGCTCAATCTGATTAGTTTACTCTTTAGCACAAGCTCTGATTGGATGCTGAACCTGCATTTATGTCAGTGGAATTGTCTACGATTTTCTGAGTAAGAAAATTTCACACAGTAACTCCTGCATTCAAACAGAAATTGAGGGTTAAAAATCATTGGTCAACTGCTGAAAGAGTCATATCGCAAAATGCATCAGAATATACTACTGCATTCATTAAAACATTAAATGATTACGGAAGAGGGCGCTTAATGAAACTGTTTCTCTACAGAATTCTCTAAATTATGTATTTGACTTAATAAAATCTATTTCAACCCTTTTTTTAAAAAAACCCTGTATGCATTTTAGAATATTAAACAAAATTAAACGAAACTATTTCAAAATAAGTCCTAGCTAGTACACTTTAGCGTTATTGAGTGCTATTTAGTGCTAGTTTGTGCTATTTGGTGGTAGTTGGTGCCAGTTGATGCTAGTTAATTCTGTATAGTTCTAGTTAGTGCTTTTTCTCAACTTTGACGAATTCATTACTTTAGGACAGCAAGACTATTGCAGTAAAGTGGATCCATTGCATGAAGCCGTGCAAGAAGAATTATTTCCTTTGTCGCTATGTTGGTGTTAAAAGTTTTAAAACTGTTGTGCTGTAACATACTTTACACCTTTCTATTTGTCTTAAAAGATTCCATTCTTATCTATGACCACATCTCGGCCTATCGCAATACCCATTTGTCAGAAAACTGTGCGCTTAACAAACTATATCTTAAGATTTTTGTGAAATGGTATCTCTTTGCATCCATATCTTTAAAATATATGTCACAACCTTATTCAATTAAAATGCTTCTCTACTAAACGTAAAAGGGGACCACTACTTTATCTCACCAAAGATCTGTGCCGTAGTCAGGCCACTTCTTGAGAAATAAATATGGTGTCTTTGGTGGTTGCTCTATGCCTTCCTTAGCCCTAAAAAGTAATGGTAGGAAGAAAAGGCAACCATTACTACTAACCATGGAGTGAAGGAGGAAATAACTATATAAAACTGCAAAATTATAAACTAAGCAAGAAAACTCTATAATGTATGCGATATGTCATGTCTATAACCATGAATTCATCATCATCATCATCCTCCCTTAAATCCCAGTTTAACCAGGGTCAGGATTCAAAGAAACTGTCTCAAATCCTCTCTCTCCTACACCACACCATCAGTCTATCCCCTATTTTATACTTTCATAACCATGAATTGTAAAGCCATAAATAAACATAGAAAATAAATAAATAATATAAATAAGAAAATAAATAAGATGAATTGAAATGAATACAAATGAATAAAATGAATTTAAATGAATAAAAATGAATGATTTACATCGCTGGTTCCGGACCCGAAGAGCAGTAGGTCGAATGGGATGGCAGCCATGGAGTCGATGAAGAACCAGCCCTTCAGGTAGTTGAAGGAGATCTTTTGAGGATCAGTGATAACCTCGCCGTTGTCGAGGTAGGTCGTTCTGAAGTTGATGAGGATATCTGTGATGAACATGATGTCCACAAGCAGGTCTAGCACAACGAGGGGATCAATCTGACTGCTCGCTGCGTTACGAAGCCGTGTCGATGAATCCTGATAAAATATCAGAGAGTAGAAAGAAAGAGAGAAAGGTTCTTTCTATTTGAAAAGTATTAACTTTATAATTTCACAAAATTTTAGAAAATACAACATTAAGCCTAAATATATATATGATCTTTATTCACCATAAGACATGGCAGTATGAACACAGCATGAAATAAAAAACTAATGAACGAACAGAATAACAGAAAGAAACTACGGATTAACCACTAAAGAGTCTACAAGTACAAGTAGAGACATTTAAACTAAAATCGCCAAACGGCGATTTTAGTTCAAATGTCTCTACTTGTACTTGTAGACTTGTCTTAGGATCGACTTTCAATAGTATAATTAGGTCAATATACCTTCAAAATAACTTCAAACTTTCTATCTTATTTTCAAATAGTATACGTTAAACAAGTGATAAAACCATTATCAGAAACTAAATAACAAGTGCAATTAAGTGCAATAATGCGCACTCAGAATGGAATAATACACTAGGCCAACAATGAGGTCGCAAAACGTCCTATTTAGTTGAACGCTCAGTTTTCAGTCCGATTTAGTCTTTCAGTTATAGGCTTTGAAGGCTTTGAGTGAGTCAGATACATTTCAGGCTTTCGCACACAGTTATAAAGTAGATTTAATAATATTATATTTGATTGCAACGCTGCCGGTGTTCATGACAAATCTATGAAATTATTATTGACCGACAAATTTATAATTTTGTTGAAAATTTCAACAACGAGTAGATAGTACGACTACGAACTTAGTAAGAAACTGTGAATTAAAAGGAAATATATATTAACTATTTTACTAGTTAAATATACAATATTGGTAATGCTAAACGACATCACGAATGATCTTTTTATTTTAGTGTATCTCTGTGTTAGTCCGTCCCTCTTATTTCTTTACTCCACCATCCTTCTCTGGCCTTAATTCCTGGATTCCAGTTCTCACCGCTTATTAGACTCCACACTCTGCTCATCGGTTGGATTTGATTCCATAGTGCTCAATGACGTCGTGGATAACTGTAGCGTTCTAATTGTGCTGTTGATGCTGTTTTGTGTTGAGTGTTAGAAATTGAAGACGGAAGATAAACTATAGCAGTGTTCGCAGATGGCGCTGTTAGCAGAAGTCAGCGTGTACTACAGGAGAGAGCCTCAATCGAATCACAGCAATTCCTCTGAGAGTTTACAACGAGCAGCTTGAAATGTTTTTTTGCAGATGGACAACTTAAAAAAGAATCCAGAGAGCAACTCTAACAGGTCTGAAAAGAAAGTTGTTACTTTCTCCTGAAGCTAGCGAGGGAAAAAGGAATTTCACGGGTTCGGTTAGGTTCGGTTTGAACTAAGTCAGGGTTCGGGTTCGGTTCGGGTTCGGCCAGAGTCTGTGTTCGGGTTCGGTTCGGTTCGATTCCCATCTCTATTATATATATATATATATATATATATATATATATATATATATATATATATATATATATAGTCCTATATATTATATATATACATATTTATATTTAGTAACTCTTTGCAGAAAACGATGCAAATGACAAAGTCAAACAAGTATAGATCATACATTAAAATTCAATACTTTCTTTATAGTCTTTCAAATTCCGAATAATTTGAATGATCCAACTGAAACTCTCTATTTATACTATTGCTCTTCATATGTTTACCAAAAAACTTAAATTTATTACAAAATACTTCTCGGTCAAGGCAATATTGATACATCAAAACTACAGCTTTATCAGATGTACATGAACGAAAGATCTATATAAAAAAAACTATCATAAGCTTTTCTAGGGTTCTTCTCATTTGATCCAAGCAAAGCAGCAGCTACAGCAGGCCTACCATAGAGCAAAGCAGAAGTGGCATTATTATTAAGTAGTTTCAGTGTAGCGTTTTCATTGGCTT
Source organism: Enchytraeus crypticus (assembly GCA_905160935.1). Taxonomy (NCBI): domain Eukaryota; kingdom Metazoa; phylum Annelida; class Clitellata; order Enchytraeida; family Enchytraeidae; genus Enchytraeus; species Enchytraeus crypticus. The sequence continues at coordinate 3,299,301 of CAJHZI010000713.1, forward strand.
TTGTTCAAATATTGAGCCTACAGCTCTGAATGTTAATATAGGTCTGAAATTAAAGTAACTATAAAAAATGTAAAGCCTATTAAACAGTAAATTTAAATTTAATCACATAATATAGACCTACGTGTAAATAGAAATATGATCGTATTAATTATACTATTGTCAAAATTCTTGATGTTTTCATTGAGGTTGGCAATGTATAAGACTTAGACTTCCTCTTAGTTTTAAGAAACAGAAAAAGGTCATGTTTAATATATGTTCTCCAATATGCAGATTTGCATTAAGAGACCGCCAATATCTACTACTTAGTATGGATGAGAGTTTAATAATTAATTAATTAATTAATTAAATTGCTGCTAATTAATGATGAAGTTAAACAAAGAGGAAACATATATTTTCGGAACCACTGCCAACAGAAGAAGCCTTGATTGAGTTAAAATTTAAAAGAAGAGATGCAGTTGGCTACTTCCAGATCACGTACCTGACTTATCGTGTTCCACTCAAGGCTGTTAGTGCCTTATAGAAATTGTATCCGGTACAATTTAATGATTACGTTAATAAATTGTTGTGCGCCATTGATTTTACTTTCCGTATCTCCTTCTCCATTTTAAACTGTTTAATTTATTTGAAGCTCATTGGTTAATTCATCTGTAACTTGTGTAATATTTTCCAAACATACTCTAATTTCTTAACGCATTTGGTACAAATAAATAAGTCGTAAACTTTTAAAACTTCTCCTAGATGCATGTAATGCATGTAGATTAATCACGTGCAATAGTGAATTGATTATCTATGGTGTTATTTATCACATTTAATACTGTGTGTTTATACTTTATACCCGTTAATAATAAATAATAATAAAGGTTTAACGACCGTTTCCTCATAAAAGGATGATGTCAGGGACGTCCCCCCATCACATATCATTACAAATCGATTCACCCCAAACGATCTGAAAAAACACGTGCTGAAGAGAAATAAGAGATCCTAAACAGTGCCGGTCCGGTGATCAAAAATCAGTCAGGGAAGATAAAATAAAATCTCTGGTGGGAAGAGATGTGTTTTCAACTTACAACGGAAACTGGAAGCAGTAGAACAGGAGCGAAGATCAGGAGGCAGAGAGTTCCAAACAGTAGGAGCGGAGAAAGAAAATGAACGTCTACCTAACGAAGTGAGAAAATTAGGAATTTTGAGCAGTTTGGTATCAGAAGAACGAAGTTTACGAGAAGGTTGATATTGGATTAGGAGATCAGAAAGGTAAGAAGGTTTACCAAAAAGAAGTGTTTGAAAGTTAACAGAGCAATTATATACTTAATTCTTTGAACTACAGGACACAACTCTGGTTACGCAGATCAGTTCAATATTCATATGCCCGTCCTATTAGAATCCAAAATTGTGTTTCTACCAATAAACTTTAAACCTTATATTTAAAAAGTATATTAAAGTTACCTTATATTAAAAAATATTGTATCTTAAAATTTGAATCAAAACTTGCGTCATTCTGAGCGTCATCAAAAATTACATATGCAGTCTCCGAATTATCATAACAATTTAGAAAACCTTATCACATTAATTTCATCAAATCTACTTACTAAAATCTAACTTTAATCAAATCATTATCATTACCTTCTCTTGAATCCCAGTTTAGCTAGGGTAGGGAAAAACTTTTCCATTCATTTTAGAAAATTTTGCAGCAATTTCTGGAGCCATGGTGCTCAGCAATCGAGTGCCCTTTCTGACGTCGGTATGGATCTTAGTGCGTTGTCGCCCTTTTACCACACTCGAAGTGCACGGTTGGGCTAGAAACTCGGACACAGCACGGATGTTCTAATAAAAAAGTCGATTTAAATATCCTATACATAGTTTACATGTATTAAGAAATAGGAAGAAGGATTGGATAGGATATATCCAAAGAGAGGAAAGTCTACTAAAAGAGGTCGTAGAACGCGGTATGGAAGGAAAGAAAGTCAGAGGTAGTCCGAGATTAATATTGTTAGATGATTTAATGATCCACTTATAATTATGTAAACATGAAAAGGAAAGCGGAAGACAGAGAAGAGTGGAGGCGTTATATACCATAGACTTGCCAGTAGGCACCGCACTAAGAGAGAGAGAGAGAGAGACAGACTAAGAGAGAGACATACCTGGTTTAGCTTGCGCCTGGCATGTATTTCATTTAGCTTGAAAGTGGCTACGTAGGGCGTAAAGACTGCGGTATACAGGACCAGCAGCAGTGTGATCCAGTCCCACACAGCCTTGAAGGGCGAGTAGTGAAGAATTATGAGTCTTGGCACGTTGCGGGCTCTAATCTTCTGAGTATTGCGGACGTCTGCCACAGAAGTGGAGCAGTTGCTCGAAGCTTCTTGAGACAGAGATTTAATGCCTCTTCGTCTTTCACCAGAAATTTCCTAAGTATAAGATGACAAACAGGGTGCATTAGAGTAACTTGTTGTCATGCCGGCGGCAAGATTTGGCGCACTTGGTTCAGTTGCGCGACAATTATCGAAGTTAAGCTACATCGGCCTCGGTAAGTACTTTGTGGGTAACCACCTTGGAAGACCGAGTGTTGACAGCGTTGAAGGAAAAAATCCCACGGTGATGGAAGACTATTCTTAAATCCGCAATGGCTGCAATTGATGCGCCATCAAAAGGCAAAGATTAGTTATAACCATGGAGAGAAAGGAAGAAATGGGCCTTAAACTAGCATCTGGTTTAAGGCCCATTTCTAGCATAGCATCGGGGCACTGGGTCAGGCTCTACTGACCCAGTGCCCGTTATGTTATGTTATGTTATATTATGCTATGCTATGTTATGTTATGTATGCCTTCTTGCACTAGTAGATTAGTGTGCTGTCAGGTTGCAGGTTCAGGGTTCAAATTCTACTCCTATTCTGCTCTCACACTCCAGGAAGAGCTCTACGTCGATCAATAAAATATTCATACAATTTCATTTACAAAAGCTACGATTGTTTTAAAACATTAATGTAGCTTATGAAAATGTAGCTTCGGTAAATATAGCTTCTGAAGTAATTATCCTTTTTTTCTTTCGTTCGTGCTTAGTCGCCTATTATCATACATGCAGCTTAAACCTGGTCTATTTTTCAGTGATGAAAAAACCATGGAGCTACATAGTGCCACATGGGGATATGTATGTGTATGGGGCTGGCTACATGAAGCCTTCAGGGGCCAGTAGTTACATGGGGCTTTATGGGTTATAAGGTTATATATATATATATATATATATATATATATATATATATATATATATATATATATATATATATATGCAGTATATTTATATATATATATATATATATATATATATATATATACATTTATATATATGTATATATATAATTATATATAATATATATTATATTATAAATACAATATATATAATAAATAAATATATATTATATTATATATATAACCTTATATAATAACCTTAAATAATTATACATATGTATATGTACATATATATAATTGCATATATATATATATATTTTTTTAAATGTCTATCTCCACATGCACATACTGCATATAGAAACGAAACTTTGAAATAAAGCTAGAGCGTGATGAAGTAAACTAATAAGAGATGTAATAATTAAACACGTTACTGTATGTAGACGAATCATTCATAGGCACCATATGGGTAATATCTATGATAATAATTTTATGAAAATCGTTGAACCTGTTACCACCGGCAAATGAGAGTTTCTATCCAGTTAGCATCTTCATCTTAGTTTAACTGTCGTTTACTTGACTACTATGCAAAACATGAGCGTGCAAAACGTATAGGCAAATATTATTTTTTATGAAAATAATATTATTACAATAGGCCTAATAATATATTAATTTGAAACACTTTATAAAAACCTTACCTCCAATGACGGATAGTTATTTCTGGCGGATGTCTCGGATTCGAAGATAATTCTACTCGGGACTCTGCGAAACAGCTTTAGATTCTTCATAGTTCGATAATTCCAAAAATTTTCACTTCAAATTTGTTGCATGTACTAAACATAAGCGGGCTCTTTAACCAATAAATTTTACCAATTCAGGTTCCCTTGTTAATCTATGAAATTTCAAGTTTAAAGACTCTAGTATAATAGTTCTCTAATTCTACAAAGTATGATGAAATATATACGAACAGCAGTATAAGATCTCTCATTCTCTCTCACTCACTCTCTCTCTCTCTCTAGGTTTATATGTAGTCATTTGCTATTTGTGCATTCTGTGTTTGCATATACATTTGGTGTCTTGGCGAAAATAAACATACTATCTCTTCTACTATAAACCTCTCTCTCTCTCTCTCTCTCTCTCTCTCTCTCTCTCTCTCTCTGTCTGTCTCTCTCTCCATCTCTGTCTCTAGTTTAAGGTACACAATATTCTTGCTTATACACATATTAACATTCTGCTTTCATGCTTTCAAGCGCATCGCAGATCAACAAGTTATCCCTGCACAAGGGACTAAGTTTTATCCTTATATCTTATTGTAGCTAGCTACAGCTTGAAGAAAATAAGAATTCTGTGGTGATTCCCCTTTCCTTCCTCAGTTGTAACGCGGTCGCCTCATACAATGCGTGCAGCTAACGATTGGTCTATTAATCATTGGCCAGAACACGGCACATTATATCTCTTTTGAATTGTTAAACATGCGCATGAAAAAATTTCAATAAACGAAAACTGTGATTAGCAACACATAATTCGTTCAAGAAATCTCTAAGGAAATTTCTAAGGAAATATGCCTGGTATTAAACAGCATGTTACATTACACGTACATCAAGCTAGCATTAAGAGCGAAGGGCTAGTTTAAGAAAGAGCATCGATTGAGTCCACATATTTCATTGTTTCAGTCATGCCGCTACCTATCGAAACAAAACAGACAATCGCTGTGCAGGCCTGTGAAAAGATTTACCATTTTAGATAGTACAGAACTACTGTGAAATAGTTGCAATGGACCAGTCAAAGCTTATTATCAGGTAGGTTCTATAATACCTTGGATAAGAAACAAAATGAAGTATTATCCGCAATAATCTTGTTAATCGTTAATAACTGTATGAAATTATTTTTCACAAGAATTATAGCCAATTTCTCTTGTAACAGTATTGTCGGTTCTTTAGGATAGTATTGAGTATTGGGTTATATTGAGCTAAAACGTTTTTATTAAAACAAGCATAAGGAGTAGTTTACCGTCAGTTACCTGTCTCTAAAGAAAGCATGCCAGGGACGGTGCAAGGGCTGTATTTGAACCCTGCACCAACTGATCATTCAATGTGTTGAACATCCATCCGACATGCAACCGATTCAGCTCAAAAGAATAACTTTTATTGCACACATATATTATCAAGTAGCGATGAGGCCTGAAATTGATATCTAAATCGACTTAATATTCAAACATCTCACAACATCTACCGTATCTGGAGTATCACAGGCTGGAGCTACATATTCGATAGTACAATCGGTAAGATATTCAACCGCGGATCAGTATGTGCGGGGTTCAAATCCTGGACTCGCCCGTCACTGACATCGCTTTCGAGTGAGGAAACTGACGGTAACAGTAGCTTTAGCTTTGGTATCACCTTAAGCACTTTACTGTTTGAACCGGGCAGGAAGCATGTCGATAAAGTATCCGTTTGTGAACTAAAAAAATTTAAACCAAAAAGGGATCATAACAAGTAGGTTATTAAATCAGATTTTGAATTAAAATCCATTGAATCCAATCCAGTGCAAACCCTGGTATACCAGTCACTGATATGCTCTCGAGGCCAAACTTTACATTTTCGGTTGAAAAATGATATAATTCGAAAAAAAGGCTGCAACTTGACTTGGATCAGGTTATAGGCCTGACCTAGGCCACAGAAAAGTATCTAATTGTATTAATTGTAAATTGAAGTAATTCATTGTAATTTAGTTGCGAAATTAGTTAATTGTAGTAACTAATTGTTACTTAATTAATTGAGAAATTAGTTAATTGTAGTAACTAATTGTTACTTAATTAATTGAGAAATTTGTTAATTGTAGTAACTAATTGTTACTTAATTAATTGAGAAATTTGTTAATTGGAATAAACCCAAATTAATTGTGAAATGTCTAGGTTGCAATGCTTATCGAGCAGCTCCATTTAATTTATTACTAGGCCCACTGCAGGCAAGAATAGCATTCGAAATCTAATTGTAGGCCCTATACAGTGCATATAAAAATAAGTTATAAGTAAACTAGTGCTATCTTCAGAGTAGGACTAATTCAAATCTTAGGAAATAAATGTAAAGAACTTGTGCCTATTAATTAATTAAAGGGTGTTTATCGTACACTGAGATAACTTACCTGCGATTTGAAAATTGGTGTATCACAAATTTTACGTACGTAAAGGCTAGATTAGAACCACACTGTATAGGCTAGTGCCAGTAGAAAATTATTGATATATTGTAGCCAAAATAGTTTATTTCATTGAACGTAATACAGTCATTCAGAACTGGCCTAGTATGCATTAATTTCTATTTTCAGTAAACGTTTTAGATTCTACACATAGGTCCCTATTAAACCATCTTTGCAACTGAATGATTCACTTTAATTTTCAAATTCTTCAAAGAACAATCTCACCGTTCATATAAGTTATAACTATCTCCTATGATGCCATTCATCTTATTTTTTTTCTTCGAGGACAGGTAAAGTGGCTGAATTGGTAATACCGTTACCTGACAAGCCATATGTTACGAAAATAACACTCCGTCAGACTTTCTCTTAAGAATTACATGACATGAGCATCACTGAAACGTAATTTTAAATTGTTAAATGTATCTGCTTCAAAATATAACTTAAAACTAGTAAACGTAGAGTGCATTTAATACAATACACTTACTGTAGCACTCCAATTGTTGTTATTATTAATAGGCTAGTTAAAATACCTAAATAGGTCTAGTTTTCTACCACGAAGCACATTCATAGTACCTACATAAATGAGCACTGAAATAAGAGTGACGCTACAGAGAGTAGAATCCTATTCGCATAGCTCTAGCGCAGTCAACACTAATAGTCAAGCACGCAATCAATCTTTAGAGCTCCAGGTACAAACAATGATTTTGGTTTAAGAAGCTATGCTACTATTACTGCATTGCGTACATCTATGGGTAATGGTTATTTAAGCCTATATATATATATATATATATATATATATATATATATATATATATATATATATATATAGATATATATACTGTATATATATATATATATATATATATATATATATATATATATATATATATATATATATGTATATATTGGCCTATCCGCGTTGTGAATATATCCGGGTTGCTTAAGAATAGACCAACCGTGGACTGCACGCTATAAAAAGACTTGTTATACCACTAGGCCAATTTGCACCCCTTAATATGCATTTACAATTTAACACACTTATAAGTTTTAATATGCATATAAACTTTAAAATGTATTTGAAAGCAATATAATTAATATTTTAAAATAACATCTTTCTCGTCCCTCCCTCTCTCACTCTTTCTCTCTCTCTCTCTCCCTATCTCTCTCTCTCTCTCTCTTTCTCTCTCTCTCTCTCTCTCTCTCTCTCTCTCTCAGGGCAGTGCCAATTATTAGGTGCATATCAGTAATATTATCAGTAATTTTTGTAGTTCTATTTCATTCATCAATTACAGATTTGCTAAAGTTGGCCTCACTACATAGATTATAGCAGTAGCCTCTATCATTTTTCGTATACTAGACTATTAGATAGGCCTATATAATTAAGCAGCAGTAGGTAGGAGATGAGTAATTATTAATAGTGATGATGATAGTTTGTTCAATTGTATGAGTATATTATTATATTGATATGACAGTTAGATGTAAGCTATGATAGTTAGATAAGAGTTATTTGGAAAAGATATGCGTCATGATCCTATATTAGGCTGTGCCAAAGATCTTTAAAATAGGTAGATATGGCATGACTGTTGTTTCAGCGATACCGTTTTTGTAACAAGAGGGACTTGATATCCAGCATGCTCCATTTAATCGTGAGGGTAAACAAAGCCCCTTTGTCATATGTGTATTTAATAGTAATTTCTGTAATTTCAGATTTATTTCATGATATTCGGCCTCTAAACGGTTTCAAGATGATGTATTGTTGCGCGTTTGGATGAATGAATTCCTAAAATTATGAAACTAAAGAACGGGGAATATCCTTTAAGAGATTTAACATAAAATTTGTTTGCATTTAGTTTTATAAAAATATACATCCAATTAAGATGAATTCATTTCAAACAATTTTTTGTCATGACGATATATCTGATAGATATGACAATAAATGTGCTACTAAAGTGTTTCAGTATCCTTCAAAAGCTTTGCAAATGTTCAAATACTTCATTATTTTATGCCTTTAAATAACGATCAGCTGAAAACGTTTATCTTCGGCTAGCAAAATTAGTTGTTGGCATCACTGCAAATCTTGAACTCAATGTTTACAATGGTTGAGATTGTCTTTGACACTTCTACGGTTTTTCTTTATTTTATGGGCTGCGCCACATAGTTTAATGCTCACTTTGAGCTTTTCCGCTGTACCGCAGATCTGGAATTCTCTTCCATCCAATCTTCGGAAATCTTCATTTGAATCGCATCGGCCTTTGCTTTCTTATGAGCTGTTCCATAGGCAGTTGAAGACCTATCTTTTCCATCTCTCTTTTCCACCCAGTGTCCATGAGCAGCGACCTGCGCCTAAACCACCTTTTCTTCCCTTGACTCCCTTTACTTTGGACTGAATTTCCGGATTTTGGAATTTGCACCGTTTTTGGACCTTCTTTTTGCTCGCCGGCTTGATTTTGTCTCAATAGTGCTCGATGTTGTCATTGATGACTGTAGCACTCTAATTGTTGTTATTATTATTTTCTACACGATATTTTCACAGTCATTATTGTTGTTGATAAGCGACAAAATATTTACTGATCACGGCAACACTGATAAAGAATTCACAATCAACAAACTGATCTGGGTTCTGGGAGGGCTGATGTTACACTCAGTATGAAGTCTACATGTGTAGTTTATTTTTTACCCACGTTAAAGCAATGGAACAAATATCTCACTTCTGAATCCTGCACCAGACATAAGATTATTTTGATTAACGGACGCTCAAATCTGTTTACTAAATTAGTAAATCTCGACACTTTCCATGCTGAATAATTTTGTATTTATATTTATGGCTTAAATGTGTCAATTTACTAGCTTGCTATGTGCCACTACATTAGAATAAACTCAAAATTTTGTACTGCTAGAGTGAGATATATTAGGTTAGGCAACTTGGTTACAATGATTAGTGTAACCAAGTCATTAGTGTAACCGAGTAAGTCCATTTAATTATTACATAATTGTTGAGATTTAACGCCAATCTTATGATAGAATTTTATGTTAGTAGATTTAACTTTATATTTTAATTTAATTTCTTTTACTTTATTTTTAAACAAAAACACGGTGATCTAGGACAATTTTAACGACAATTTAAGTAAGCAAGAATAAACTATTTAGAGTTCAATATTGATATAAATATTAGTGATATAAACATTCTATAACTATATTTTAGGTTCACCCAAACCTTTTTGAGCCCACTACTGTTAGAGAAGTAACTAAAATTAAATTGCACCAAAAATTAGCTGTACTTATGCTCAGAAGATTAATTATTCAGTTATATATGTAAAAATGTCCCCGTGTTGTACACGGGTGTGGTTGGACCACTGCAGAATTGGGCAACCGCAAACAATCTGCTAAGAGGCGACCAAAGCAGGAGCTGAGGATGGCAAGAGGGGACCCACCTCACCATGAAATATTTTCCCCAGGATTAAATGGTAATTAAGCCACCAAACTGAGGAAGGCAACGGGAAACCACCTCAGAAGCCATATTTTTCCCAAGCTATAGGTTACATATGGCATGGACTTTGTGAAGGGATTCACTTGTTGATCTAAGGAGTGCTCTTATGGAGCCAGAAAACAGACTTTGAGTATGAATATGTACTTTGAACCTGCCACTTGGCAGTGCATTGAAGAAGAAGATATGTAAAAATGATAGCCTTCCAGACTTTGCTTGCTCTTTATCTATTATAAAATTAAATGATACAAGATTTTAAATGTAAGTTGTCATTCTAAATCTCATTGAACAAGTAAAACTATTAAGTTTATTTTAGAGGCTATATATTTACACATCTCAAGTACACTTTCTGGCACCACCCAGCAAGGGATTCAAATCTGAGGCAGTTTACTTATCTAGCAAGGGTTTTATTAACTGTGTATCTTCAAATTTTTGCTCGTTTCAAAAAGAATTATTTAAACATATTTACCAAAAAATGCATCTGTTTTAGTTTACTAAAATTTGAAGAGGTTAGTGTCCTTTTCTGTTCATAGATACTGTCAGAGATAGGCTGAACAGGTGAAGTCGTGCCTCTACTGATAGAGAAAGCTAATTCAACATAAAAAGGTCTTCAAATTTCTCAAAAATATTAATTAGCACTTTTAGTTCTCAAGTATTAAAACTCTGTCTCCTGTAAAATAAAATTTTTTCAGACATCGAATGTTTATAGTTTTCGACGTGATAAAATGCACTTTGTTAAGGTTTTTTGAATAAGCTTGAACAATTTTAGTTCACATTACTCTTTTTAGTGCCAACATTGGTTTTTTCGTTGCATACGACAGAAAGAAATAAATTGCTAATCAATCTTGTGTGGTTTAATCTGAAAATTGTAAAGTCCCATTTTAGTAAACAAATTCTTTTACTGCAATTTTTAACCAAAATTATAAAAGATATCATTAGCAAATTTTTTAATTTCTTAAGACTATTCGTAATTAAAAATATAACAAATGTCTGTGCGATTTATAAGTAAATTTAATTTAAAATTCTTTTTATTCGCATTCTAGTGATACTGATTTACTCTGTCATTCGATTAGAGAATGCCCATCTCAGATCCTATTATATGCTTGATTTTGATTTATAATAATTTGTTATGGTTGTATGTCTTTAGATCTAACACTTGAACACTATGTCGAAAGCTACTCCAGCCCATGCCAGTTCAGCTGAAAATGTGAACCCGAATGGAGCTTTACACGAAGCTCAAAAAGAGCATTCCAAACCAATCTTACATTCTAGTCTGCCAGCTTCAGCAGTATTTAGCCCTAAGGCTGAAATTTCCACTGCTGAATTACAAAATTTTGATAATGCGGGAGTTTGGAACATTTTGCCGCCTCTATTTCAAAATTCCCTGCATTCTGACGCCAATGGAGCCTTCGACTGGTCATCGATTTCGATGGACATGGCTAGATATAGCAGAATGCAAGACTTTGCCACTATGCAAGACTTTGCCGCTGTGCAGTATTTTTCTGTCTTTATGCAACACCAGGCGCATTATATGAATGTTTTAAATCAAGTATATTTAGCTGAACTGGAACGGCTTTCAAAACCCAGTGAAAAATCTTTGGCGACAAATAAAATTAATATGCAAAACAATACGACATGTGCCTCTCTTAGAAATGGATCATCTTTCATTATTAACGAAAACTCTTCTGATGCACTTCCTTTGCAAACCGAATTAAATACGAATAAAGTATCAAGGGGTGATACCTCATATAAAATTGGCAGCAAATATTTGCGTCTTAGGAACAGATCGGGCTCTTGTGCCAGCGCTAAAGCCCATTTACACTCCCCGTCAGGCAATGCAATTTCTGCACTTTCAATGAAGCTGATTAAGCTAGAGGACAGTGCTACATCATCTCATTGTAATAGAAAGTCATATAATGTTGCATCAATTCCATCTGCCGGCGAAAATTCTGGTAGCTATACACTTGAGGGAATAAATAAGCAATATATGGGAGAAGAGGTTTTACAAAAAGGAGGTACCATTATGTTATCATCTGATCATAAAATGGATTTTGAAAAATTATTCACTAACAGTTCATTTCCAGCTGAGCAGATTGTTACGAAGCAGAGTATTGCAGAGGACCATAGCTCTAATAACAAAGTTATGGCATCAACAATTGATTTAGATGTAAGAGAAAGTATAGAACTTGATGCCAAACTTGATGCTTATCTTGAAAGCAAGTCAGAAAAATGTTGCCAATTAAGAGAAAGCCTACCTGGTGATAGTAAGTGCACATATAACGTCAGTATTAACAATAATTGTCTAGCATTGTCTGGGCATGACTCTCCGATGGACTTAACTAGTCGTGACCATGTAGAGATAGTTTCTTCGTGCTGTAACGTTGTCAAGGATTTAGCAAATAATTTACCATGCACATATATGGCTATAGCCAATGCACATGTTTCCAATGCTTTGCTGCGGCATCACCAGAGTACTGATAGTATCTATACAAGCTTGTGCCCTAGTAAATCCATCTTGAACTCAACGCATTCTCCCATCACGTCTGAAATTAGTGAGTGCCCTTTAGACCTGTCAGAAACTGTTTCATCATCTGCAGAAGTGACAAAGTCAGTAGAAGGAATTCAATTTTGTAATATTGTTCCAAATGGGAAGCATTACTCGATTAAGCATGACTCTTTAAAATTTGAGATCTCTGGAAATGATAGTGCAGTTGCAGAGCCATTCTGCCTCGAGTCAGATCTATGTCAGAAAACTAGGCCTCAGAAACGGCGATGCAAAATAAAGCCGATGAAGACGATCCTTGTATTATCAGAATCGGATGAAGATGGTGACGATAAATTGATAAAGGATCCCGTCATCACCGATGATATCCTGGATGATCAGCAAGATGAACGGAATAAGCAGAGTAGTGATAGTCTGCTTTATGAGAGCGATAGAAACGAAGCATGCCATTCTAATATAGGACCTCTGAATGATACACTTTGCCTATCATCAGTAAATGACTCATTTGGAAGCAGAACTGGATTGTCGCAGAACAGTGATTTCCAGTCAGATTCTGAGCCACCGATGGTCAGGAAAGGAGCCGTCTCTGATATTATGGCAAGATATAGGCTGACTTCAACTCATAGACATAGTCAAACAGGTATGGTATTCTTATTATGCAATTTGAAGATAATTTTGTAAGTAAAAAAGCCAAGTTTAACAGCAGTTTCCAGCTAGATGGCTTGTCTGTGACAAGGGAAACATTGGGTTTGAACCCTGCACCTACTAATCCGCTATCGAACAACTTGCCAACAAGCCACCTTTCCAGAGAGAGAAGTTGTGTGTATATATATTGTGTGTATAGGTAAATATATATATTAAATAGGATATATGATATTGACTACTAATATAATCATGCTAAGAAGTTAAGCAACTTCAAGGTTATAGTATTGTATTATTTTGAAGCCAGAAAGCTTGGTATTTGAAGGGTAATGTTAAAATTAACTCATCATTACCATCATCTTCCTTAGGATCCCAGTTTAACCAGGGTTGGGATGCGAATAGACCTTTACCCTGTCCCACACCAATCATAATATGCCCATACCATTCTAGTTGTTTAATTTTTCTAGCAATATCTAGAGCCTCAGCGCTCACCAACCAATGCCCTTTCTGATGTTGGTTTGGATCTTATTTTTTGCCAGTATTGACTAAATTTATGAATTGATAATAACAATAATTGTTTACAGTTTATTTTCTCACATTTTTGCTGTATAAAGTCATTTCATTTGCTTACCGGTGGACCAGGAGCTTTGAACCTTCTGACAAAGAATAACATATACTTGCCAATGGTTTTATATTAAAAGTACTGCTTTAAAACATAATTTATATTATAATTAAATTCGTATTTATAATAAGAATTTAATTGCAAACGAAATCTTAATAGTTTAGAAAGTAAATTAGTAATTGTATTTTGAATAGAAATTTTCCAAAAATGTGTTTTGACTTTCTGCTGAGAGAAATTTAAAAAAAATTAATTTATTAAGTCCTTCTATTTACTTTGTATGACATACTAGCCAAAATAGGCTATATCTTGTCTATGTGAGCAGGTTGGACTATAATTAAATCAATTGAGCTTCATAATGCTCATAATGCACTGGCTGGAGCCAGTGGCGAGATATTCGACCTCGGATCAGTACCTCTGCTTGCCCCTTCACTGACATCAGCTTTCGAGTGAGGAAACTGACGTTAACATTAGCTTTTATAATAATACATTTCTATAACCAACTATAATTTGTATTGTTATTTTCAGATACATGCAAAACTTCTGGCGAGTCAAATAAACAGCTTTCGTATTGGGCTTGTCAGAATGACGCAGCGGTTGACTTTGCTATTGAAACCTTTAGTCGAACAGATGACTTTGAATATCTTGGAGATAACGAAATGCATTCGGCCCTAGATTTGACAACTCTACAACGTCAGAACTCAATTATTTCTAGACCTGACAACAACAATCTGTCTGAAATTAATTCTAGCAATGAATACTCTGATAAACTGTCTGATGATGGTGTTGTCCATGATGATACAGAGTATGCCGTATTCGACCTGTCGTCTAGACCAGGAACAGAATTAACTAAATCAGAAAATAATAGTCTCTCTCTATCTTCTAATTCCTTTCAGAGTTCCGTCTGTAAAGATCCCAATGTTGGTGTAGCGAAAAATCGAGAATCTAAGATAACGGAATATCGTTGTAATATTTGCAGCTATATCGGTCGCTCACGATACCACCTTGATAGACATCACAAGGCTCACTCTGTGTTAAATAAGATCTGCCGATATTGTCAGAAAGCTTTTGAAAGGCCTTCAGATCTAGCGAGGCACGAGGAAAGACATCGCAAACGTTCTGCTGCTGCCGCATTAGTAACCAGTACACCAGTTGTGGAAGCTGCTTCGGAAATTTCCCCAGATTCTGGAGCTTGCACTGGTAATATGTCGAGCGGAAGCCTAACCCAAGTAAAAAACTTACCGTTGAATCATTTACCTGAAGACTCAAAGAATTTAGAATCTACCAGTGAACCAGAGGAGAATGTGAAAAATAAAATGAATAAATTTGTGGTGGACGAATGTAATAAGGATACTGAAATGATGATCCGAGAGACATCATATCAACACTCGGTCAGTGCTAAGAATGAAGATCTATCAATTCTTGATTGTAGTAAAGATGAGATAACTGATGCAACTGATCTGGCTACAAGCTGTCCATCTTCCGGTATAAAAACTGAACCACTATATAACGCAGTCCCTAGTAATGAGCAGTGCGATAAATCGAATACTAACATCCCACTCTCTTTGCAGTTGTTTTCTATTCAAACTTCCTGCGTTAAGCAAGAATCACTGCTGGATGTCACTGAGGACAACAGTTCCGATTTATCTGTTAAACAGAGACGCAAGTTACTTCGGGACGATTCATCGGTACGAGCGTACCGCTGTTCGCGATGCAGATACTACACCGATGAGCTCGTTAGATATGAGCA
The DNA here is from genome assembly GCA_905160935.1 of Enchytraeus crypticus. Taxonomy (NCBI): domain Eukaryota; kingdom Metazoa; phylum Annelida; class Clitellata; order Enchytraeida; family Enchytraeidae; genus Enchytraeus; species Enchytraeus crypticus. Next base: position 3,314,670 of record CAJHZI010000713.1, read on the forward strand.
GCACCTGCGGGCTCATAGCGGTCGCTTTGTATGCAAATTTTGCAGCAAGGCCTGCATCAAGTCGTCAGATCTCTACCGCCATTGGTTGACGCACAACGTCAAGGCTGCCAATGGCCACTACGCTTGTGACTCGTGCTCGTTCAGCGCTCCGACGAAGGACGCTGTTGAGATACACATGAAGCAGCACTACTTGATCAAACCGTTGCTCAGCGTTCGCATGCAGGTCTGCCTGTCTACTAATCAGACTTTACTCGTTACAAAATTGTGCGTTAATACAAAGAAGTACTTATACGTTATAAGTACTTTTACACTAAGTAAACATTTTGTAAATACAGTCTATAAATAGTGACTTATGTCTTCATAATAACTTACAATTAGTATAATTTACTGTTACACTTACAGCATAACTTTATATTCGACTCTTTTACCCATCTACTAATCAGACTTTACTGGAGCCAGTGACTAAGTCGGTAAGATACCCGACCACGGATCAGTATGGGCGGGGTTGTAATCCTGGGCTCATACGTCACTGACATCGCTTTCAAGTGATGAAACTGACATTAACCTGAGCTTTGTCAGCTTTTTTACTCTCTACTAAATTGTGCGCAGCTAGGACTAAATACAAGTTAATTTCTCTATTATCTAAATTTATTATATCAAAAATTCACTCTTTACTTAGTGCTAAATTAGATAGATATCATTTTAGCCGATTTAGACCTACAGCATTTGCTGTAATATTTTTCTAATGTAAGAACGATAAATGTTGATTATAATGTAACAGAAAATAAAATGTAATAGTGATTAGATGCAGTTGATCAGATCAACAGTTCTCGATATTGAGAATGGTAATTTGAAACCATGCTCAAAACTAATTTTCCTTGGAAGAATACGTTTATTAATTTAATATCTGTTACCTAAAAGAATACGTTTATAAATTTATACATGTACTACCTAACAGAATATAATATCTATATAATAGTACATAGACGTTTTCATTTTTGCTGGAATTTACTCTGTTGATCAAGTGTTCGCTTATTATAACTGAACCAGACTATTGGGTCTAAGAAGGTATTTGGAATTTGACCAGTTAAAATGGAAATTTGGTTATGTATCTTATTGTAGTCTTTTTCTGTACTAATTACAGTTATTATGTAATTTTTGTGCTTCTGTCTGTGGGTTAGAGCTCTATGCTGCTGGTTAGTTAAAGATGTTACTGCGGTCATGCGTTGACTATTCAAACTTTGATTTTCTTAATGGTATTGATATTATTTACTTTATATCTTTAAATTTACTCTGTTACGATATTATGAGAGTATGTGAGTCTTATGTCTTATGTGACTTTTATGCTATTCGATAATATTATATGTATATTGCAGTGTAATGGTTGTATTGTATGTGTGTATTGTATTATATGTGCATATTTACTGTATTGTATCATTGTAATTTGTATGTGTGTATTGTATTGTATGTGTGAATTGCTTTGTTTGTGTGTAGTGTATTGTATGTGTGGGCAGTATTGTATTGTATATATGTATTTTCTTGTTTGTGTATACCGGCTGGAGCCAGTGGCGATGTCGTTAAGATATTCGACATTAGATCAGTATGTGCAGGATTCAAATCCTGGGCTCGCCCGTCACTGACATTGTTTTTGAGTGAGGAAACTGACGTAAACATTAGCTTTACCAGCTTTTATTGCATTGTAATGATTGTATTGTATGTGTGTATTGTATTGTATGTGCATATTTACTATATTGTATGATTGTAATGTGTATGTGTGTATTGTATTGTATGTGTATATTGAAGTCGTCTTTGGATGGCTGAAGTAATGAAAACAATGAAGTTATTAATTGTTTCTAGGAGTCAGATGCACTGAGCACTTGTGGTATTTGTAACACATCGGTGCCCAGAGGGCAGCTCTTTGAACACAAGCGGTCCATGCACGGCCACTACCTCAAACAATCTGCATCATCGGTTACCGATATCTTCAACGAGTATTCTAGCAGCGCTAAGAAAGAGAGAAAACTATTCAGATGCCCTGCGTGTACAAACAGCTTCACTTCACCGTCTTACGTCCTACGACATCACTTCATTGTTCACCAGAACAATCACGTTGGCCCGTCAGAGGAAGGAGGTGAAACTCAGGCTGCTTGTAGATGCCGGTTTTGTTCTGAGTCGTTCGAGACAGTTGAATTGCTGTACAAACATGAGATAGATCACGTGATACTGATGAACGATGATCACGTGACACTGACAAATGATGATCACGTGACAGCATTGAACGAGAATCACGTGATGGGCAATGATCACGTGACACTGACGAATGATGATCACGTGACAGCATTGAACGAGAATCACGTGATGGGAAATGATCATGTGACACTGATAAACGTTGAAGGTTCTCACGAACCACTTCATCAGTCATATGCCCCGGGGCAGACATTCAGTTCTGATTCATACCATGGTAGCGGTTGTACCCGTACAGATACTGATGCAGATGATCTCACCGGTTCTGTCACAACCAGCAGTGGTACTAATGTCTCGAACACTATCACAGCTCTATCTAATGTTTCCACTGGCAGTGAGATCAAGTCCAAAACACCCGATGAACTCGTCAGAAAGGTAGCTCAAAGGCGATCAGAGGATCTGCAAAATCTTACCACCACAGAGCAACTCAACGTGCTTCCTACTAAACCAACCAAATCTGCTAATAAATATCTGCAAATTAGTCATCGTTATGCAAAATGTAGGCATTCTAATGGTTCGTACACTGTTCGTAGGAAAATTTTCTCTGTGATTAAATATCGTCAGAATAGTAGAAGTGAGGGTTCTATGAAGAAGATTGGAAGTTTGAATAGTAGAAGAATCTTGAGTAAACAATGTGGATATGATCCTATGGCTCTGATGCTTAAGAAGCAAAGTCAGTTGATTCTTAGTCGTGTATCCAAGAGACTATAGTGGCAGTATTCCTGTATTCTTATGTCTTGTTCTTTTTTTGATTTTTTTGAATAATATTAATAGTCATTTATATTCCACATTACTATGCCGTGTAAACTAGCTCTTGGAACCTGTAGCCATGAATAGGCTGTAGAATATATAGATTTGAAGATGTACACTCACCTGAACTGCGAACATACACGTACATTTCGCTTCCAATTAACAGTGGCTTCGTTAATTATTAAAACATTTATTGCAGCACTGTTCATAGCTCAGTGAGAAGAGTTGTCATATTCATTGCTGAATATTGACTCAGAGCTTATCCTAGTCCTGAGATTATCCAGTATTAAATTAATAATGGTATCATACTTTAAATTAACGGTATTGATCAGACCTTTAATTCTCCGTTTCTACCCAGTATGATTTAGTTTTTATCTGTTAGGAATCAGTCTGTGCAATCTAGTCGTACACAGTAACCACCCACTACTTATTACTGGTAAGGATTCTCTAATGAAGGGCTAAATTTCCTGATTGGTTAGCATGCAGCCACTGAAGATTTAAATCCTTTGTTGGTACAAAGCAGGATCAAAGCATCTTTAGCACCAAAATCATCATCCGCCAGCCTTTACATATGAGTTGCGAGACATGAAGTTTTACTCAAAACAATTAGTTTTAATAATACACGTTTTTCTATATTTAATATTTTTCTATTGTTATTGACTACTTAAATTATATATTGTTCAGCTAATATTGATGATTAATATTTTAATGATGATTAAAGGGCATCTATACGTGCCTAGTATGTACTTTACCATGTGCTGGTAAGCTGAATTTTTATGATTACGGATCTGCGGTAAAAGGAACTCCTTTTAATCATATCTTTATTAGTTGAATATGGCTCTCAGGTCGCTAATGATGACTTTTTTCAGAATATTGAAACAAGCGTTTATAAATAGTTTGAATGAAACCCTTATTGAACTCATTTGAAGTTTAGTAAAGGTAACTTATTCCTACTTTTTTCGTACTTATTAATTGACATGTTATTGAAATTGTTAGCTCGTTTGTATTGAATTTTGTTCCTTTAATGCTTTAAGCCGTTTAGATTAGGAATTTTTATTCTACGTTAATAGATACGCCAGTAACAGGGGGTCATTGGTATATTACCGTATTGCCTGAATTTGATATCTAATTGTAAATTGCAGTATTTTTTGCTAATTACATTGCTTCCATCGGCCAGTCACTAATTCAATTATTTCTGTTAACTGAATATATTTGACTCTGCTATTAGTTAAAGTCTATTCTGTATATGGTTTATTTTGCGTGATTACTTGATAGATGAGTAGTTGGTTGATGAGTAGCACATTTGCCTGAGGAGCTGAAGCGTTTGGGTTCAAATCTGAGAGAAGCTATCTCATGTGGTAATGTTGTTGTTGAGAAAACATTTAAAAAACAGGCGTTCTGCTTTACATTATCTTTACTGCTTTGGTATTGTTGTTGTTGATGTTTTTTGCTTTCATTTCTTTTTAAATTCGTTATTCGCTGTGGATCATTCGATTTTTATACAATTCTAGTGTTAGCAAGGCTTTTGTTCCTGATATATAGGATTTTGTATATTGGAGATGAAATTATTTACATACTTGTATATTGTACGCAAACAACGTACACTGTAAGAATTTTACTGTTGTTATTTCCTATTTGCAGTTGTTGCAAGAATTTAATTGAAATCAGTATTGCAAAGTTATTTAAAAACAGTATTGTTTTTGTTATCCAATTACTTGTATATGTAAAAGTATCAACTATGTCATTAAGCAACAATATACGTTTTTGTGAACTACACGAGTCTTCCTCAGTAGTTTTTATCATCAGACCAATTCAGCTGTTGAGAAATCTTATTGAACTGTTTCTCAGATTCTTTTAATCTAAGTCACCTCACCTAACTTTGAAAGTGTTACTGTAGTTGAAATGATTTTTAATAATAATAATAATAAGTATATTTATAAAGCACAGCTCTATGCTAAATGCCATAGTAGCGCTAAATTGACAGTGAAAATGTGGCGCTAAATGGACAATGTAGCCTGGTGGTATAGTGCCAAAACCGGTGTAAGAATTTTACTGTAACCAAATTGACTCATTTCACAATGTTCTGAGAAAATAGCAGCCGTATGCAAATATCTGTGCCTTTATATCTCTTGAGGCAGTCTATGCATCGAAAGTTAAACTAATTATTTTAAAGCTAATTTATTAATTGCTTTAAATGTGAATATTTTGGCATAGATCTATGTAAAAACTGATCATGCTAAGATGATATCAGACTACAATGTTTCAGTTAAATTTTGTTTGTCTATTTCAGAGCTTAGTTGCAGGACTATTGTTGTTAAGTGTTCTATTATTGTTTTTTCTGTGTAGAAATATGTAAGTGATTTTTTTACTGCAGTGGCTTCACTGCATTTAACTATAAACTCCAACTAGAGTTTCATAAACTTTTCGATGTGCCATTCTGATTCTTTCAAAGTGTATCATTTTAGCTTGGTTGTGCTAATGATTTAATACTACTTTCTGTTTAACATAATGAATTGATTAAATGTATGTACTGTATGAAATAGTTAGCATTTTACAACTCCATTTTGATATTATTTATGAATTCTGAACGAGAACGATAGGTCACATACCTCCAGTGAGGTGGGAAAGGTGAAATACGTACTGTGAGGTGGGAGGGGCAAAATATGCATATATTTCACTCTTTAAAAGAGAAACAAATATCTTTAAATAGAACTCAGTAATCTTCCTTCTGTAATTTTTCCTTGTTGTGTCCGGGCTAGTGAGTAATAGAACAACGTTTAACTGTATGTGTTGTTCATTAGAGGCAACAAAGCAAAAACTGAGGTAGTCAACTTCTGAAATATTATGCAGGTATGTTCTCAGGTATCGGCTACATAACGTCAGGATAAGGCGCAGCTTTGTGTGAAATGATCCATTTGTTGACCTATGGATTGCTCTGTTTGGAGCGAGAAAGCAGACTCTGAGTATAAATGTGTACCTTGGACCCGCCACTTGACAGAGCACTAGAAAGCCAGAGAATCTTCTTTAATTAATTTGTCACCGATTTCTTTTAACAACTTTACATTTTTAACTGATACATGTAATAGGCGTATTTGGCTTCTGCATATTTATGGCTGGTTATGACGATTTAGTTTATTTGATGCATCCAATAAACCGTGGCACTTAATGCAACCTTAGCTCTTGTGATAGTTTTACAATGGCTATAATGGCGTTTGAAAGCACAGTGTAAACGTAGTTATAAATACTTTTAATCGAGTATTTACAATTAATTTTTAAACCACGGTATAAAAATAATAAAATGTAGATATACAGTAGGTCAATATACTTTTACCAGTCTAAAAATGGCCACATATTGTGTTTATTAACCGCATTAACAAATTAATCTACTGTATAGATGATACGAAATGAAAAATGGAAAAGGTGCCCTGAGGCGCCGTAGTGAAAATGTACAATGAACTGATGAAATGAACAGGTAACTAGTTAATTCTTATCTTAATTACACTATGAATTAATTGTAAAGCGGATAAAGCTACTGTTACCGTCAGTTTCCTCACTCGAAAGCTATGTCATTGACGGGCGAGCCCCGGATTTGAACCCCGCACGTACTTATCCGAGGTCGAATATCTTACTGACATCGCCACTGGCTCCAGCCGGTTAGTAAGTACTATTTACTGCTAACCCTAACTTAACGTTAATTAATTAACACTACTTAACATGAGCAACAGTGTATGAAAGCATCTATTATTGGAACTCTTAGAATTTAACTGAAATTAATACAACATTAGGCCTAATACTAACTGTACATTATATCTGCATTCCAAGGTCACCATGTTATTAGTATAGGCACTTGGAATGTAAGAGCCACGAAAACAAGAGAAGTTTGATAATGTTCAGCGAGAAAGAGAACTGAAACAAACCGCTTCGTCTTCTGCGAAGCTAACGTCCAACAACAACGCGGCAATTCAATATTAAATACACAAATATGACATATTGAATACACAAAAATAGGCTTAGCCTACATATCTGGAAGCACAAACACTGACACCTCCCCTAACTTAAGACAAAAATAAAACTTTATATGTTTTGACGCAGAAAGCGATAATAAAGGGTTCGCTGCTCATTACAATAGCGCAAAATAAACTAAGTTTCGCTAAATAGTTCATGTCGAACCCTTAAAAACCCCCTAGTTTTTGAGGCAATAAATAAAACGTAAAATATTTCTAACTATAGTATTGGATTCATTGCTTAACTGTTCAACTATTATCATAGATACAAATTACGCAAAGCGCTGTATATATATGTAGGCCTATATGAACCAATTCATTTCAATTACTTCTGTCGTACAATTATATTTGCTTAACTTCTATACATAAATCTGCATAATAGCAGTTCACTCTCACAGTTGATTGCACAAACCTTAAAAAGAACTAGAAAGCAAATCGTAAGACGATTTGTATGCTAACCCATAAAAACGTTTACAAAACTTTTAAGAAAACTTTCTATTCATAAGGAATATACTTTTTTTTACAAAATTCAAATAGCTATCTAGCTGACTGCAGTCCATGTCATACAATAGTGTCACATCTTGCAGTATTCGTTACATCTTGCATTACTTCCAATAAATATACAAAATTCAATACGTAAGTTTACACAAAGCAACATCAATCATTAACCACAGTGTGCAACTTTATTCCAATAAATTAGTATTACTTGTAAATACTCAACGAGAACGTCCGACTTACAGAGTACATTCGAATCAATTATTCAATTTCAATCCTTCCCTTTGCGTACTAACAAAGCCATACGTAACTGTAGGCCTACTGTAATCTGTGGATACAACTACTTATCGCATCCAATGTAGGCCTAATACTAATCTGTTGGAATAAGGTATTGAGGCATTATGTTATTAACACCTCCTATCGAAGAGTAAATGTATTTCTTTCGAAGAAAACAATACGGTTTGTTTTAAGCGAAGATATAGGACTTGAGATTTTGATGTCATGGCGCATAGATAGGCTTAATTTTAGTTTTCGATTCGTTTTCCAAATCGATTGTTGAGCTGTAGGCGACAGTATCAGGATACTAGTCGTAGATAAAATTAGCTTATAGTACCATGATACTATAAGATTAGTTATAGTAGAGCGTTAGTTAGTTAAATAGGTCCAGGAGCCTATATAGTACGTGATAGTAGCACGTGAATTAGGGCAGTAGGATTGCACAAACAGAAAGCGGCCTTTGGTAATAGAAAAAGACTATTAACAAAAAGTCTGAAGAAAGATACAAACATAAAGATAGTGAAAACTTTGATTTGGATCACGCTATTTGTATGGTTGTGAAACATGGACCTTAAGGAAGGAAGATATTAGAAAACTATTGGAAATGTGGTTATGGAGAAGAATGGAGAAGATTAGCTGGATTTAAAAATTTACAAATGAGGAGGTTCTGGAGAAAGTTGGTACGGATAGACAGTTGATAAATGTATTAGGAAATAGGAAGAAGAGTTGGATAGGACAAATTCTAAGGGGGAAGGTCTATTAAAAGAGGTCATAGAAGGTAGAATAGAAGGAAAAAGAAGCAGCTTACAGATTAGGTATGTTAGATGATTTAAAGACCCACTCATATGTGTAAATGAAGAGGAAGGCGGAAGACAGAAAAGAGTGGCTGCGTTATATACAATGGACCTGCCAGTGGGCAGTGCACTAAGAGAGAGAGTAGCACTTGTTATATTAGTAACTACTTTAGGAACAGCACGCTAGTATAGTTCTAACTTTACTATAAAACCAAGCTGCATAGTTTAAGTGGAAGTTCGATAGAGAAATAAAGATGAGTTCTTTCCAGTGCAGGTCAGTCAACTGGTTTAGAAAGTCGTTATATTTTATAAAGTCGTTGTAGGAACTCTAACGCAGCGTTCATCTTCGTTCAGATGAAATCCTGTTTTGCAGTGTGGATTGCACGGTCTATATACAGTTCTGCAAGCACAACACTAAACTGTTAAATATCTGCATAAGTAAAGATTTTAAGGACATCAACTGAAATAGCTTTAGTAAACTGTAGACATGAAAGCCTATAAACAAATTCAAGGCAGATAGCTATTTTTCAGATAGCCTAGGAAAGAAGGGAATAGTTATCATAGAATGAATTGTTGGAAAACGTAAAAAGTGGAAATATTTTCCGATAAGAGATTTATTTGCACGAAGTTTTCGCTGTCTCTCTGCATTTCGGAGTGGTTAGGAAGGCATCTTGATTTCATGAAAACTCAGTAATTACTGCGGGAGAATTGTTTTATTGAATGCATCTATTAGCTAATAGCTGGATCTATAGGAAGTGTGTGGTGACCACAGAAATAAAGGACTTGGAATAGTTGGAGTTGGCGAGAGGCTATTAACTTCTCTTTTTCTTTCTTTGTCTCTCTCTCTCTCTCTCTCTCTCTCTCTCTCTCTGTCTCTCTCTCTTTCTCTCTCTCCATCTCTCTCTCTTCTCTTTTTCTCTCTCCCCTCATTCTCTATAAATAGGATAGTTTCTCAGTCAATGACGCCCCTGCCCAGTAAATGTTAGTCGAAGCTGAGGAAGGCATAGGGGTCACCTCGTCATAATGAGAATCCCCCAAGAATAGTAGTACATAAAAAGGAATGCTAGGTGATTCAAAGATCCACTCGTATGTGGACATAAAGAGGAAAACGGAAGATAGAGATGTCTGCAGGCGTTGTATACCATGGACCTGCCAGTAGGCAGTGCACTAAGAGAGAGAAAGAGAAAAGAGAAAGAAGCGAGAGAGAGGGAGTTGAGATAATATATAAAAGATCTCTCTCTCTCTCTCTCTCTCTTCTCGTATAGAAAGAGAAAACTGTGAAGAAAACAGAACAAGAGAAGGTTTGTAGTATATAAAGATATACTTAGAGCAACTCTTCCATAGATCACAGAGGATTTGTCTCCTCTCTGCGCATGTCTCATAGCAAGCTCTCTCCCCACAAGGCTTCCTATCGTTCTGCATCACTGCCGATCTACACATGCATGGGCGAGGAATTAAACATCTTTACCAGTTATCTACATTTATCACAAAAGCCTAATAAAGCCAAGGTTAACGTCTGTTTCCTCATTCGAAAGCGATGTCAGTGACGGGCGAGCTCAGGATTTGAACCCTGCACATACTGATCCGCGGTCGAGTTTCTTACCGACGTCGCCACTGGCTCCAACCAATAAGATCATATAAGCACTTAATACATAAAGAAAGTATAAGAAACATTCACAACCTGTAGTAAGTTATTGTGGTTATGTATAGTGTAGACATGTACAGTATATGATTTATCTCTTTCGCAGACCACTGGAACTGACTTGAAAGGTTGCTTACAATATAATTTTTTCTTTGGCCATTTTTATGCATTCTTTATTTAACTTGTATAATTTAACTTATGTTGTTATTTTTATTTTCGAAATTACACATGCATCGTCATTATCACTGTCATTACATCACTACCTCGTAAGCATTGTGACGTCATTGCTGTGTCGTCAGTCATAACTGTGCCACCATTAAGGTGACGCCAGCGATGTGACGTCATCATTAGGATGTTCTTCACTATATGGTCGTCATTCTGTTGCTTGGTTATATTGTCGTCACTATGTTGTCATCAGCACTGACAACATTAATAAGTGAGAAAAGGTGACAATTTTTTTATTATAACTTGAGATAGATTTAAGGGATGAAATAAATGGGATATACAAAAGTAAGAGATAAAGACCTGAGCTTGTGATATAGAGACATAAGAGATCGAAAAATGATGTCTAAAGAAATAATATTGAGACAAGCAGAGAAATAGTAGATTATAGTTCCAAAGACAGAGAAATAAGATGTTGAGAAATAAGATGTGAAAGATACGAGAGAGAGAGAGAGATTGAGAAATAAGAGAAAAGAGAAAGACACATACCATGGAGACTTGGGAGATAGAGATAGACATTAAAGTGATGAATAAGATGTTTATTGATCTGAATGCCATATAATAAAAGACTTGAGAGATAGAGATAGATACTAAAGTGATTAATGAGATGTTTATTGATTTGAATGCTATATAATAAAAGATATAAATCTCCGTCTCGGACCCGCAGTATCCTCTGGATGTTCGGACACAGTATCTAGATCTCACTGACTCCCCGCCTCCACATGGATTCGAACAATTGGACCATTCGGACCACTCCGACCAAGTGATCTGCTCAGCGGCAGGTGGAAGTCCCTGACTGCCTGCAGTAGAACCGGGGTTACCTAAAGACTTGTCCGGTAAAGATCCGTCTTCCGTTTTAGGCTGAATCTTGTTCGCATCGCGACCTCCGGGGTTGATAGCTGCAGAAATTAAAATAAATGTGGAGTCATGTGTGTATATACATTCACATCGATGTGTTCTGTAGTACAGATATTCACATAGAGTTATGTGTTTGTAGTATAGATATTCACATAGGGTCATGTGTTCAATAGTACAGAAATCCACATAGAGTCATGTGTTCTGTAGTACAGATATTCACATAGTGTTATGTGTACTATAGTACAGATGTTTGTGCACGATTATAATTTCAAATTCTACAGTAGTTACTGTTCTACATGTACAATAATACTATTGTAATCCTTTAAAATGTAATAAAATCTACATGTACATGTACTTTGAGACTGAATGTAAACTAGTAGCGTAATAATGAAATAATGATCCAGCTATTTATAAATGACTTCATCAAGACCCAATATACAATGACTTAAAATGACTTCATCAATACCAATGATACAATGACTTAAAAAATGCCAATGATACATTGACTTAAAATGACTTCATCAATACCAATGATACAATGACTTCAAATGACTTGATCAAATAACTCACAAACTACTTAACCAAGATCAAAAGATGCAACGATTCATATATTATTTCATCAAGACAAAATGATGCAGTTACTTATAAATGACTTACGATGACAAAAGTTGTTAATTCTTTGATATCCATCGCAACAGTACAAATCGTCTCTTGTGCATTTCGCTTCCCTCTCCTTTCGTTCTATTCTACAAATACCAGTAAATATAACGCTGGCCATACAACACTTTACTTGCTGCATATGATATCTGATAGCAATGCTAAAGAATTGGAATTTGGCTGAAAGAAATGTATTGCACTTTCGAAAGATGCATTAATTGATAATGCTAATTTTAAGCAGCTTCAATCATTTATAAGAGTAGTTATTTTACTGCACAGAATAATAACGAGCTCAGCTTTAGCAGTAATGATAATTACAAACTAACTCAGATTGAGCTAAAATTTACGTGCAGCAGATTAATATATTTAAAGTTAATTAATACATTTTTTGTGGGTAATTATATGCTTATAGTCTTATTCTGAGAGGAGTTATTGATTGGAAGGAAAAGGCTACTGAATGGAAGGAAAGAGGCAAAAGTTATATGGTAAAGGTGAAAAGGTGTCTTGAAATGGTAGAAGTTATTGAATGGAAGGAAAAAGGTAGAATGGAAGGAAAAAGAGGCAGGGGCAGGCCGAGATTAGGCATGTTTGGTGCTTTAAAGACCCAATCATATATGGAAATGAAAAGGAAAGCGGAAGACAAAGAAGAGTGGAGGCGTTATATACCATGGACCTGCCAGTGGGCAATGCACTAAGAGAGAGAGAGTGACAGTGATATTTTTAGTCTTATCATGATCATTAAGCATATTCCCCGTGTTGTGTCCGGGTTGTTTGAAGAATTGACCAACCGGTGACAGCACTAAGATCCATAGCAACGTCTGAAAGGGTATTCGGTTGGTGAGCGCCTAGGCTCCAGAAATTGCTAAAAAAAATTAAACGAATAGAAAAGTCTCAAATAGGGGTTTGGCTGGTGGTGTGGTGTAGGACAGAGAAGATTTGAGACGGTCTATTTGTATCCCGACCCTGGTTAATCTGGGATTCAAGGGAGGATGACGATGATGATGATCATCATCATTAACTAATTTCCAATAAAATTTTGATATAATTTCAGTGATTAAAAATGGTGGGATTTATATAAAACAATCACCGAAAGTAAAATCAAGTATTTTTCTGCTAACCGATCCCCACAGCTCGGTGTTTGCCACCAGGGCGGGCAGTCAACCTTGACCTTCTGTTCCCAGGTCTGTGTGCACCTGTAGGTAACCCTCTTCTTACAGGCAGGCTGCACCGTTCTCTTGCCGTCGCAGCCTCCGCACATTTCTATATACATTGATAAAGCATTGAGACTTATAATAAAATAAATTAATAAATCACAGGAATTATTTGATCAATTAATCAATCAATAAGAATTTGACGACCGGTTCCTCGACATATGGCAGTATCAGGAACATATAATGAACTAGAATATCTTAATAGCGTAGGGGTAACGTCGTGAAGTTTTTAATGACAGATCCTGAAGTGAATTGAACTCTCGTGGGTTCGATACCCAGCCGCGCTGATCCGAGAATAAAATCTCTGACATTCACTGGACTTGTTACAAGGAAAATGGTCTAAATTGCCTAAAGGTTTAAACATGTGGTATTAAAAAGTGATAGATATCAACATAATTGATCTTTTCAGTATAATGCGTATTTAAAACGTTCATACTTATAAGTAAAATAAATTAATAGATTGCAGCAATTATGTGATCAATCAATCAATCAATAAGAATTTAACGTCCGGTTCCTCGACTTAAAGCAGTATCAGGAATATATAAACATTCTGTCTTTATACTTTTCGTCGTATTTTAATGCCATATGAGTTAATTAATTAAGCACCTTTAACGATGAAGTAATTGAATTTTATTTTTTTTAATGCAAAGTATTATTAAGTTTTTTATTTTCATCTAAGTGCATATTACGTACAACAGGTCTGCTGTCTTAGTTACATTTATGTTTGGACTGACCCACTGCTCTGTTGTACGCAACTAACAAAATGTTTTCCTCATTTGGAATGTAAAAGTGAAATCTGTGAACCTTTATGTCCGTTTGTCCGCTGCGTCTTTTCATAGTACATGTCTATATGTTATGATATGCCTATGACAAATATAAAATATATACATGCATATAAACTGCTATATATACTTGTATATATATACATGTATGTATGCATATATATATATATATATATATATATATATATATATATATATATATATATATATATATATAATATATATGCATCTATGGGCCTCTTACAGCTACAATTAATTCCTCAAACATTTGTGGAATACAAATTTACAAATGATAAATATAACGATGAAAAATTTAAATTGCCAACTCTCTCTCTGAACCGACAGTACAATTTTTCTCGTGAAGTTTTATTAAAGCTGTCTTACTATTGTAAATATTAAATAAAATTGCATCAAATTTCAGGTGCACCTACTTGTATAAAATTTAGCCTGAAATCCAATTCTTGTTGTCAAACATTTCCAGGGAAATTTGACGTCGTCGCAATCCTTACTTTCGGGATAAGAACGAAAGAGGACAAGCATTTCATTACTGTCAGATCTTATGGGATACTTGGGAGGATCGCGACAGCAAAACCTGAGCAAAATCAATTGAAAACAGCTGCATATCTCTCTCCCTCTTTATCCCTTTCTCTCTCTCTCTCTCTCTCTCTCTCTCTCTCTCTCTCTCTCTTGTTCTACCAAGTGGTAGATTAAATTACTCAATCCTAAACACAGTATCATGTTAGACTCATTGTATAAGCACTCAATTGACCAAGATATCGATCCAATTTTAACAGCAAAGCCTTCCCAAACCGAAATGTAGTTTTATCTTAAAAAAATAAAACATCTGAGATGTTTTACTGTTATCTGGCGCATTTGCGCTAATTTGCTTTTATTTTACATTGCTACAGTCGGTATGAAAAAATAACTTCTTAGCAATTTGAGTAATACAGTATAGGACTTCATAGACGAAATATTGCGATCGCAAGAAGTACAACAATTATAATGAATTCAATAAATTGTTATGCATGTAGACAAAATGACTAAATTAAATGTATCAACCAGCAGGAGTTGTTAGCTAAATGTATACAAGAGCAACTAGCTAATTTTGTTAGTTCTGCTAGTTTTATAGCAAAATATCTGTCCACAGTATATAGCGTAAAGTTTCCTGCTTTCATTCATTCGTCCTTTTAAAAAAGAATAAATCCGGCTGGAGCCAGTTGCAATGTCGGTAAGATATTCGACCGCGGATCAGTATGTGCGGGATTCAGATCATGGGTTAACCCGTCCCTGACATCGCTTTCGAGTGAGGAAACTGACGTTAACATTGGCTTTTTTAAACTCAATATTAATCTAAGCTTTAATCTATGGTTAAATTTAACATATAGCTGAATTTAAAGTTGAGTTTTAAAGTTGTGTAGTTGAATTTAAAGTTCATATATTTTACTTTAATATGTAATTTTCATTAATAGACTTATTTTGGTTACCTGGCTCCAGTAAGGGCAAGGCTACTGTTATAACGAACTTCTACAAAATCCTTGCAGACATCGACATGACATGTTAGACCAAACTCTCCGACGAATTCAATATATACATGAGAGTTTTCTGGAGCCTAAAATATTTCACAAGAATACTGTGAAGCTATACTAAATAATAAGTTATTTTTGCAATATCAAAACAGGTATTACGTAGTCCGTATTACGTGTCCAAAAGAAATGACGAACCTAATCAAATCGAAACGTACTTTAGTTATTATGAAAATGGCTTTCAATGCTGAGTGAAAATAATTGTGTGTTCTTTTATGCCAAAATGATATCAGAACGATATAACTGCTCTATGTCGTGCTAGCCTAAATAATACTTATTAGTTTAACTATGTAAGAGTCCTTTATTAATGCATTTGTTTGAAGGAATATGCATTTGCAAAAATGTCTTAAAATTTAATGTAGGATTATGATATTTCAACGCATTAACTTAGAGTCAATTGCTAGTATTTGAAACAATATTTTAATACGACATTATACAATACTCGTAAAGCATAGTTTAACATCTGTTTTACTATATATGTTACAATGACACTAGGACGCTTTGACGGAAGCAAACGCATATTTGTAACATATTCATTATAACAAATTTACTGAACGCTTATTTTCAGTAAAGCGCAGGGACGGCCGGGCTACGGCGTAACGGTTAAAATGTTCGCGTCAGATGCAAGTGGTCTGGTTTCAAAATTCAGGTCAGTGAAGGCGCAACGCACTCCACGTGAGCACAAATTCAAAGTACATAACTCACGACTTGCTCAGCTGAAATATTTCACTTCACAAACTTAAATATTGTCGGCAGAATAGAACCGACCAATCGGCAGAGTTTCGCTGTTAATTTAGAGAATTACATGTAATACTAGCTTCAACAAAAATCGGCGACAGAGTCAAAAAGTCAAGTGAAATCTAAACGGTGCTTTAAAGAGTGTGCCATACACTAAAAAATTAGAGAAAAAAAATAGAAAAAATTAGTACAAGAGTAAAGCGAAATTTTAGCTGATTTATTATAATATCAAATATACGGAATGCTTATTTTCAGTATGACGTAAACCTTTAGTAGCCAGTTACATTGGACACCCGGCCGGTAACCTGGTGATCTGTAGCCTGGAGAAAATATGACCCCTCTATGACGGGCGTCCAACACTCCACCGCAATATGCTGCAAAGGTAATAAAAAAGCTAAAGCTAATGTTAACGTCAGTTTCCTCACTCGAAAGCAATGTCAGTAACGGACGAGCCCAGGATTTGAACCCGCACCTACTGATCCGCGGTCGAGTATCTTACTGTCTTCGCCACTGGCTCCAACCAGTAATAGTGACATATACATCTCATTAGCTTCTCCCTTTGAATCCCAGTTTAACTAGGGTTGGATACGAATAGACTGTCTCAAATCCTCTCTGTCCTACATCATATCATCGGTCAATCCCCTATTTGAGACTTTTTCGTTCGTTTAAATGGTTGTAACAGTTTCTGGAGCCTAGGCGCTCACCAACCGAATGCCCTTACTGACTATGGTATGGATCTTAGTGCTTTAGTAGCCTTCTACGACACGTACAGTCACTGGCTGGTCAATTCTTCGAACAAACCGGATACAACACGGGGAAGTGACATACATCTAATGTTAAGAAACTTTGAACCTGCGTTACATTTAACATAAAAATACAGTGATGTGACTTATCTGTAAGTTAATTCAATCAATAAATAGGAATTTAACGTCCGGTTCCTCGATTATAAGGCAATGTCAGTAACTTCTCAAGCAGACTCTGCATCAACAGGCAGAGAAAGTGTTTAGTAATTCTACTATATAATTACTAATGCAGTAGATTTGTATATAAGAAGTAGTTGCCATTTCCTATACATAGGGTCAGACCTATATTTCTAACATTATTGGATAATTACTAAATAACATAATAACATATTCATTGAATGACTGGGATTCCATTTCCAAAGACAGCCAGTTTTAAACTTAAAGATTAAATGTTAATGTTAAAGAATTGGGGCTCACCCATGGCCCCCTGATGCACGGATTCGCAGTAGAGCCCTCCGAAGCCCTCAGGGCACCGGCACCTCCAACAGTTCTTAGGGTCCTGGTACCCCTCTCGCTTGCAGGGCTGGGGTAGTCGTATACCGTACGATTGGCACAAACCTGAAGATGATACGTTAACCCTTTCTTTACAAGGATTTATTTTTGGAACTTGAACAAAATGACGCTATTGGTCAGTTTGGATGCTAAGTATTCTGTGTAATTAGTCTCTCTCGCATCCAGACTGAGAGAAGGTCTTAGTTGCGTATGGTGACTTTCAAGTAATGCTGGTAAAATAAGGGGTGGTTTTTGAAAAAGTCATAGATATAACTTGTTATAGGAAGAGGACTTCAAAATACTAGCAGAAAAGGAAGGGTTGTAAAATTACGACAAACCTAATCCGTACGCTTTACTTAAAACTAATTCTCTTTTTATTATTTAACAATATATGCTAGTAGAATCATATATTTCTGCTATTTAAATCAATTCTGATCAAAATTAATTTCATACAAGAAAAATCAGCAGGGCCAATGTGTTTAAGCACCTCAGTTCTGTGATGAACTCAGAGATGGGTGTACCGTGTAGACGTATGAGTATAGATAAATTCTATTTAATGCATTTAATATTAAATCAATGGCATATAATACTATATTAATGATTAATTATCAAAAGTATGGGTAAGATAATCTTGAATTTAACTTAATTATAAATTTCTAAAGTTAAAAAACTGGTAAAGCTGGTAAAACTGGTTAAAGTCAGTTTCTTCATTCGAAAGCGACGTCAGGTGACGGGAGAGCCCAGAATTTGAACCCCGTACATACTGATTCGCGGTTGAATATCTTACCGACATCGTCACTGGCTCCAGCCGATAGAAAAGTGAAAGAGTTTAATAAAGTATTAAAGTTTTAAATATTAATCTATCAAACAATCAACAAGAACTTAACGTCAGGTTCATAGCAATTGAGCCTAACACATCTTAAACTACTAAATATAAAGTGTTAAATGTTACCATCGCAGTAAGCTCTATTTGCGAGTTTGACGTCAGCGAATGAAAGCTCCTGTCTCTGTCCAATCACTCGTATCATAAGCGGGTCGACGGTCTCTACTGTTAACAGGGTCCCATTAGGGTCCTTAGCATAATACTGAAAAATAAACGATAAAGTGTAAGAGCTTGATATAATGCGATAAATGTAAGATCGGATATGGAATAATAGAGTTTTAGTTTCTCTATACAGTTGTTTATTGTTAAACATGCATATCATAAAGAAATAAAATCGTCGAGTTTTTCGAATTGAAAACAACAGTAAATTAAATAGTGTAAATGTTACAATAATATTCTTAGACTTACTTTCATGTACATGGTAAAACTAAGTTCATATGCTGGGAACTCTAGAATATAAAATTATGCTTAGGCGTAACTGTCATGAGTTCATTTTTAAATTCGGTAGAGAAGGTAACCAAATGTGTCGCACAATATTAAATTCATTGCAGAGAATAAGATTGCATACATTGAAAATAAATACAATATTATTCGTTAGAATAGTGTAACGAAATGGTTAATTGTCTAGCGCTTTTGAAATTTCCTAAGCAAGAGGCCCATGTATGACGTGAAAAGAGAATCATTTCAGAGTTCAAATTACTTCAAAAAAGTGAAGAGAACTAAAGGAAACTTCTCCTCTGCAGATTATTCTAAGCTAACTGTTGAAAACTGTCTAACAAGTCGGTTGCTACTATCAAAGCCGACATAAATTTAATCAATCTATTTCGTCTAAAAGCATCTAATTATTATAGTAATAATATTAATATATAATATTAATAATATATAATATATAATATATTAATAATATTAATGATAATTATTATAGGATTAGAATACAAGTGCTGTGTACGGATCGCTGAGGAATAGACTAACCATTAACTGCAAGTGTCGTAAAAGGCGACAAAGCACTAAGATCTAAATTAGCGTCAGAAAAGACATTCTTTTAATGAGCGCCTAGGCTTCAGAAATTTATTTTAAAAGATTCTGTTCCATCCCTAGTTAAACTTGGATTCAAGGGAAGATGATGATGATGATGATGACGATGATGATGATGATGATGATGATGACTATCATTATTATTATTATTATTATTATTATTATTATTATTATTATTACGATAATAATATGATGACTTAATTAGACACTCACCTTCGAACCATAATGCATGACAGATCCCAGGTCATATGGAACGTTTAGATCAATGACTTCCCCCCAACTTCTCTTGAGAAAATTATAAAGTTTTCCTTCCGTCACATTCTCCGTGTGGATAGTCACGTGATCATCTCTATCAGGTCTGCTCTGCTCGTGCCAGAAGCCAATGGCATGACCAATCTCGTGAGCGATTGTGCCGTTCTGTGGGCAAAAGTTATATATAAATATATATATATATATATATATATATATATATATATATATATAATGTATAATTGTATATATATACATATATATATATATATATATATATATATATATATATATATATATATATAAATAGGGTGAGTAAAAAAATGATTACACCTGCAAAAAGTTTGAATATCTAAGGCAATTGTTAACATTTTCCAATAAAACTTATATCAATTACTAAAGGACTGCTTTCTGACGGGGTGGCCAATTTTCATCCATTTTGGTACATAGATTGGCCAGTTATGCAAGTTTCAACAGAGCAACCCCCATTTTTAATGTACTGTAAATATAAATTACATTTAATTTTTATTTTGGCCCTGAAAAGGGCCGTTATAGTGGTTCAGAAAAGACAAGTTGTATCTGCTAGCATTGCTGACTATTCGATATCCTTTCCTCCCGTTGCTACGTAGGACGGCAGTCGCTTTCGGAACGCTAGCACAACCTTGTCGATTCCAGCTTGGGGCACTCGAACGTCTTGTAACAAATTCCCTCCTACTTTTATTCCTTCTTGCATGTCTTCCATGGCTTCCTCCATCATTGCCTCAGTGTAAATGTTAAATAGCAGCGGCGAAATGTGACAACCTTGTCTTACTCCATGTCCTATTTCACCTTCTTCTGAGTATTCTTTTTGGATTTTGATTACTGCTCCTTGAATTATGTACAAGTTCATAATTAGTCTTCTATCTCTCCAGTCAATTCCTATTATTTTTAAGATATTCATCATCGTTATCCAATCAATCCTATCAAAGGCCTTCTCGAAGTCTACAAATTATACAAAATCGTCATTCCCATATTCTAAGCTTCTTTCGCAAAGAACCCGCATTACCCCTATTGCTTCTCTTGTGCCGCATTCTTTCCTAAAACCAAATTGTGTCTTGCTCAGTATCATATCTGCTTTCGAATAAATACGATTATTTACTATCTTTAATAAGATCTTCGATGCATGAGGTATTAAACTGATTGTTCTGTAATCCGAACACTCCACAGCATTGGCTTTTTTGGAAATTGGGATCATCACTGACTTGGTAAAATCGTCTGGCCAAATACCTGTATTGTACACTTCCATACATAACTGCACTAACTTATTGAGTGATTCTCCTTCCAACATTTTCAAGAATTCTGCTGGGATTTCATCTATTCCGGCTGCCTTCCCCTTCTTTATACTGTTGATTGCAGAATAAATGTCCTCCTTCATTAAATCGGGGCCCCTTTTATCGTTTTCTATGATATTTTCTTTTTCTATTTTAAAGTCCTCTTGAACTGGTTTCCCAGCCTTATCATACAATTCCTCTACATATTCTCGCCATCTTTCTTTTATTTCTTCCAGCTCTGTCTTTAATTCCCCGTCGTTACCCATTATACTAATGTATATATAAATATATATATATATATATATATATATATATATATATATATATATATATATTAATATTCCCCGTCGTTACCCATTATACTAATGTATATATATATATATATATATATATATATAATATATATAAATGTATATATTATATATATATATTTATATACATGTATATATATATATATATATATATATATATATATTAATATACATGTATATATATATATATATATATATATATATATATATTAATATACAATTCTATACATGTATACATATACATATAATTCCTACATTTATATGTATATGTATTATGTAAAATATAGTACGTATTCTATATAGACCTATACAAGATATTCGCATGACATGTAGGCCTATTGTAAAAATCTAGGAAATTACAAAAAATTGCAATTATTAGAATTTTTATGTTAAGTATAAATAATTTTAAAATTTTTTAAATGTGATTCAATTAAGTAATTGCAAACAAAAATTACCTTTTTAAAAATCTAAAAGAAATTATTTTTAATTTCAGTCATATAAAAAGGCCTCGAACCACACCTACCGATTGACACCCGTCGCCTATTGAAACAGTTTGATTTTTATTTCGCGTAAAACCCACATACGACCAGCATCTGCATGTGTACACAAGAAAGAAAGTGGAAGTAACATGAAAAATACATATTGTGATTGAGGAAACATGTATTTTAAGTATTGTAATGGGAGTAACGTGTATTATAAGTATATTAATAGAGCTAAAATGTTTTAACAGTATTTAAAAGTAACTTGTATTGCATGTATTGTAGTAGAGGTAACATTTAATATAAGTATTGTAATAGAGATAACATACTGTATATTATAAGTATTTTAATAAAAGTAATATGCATTATAAATATTGTAATAGAGGAAGCATGCAATGTTAGTATTTTAATATAGAAAACTTTTTTCTAGGTATTTTTATTGAGGTAGTATGTATCATATAGAGTACAATAGAGGTAACTTTATATATATATATATATATATATATATATATATATATATACTGTATATATATATATATATCTATATATATATATACTGTATATATATATCTATATATATATATATATATATATATAGATAGATATATTTATATATATATATATATATATATTTACAGTAATTCTAAATATATAAATAAAGACGTGCATATAGTCCTACATTCTGTTTATCCATGATATATAATTATGAATATTTTATATGTTGAAACTGTTATAAACTTAATACTCTGAAGTTGTGTGCATAAACACTAATAAACATCAGTTTGCTAATCTAATGCACTACTTGTAAAATTCTGCTGAGACTATGTACATGTTGGCCTAATGCATTGTTCATAAATTGTACATCCTCGTATTATGAGAAAATATTTTAATTATTTAGAATAACTAAGGGCCTGAATTTACTAGAATAATAATGCTTACCCGTATTGTTTGACAAAAAGTAATTTATACTCCGCTCTGTTATTTTCTGAAAAAGTTATGCAAGTCAGCTCCTGCCAGTAAGCAATGGCTTCCTTGATTCGTTTTACTTCTTCATTACCTTCAAACAACGATGCATTAGAGATCAATTACCGCTTAGATATTATATAATCTGAAATACAATTTTTTAAAATTAGTTAAAATGATATTGAGTATGTGAACTTCCTTTTCACTGGCTGGAACTAGTGGCGATATCGGTAAGGTATTCGACCGCGCATCAGTATGTGCGAGGTTCGAATCCTGGGCTCACCTGTCACTGACATCGCTTTCGAGTGAGGAAACTGACGCTAACATTAGTTTTATATATCCTCGTTACTCATTCAGAAATAACTGAGATTTCAAATAAAGCCTTTGTTATGAAGACTAAACTTTTTCAACTCGTTTTCATTTATGTATAGCCCAATGTATGTTAGTTGTAGCTATTTAAATATAAAAACATTGAGAGATAAAAGCGGTCTAACATTGAGTCAATTTATATTGAGAATAACTAACTTTAATACGGGTCTATTATAATAGTTAATATAAATCCACGAATTGTGTCCGGGATACTGAAGAATAGAACCAGACTTGAAATACACGCGTAGTAAGAGGTGACTGAGCAAGAATATGTCCTATCCAGCTCTTCTTCCTATTTCTTAACAAAATAACATATATTAAAGAATAAACCTACTGTGTGTTCCATCGAATGTGTATGAAATAGGTAGAGGCCATCTGGTAACGAGAGGTTCGGCTAATTTTCTCTTTTTTCGCCTCGCTGTATCTTCAAGTATTTGTGAGGCTTGATCTACAGTCAGTCGAATATCTCCTTCTAAAAACTCGTCCACTATCTTCTCTTCCTTCTTCGTCTGCAAAATTAATTAATTAATCTAATATTCAATAAATATTCTATGTACAGTACATAAAGATTAGCAAAGAAATAATAAGTGATAGAAAGTAAATAGAATGAGTAGGCCTGCCAATAGGGCAGTAATATTGATATCTCCTTCTAAAGACTCATGCACAGCCTTCTCTTCCTTCTATTAGAGATCTAATTCAATAAATAATCTCTCTGCATAAAACTTAGCCTAAAAATAATAAATGAGATAAAGTAAATCGAATGAGCAAGCCTATCGAAAGGCAGTAATATTTTTTAATGTCACAATTTGCGAGAAAATCATGAGGAGTGTTGCTATGATAGAGTATAAAGAATTCAAAACCCTAATACTATGCAAGTAAAGGTCTTCTTATAAACAATGTCAATATCGAAACTTTTAACTGTGAAACCGCTATGCACTAGCATCTAATGAACATTACATCTGTTGGCATGGTTCTTTTTATATCGTAATTTAGTATACATAATACATGTAGAAACAACTATTCTAAATCTTAGAAATAATGGCGAATTGTTTTAGCTTTTGCCAAAAATAGTGGTCTAAACTGTATTTGATTCACTTGGATACTGATCTAGAAAGCAACTCTCCTCTCTTTCTCCCTGTTTCTCTCTCTCTCTCTCTCTCTCTCTCTCTCTCTCTCTCTCTCTCTCTATATATATATATATATATATATATATATATATATATATATATATATCTTAGTGTACTGCCTACAGGCATGTCCACGGTATATAGCGCCTCCACTTTTATATTCTCTGACTTCCGTTTTCCTCTTCATGTCCACAAATGAGTGGATCTTTAAATTATCAAACATTTCCTAATCTCGGCCTTCCTCTACCTCTATTTCAAAATATTTCCTTCCATTCTGTCTTCTATGACTTCCTTTAGTAAACTTTCTCCAATTAGATTGTGCACTGTTCAATACTTTTCCTATTCTACTCATATTTGTAGGCTTTCAGAAAACTTTTCACGAGTAATAAGCCGTTGAAATGTCGATATCATGAGAATTGCAAAATATCTGTTTTTAGTTATCAAAGAGATACAAACGTGTTGTAAGCCGGTGAATATTTCCGCTCTTTTCTGTAGTTCAATCAGCATATCAACCATCTCATTGGAACTCGAATTCGTTGGCTCCGACTGAAACAGAGAAATATATTGTACAAGTTTATTTATGAAGCTTAATTTAAAATTTACAAATTCACAATGCTTAATTTATAATGTACCACGTTCATGTGGATATAACTGCAAAAAATGAACTATCCACATTAGGCTCCAGTCAGCTAAATAATTAAATTAAACTAAAGCTTATTTACTTATTTTGAAGACTTTAACGGCTAATGAATTCAAGTGGACTTTGTCTAAATATCGTTTACTTTTAACTACTAAATAGATTTAGAAGCTATTGTTCTATAGCACTGAACCTAATAAGTACTTCTTTCAATATTCTTTCATTCTTTGTAGCTACCACATTAGTGAACACTTGTGATGTCTAGACAACATCGACTATGATTTCAATGTAAATTACGACTTTATAAACAATATACAGTATATATATATATATATATATATATATATATATATATACTGTATATATATATATATATATATATATATATATATATATATATATATATATACTTTATATTCTTTATATATTTTACTATTCATGTATTCACTCATACATACACACACACACACACACACACATATATATATATATAATATGATATATATATATATATATAATATATATATATATATATATATATTATATATATATATATATATATATATATATATATATACTTAGCGGCGGTTTTTACTAGATGCTTTCCATAAAGCACGAAGAGAAATAGAGAGAGAGAGAGAGAGAGAGAGAGGGAGAGAGAGAGTGAGTGAGAGAGGGGGGAGAGAGAGGGAGGGAAAGAGAGAGAGGGAGAGAGAGGGAGGGAGAGAGGGTTTCTGATTCTTTCTCAAGTTAATAATATCATTAGCGTAAGTTAATATTCGTAGACGATGGGTTTTGAGAAGATATAGCCTGTGAGCTCATTCATGTGATCTGATTTACATTCATGTGATCTGATTAAGATAGGCCTACTCACATTGATTGCTTATAAAGAATACCTTTAATTCTTACTCCACGATTATTTTTAATCCTTGCCTTCTTTCTCTTTCGTAATTTCTATTTGATTCTAGAAAATACCTTATCTCTCTGTTCTTATTTCGTTCTGTAATCCTTAATCATTATGATTCAATACTTTTGCTGTAAGATTTAACAATCCCGCGAACAGAGTTAACGCATGATAGCAACAACATAGACATGCATATAGCCGTGTTCACGTGACCGTAGAATCTAGATTGACTGGAGGCAACATTAGCTGATGATTTACCAGAATTTGCCAGAATTTACCAGAACTGCTACATCTTTCGTTATTGCAATCCTTCTCAAACTTAAGTAGCAG
This sequence comes from Enchytraeus crypticus, assembly GCA_905160935.1. Lineage (NCBI taxonomy): Eukaryota > Metazoa > Annelida > Clitellata > Enchytraeida > Enchytraeidae > Enchytraeus > Enchytraeus crypticus. The sequence continues at coordinate 3,340,818 of CAJHZI010000713.1, forward strand.
GAACAAGGGAAGAAAGCCACAGGCTTATTTTAATCCCCAATCATACATGATTACAACATCCAGCTTGTTTTTAAAACTATTCACCAACACCGTATTCACAACCTCCTCACTCAAAGAGTTCCATCTATCAATCACCCTTTGAGAAAAAGAAACTTTCCTAAGCCTTTCCTTACACTAGGCTTAAACAACTTATATCTATGACCTCTTAAACCATTATTGGAGATAGTTAGAAACTGTTGTAATCATCCTGTAAGTACAAAATTCAACTAAAGCAGTAAACACTGCAGGAAAAATATTCCCTAGACAGCATATTTTTCATATTTTATTTTGTATATCCTTGATAGATTTTCAGTGAAGAGTCTAGTATCTAGTCTCGATTACAGATTTCTTGCCAGAGCGTCGATGTTGTCATGGACGACGAAACTCTCTAACTGCTGCTACTGATCTTTATTATCTGATACCATCGATAAGATTAGTGAAACTGAGTTGCATAGTATCTACTATTGACTGCATAGTCTGCTGACTCTTGAGATCTAGCCACTATTGACTGCATAGTCAACTGACCCTTGAGATAAAGCTTCTATTGACCCGCATAGTTAGCTAAAACTTGAGATCAAGCTACTATTGACTGCATAGTCAGCTGATCAATAGACCTATCCGCTATTGACTGCATAGTAGGTTGACTCGTAAGATCTATAACTACTATTGACTGCATAGTCAGTCAGCTGACTCTTGAGATCAAGCTACTATTGACCCGCATAGTCAGCTAACCCGTGAGTTCTAGCTACTATTGACCCGCATAGTCAGCTAACCCGTGAGTTCTAGCTACTATTGACCCGCATAGTCAGCTAACCCGTGAGTTCCAGCTACTATTGACCCGCATAGTCAGCTAAACTTTGAGAACAAGCTATATTGACTGCATAGTCAGCTGACCCGTAGATCTAGCTACTATTGACTTCATAGTCAGCTGACTTGTGAGATCGATGTTTTTGATTGTGTCGCAGATTGACTGAGACTGTGATGAGAGACTAGTAAACGAGAGACCGGAAATATCTGGTGACCGAGTCTCAGCCCTCTAGCGAATGAAACCTGCAATTATCCGCTTCCGATTGTTGGTTATGCATCTTTGTTTCACTGAATAATCGACGATTTGATTAATACATTCGCACGAAGCAATAGTTTCGAAGAGTTTATGAATGAACTGAGAGTAGTAAACTAACCTGTTTAGTTAACCGGACTTTATATTTACTCAATTACTTGATATTTACTCAATTACTTGATATTTACTCAATTACTTTATATTTACTCAATTACTTTATATTTACTCAATTACTTGATATTCACTCACTTACTTTATATTTACTCAATTACTTTATATTTACTCAATTACTTTACATTTACTCAATTACTTCTATGTTACTTAAGTCAGCACATATGGCTGACTTAAGCAGTGAAAATTTTCAAATTCCTTTTGACTGTCGCCTTCTGCAAATATTGATTTAAAAGTATTTGCTCCAATTTCTAATAAAATATGCATATGTTACTGTAGACATCATTATCGTAGGCGTATTCATAGGAAATGAGATTGCACTTTAAAAATTATTTTAATTTATTCTAGACTCCACTATATTAGGCCTATAATAGCTATTGAAACTGTTTAACATAATAAAAAGTATCAGAGAGATTCGTTGCTTAATTTCTGTGCAGGATGAGAAAAATAAAAAATGGAATAGGCCTATTAAAACACTATGTGCATTAGGCCTATTAAAACACTTTGTGAACTAGGCCTTTAAAACACTGTGTTGATAGCGTGAGCCTCCTATATTATAAAACTACTTATAAAATCATATTTAATTCCTAAAAGTCAAAATGAAGTAGGCCCTAGCATGCTGTTTACTTGCATTCATAATAATTTAAAGCAGCTTGAATCAGAGCCAGCCAGTCTCTTTTTAGACCGTACCCATGATAACAAATTATTTCTAATAGCGGTGGTTGCAAAAAATTTCATTTCTCATTTGAATATAATGATCAGGTAAAATCAGGTAATATACTTCAGCCGCAGTTTCAGCCGCAGTTAGTGTGAAAACGTATTTCAGTATCTCTGACACCTAAGAATAATAGGTAAGAATATCGAAGGTGATAGGAAAATACTTCTCTTCGAGTACTTAATTGCGGCGCTTTACACTCTGTATAGATTTATTTAGACCCTTTAATGTAATGCGCACCGACGAAGAGTTTTGTAGCATGTAATGAACACCGGCTTTGTTCAAAGAATACGATGGCTCAATCCTCTTGAATATGTTCTCGAAAATTCTAGGCCAATGTTAAAATTTTCTTTTTCTTTTATTTGAGGTTCACTTGATTCACTTTCATTGTAATTTCAGATTCTTCATGATATCATTCTCTCTATATATATATCTCACTCTCTCGTTTTTCTCTCTCTCTCTCTATCTCTCTCTATCTCTCTCTCTCTATCTCTCTCTCTCTCTCTCTCTCTCTCTCTCTCTCTCTCTGTACAACTCTAACTCAAATTACAGATCTAAGATGCAGATTTTTTCACTCGCATCTCATTCAGTATAATTATCTAATAGTCTAAGTTACTATACTGGATAGTGGTGATGTAGATTGAATACTCAATGTAACGCAGTCATTCACTTGCTGGTGCTCAATGCAGTTGTAGAACTAAGAAAGGATATATTAGGCCTACTCATAGTCAGCTTTCCGTCTTAGTAAGATCTTTACAGCAACAAAACCCTGATGTCTTCACGAAACGATGTTTTCCTGCCTTTAGATTATCGCTGCATAATTATAACCTAGAAGAATTAAGCCTACCTAAATGCTTTACTCAGATCTGTTGTGATCTTCTTTAGGACGCAATCTATTCACTAGAGGTCTGGACTATTCAAGAATTTAATTCATTATTATTAAATGCCGAAATAAATTTTTAAACTCAAAAATGTCATAGATTTTGTAAAAGAATAATCCTAACGGAATGAGTCCATTAAATTCGACATTAGAAGTCATATTTCCAGTATAGCTTCTGGTTACTAGACATGCTATTATTTTCTACATTTCGGATTCACGGCTTAAATTTCAGCAAGCTTTTCAATTCTGTCCAATTCTGTTTCTGCTTGACGAGCAAGCAGTTACGTTTTCACCAACAATTAGAATGCAACAGTCATCAATGACAACATCAGGCACATTATTACTCAGTCAATGCCGACCCTGTATTATAAATTATTCCACACACAGTATCATTTAATGGTTAGATCTTAAAATAAATCATCAAGTTGATCTCTCAGATTTATTGCAACTTTTTTAATTAAGTGCTTGCAATTTTTTTAAACCCTGACTAAAAATGAAAACTCATAAATAAATAAAGACAATAATAAATAGTAATATTACCGTAATACTAATAATTAATGATAAAGACCCTTGAAGGTGTTTTTATTGTTGTGTAACACTGGTGGAACAGCTGATGAAGGTGTTGTTGTTGCTGTGTTAATTATATTTTTCAAAATATTTCTACAAATTTGACGTCATCATTTCACCAATGGAGACTGATTCCGGGATAATTATGGTCAGTTTTTGGACTTATTACATATTCCGATCCAACCACAAAATTGAGATTGGATCATTGGGGGGGGGGAGGTTGAGAGGAGACTTGACTTTTGAATATGGTTTTGGCATATTGCACGTTTTAACATGGGCAATAAAGAGGTAGCTATTCGCAACAACCACCCCGAAAACATTATCACTCTTCCTGGTATAATAGCATTTATAGTAGCCTATAATTTTTAATAGAATTTATTTTGCAAACGCATCTCTATGTGCTTAGGATACTATATGTAATAGTACATAAGATACCTGCAAGGTGCATTCTTTGAAAAATAAAATCAACCATAAATCACACAGAAAAAGTAAATAAAAACGAATTTGTCAATGCACAAATTATGAAACTATTTACATTCAAAATATACTGTAGAATTGAGGCAGTAAAGTGTACGCCTAAATAACTGATACTAGTCAAACAGATTTACAATAGCGATCTAAAAAATTAAATTTTCAGGAAGGTGATATAAGTAACACTTACATTATCTACATGCAAGTACGTATGTAGATGACTTGAAAAACAATGACTCAAAAAATTATTCGGTTCATATGAGAGATCTAGTTATAGATATCCACTCAGAGAATATTTAGCATGGGGTCAGCGGATTCTATTTAATAATTGTAGCAATTATGGAGAAGTTCAGACATTTTTAAAATAATATTCTATTTAACATATATTCTTGCATGCATTTTCGTTTGATTGATTTATTCACCGGCGATTTATGAAATAAAGAGTTAATTGGTTAGTGAATTAATTATTTGTAAGATCCATTAATTAATTAGCAATTCTTTACAAGAAGTTGGCTTCTTGCAACTGTGTAATATTTAAAAGAATACATCTAATTGGTGCTAGATAAAAATCCTGATAATTTTCACATAGCCAAATATTTTAAGAAGAAGAATCAAATAAAAACGTTTGCTCATTTTCGGAAGCCACTGAACTCAGATTTGAATGGAATTTATGTGATGGTAAATAACTCTATTAAGTGTCTTGTTTTATTCGTATTTTTTAATACAGAAATTTCATTGACCATGTAAAAGCTTACTATTCAATTGTGTACTTTCAATTAGTCTGCAAATTCTCAACACGAACATAATCTTATCATTTTTCCATATTAAAATTTTACACTGTGAATAGAAGAGTCTTAATTTAAATATTATACTTAGAGAATCTTTAGTTGCAAGATGGAGCAAATCAAAACAATACTTTGAAACAACAATTTAAGAAGTTTGCTTTTAATCACCAACGTAAACTCCGAATTTACGTTAATTAATAAATTATATATTCAAAATACTATTTTCTAAAAAAGGTACCCCTCAAATGTGACATATAATGCTATGGTTAAAATTTAATTTAGCTTATCATCATTCATTACCATGAGTTTATTGGGATTATTGCATGTTAGCCTAAATACATGAGATAAATGCTTATTACAGATTTAAATATTTGCTAATGCATAGCATTATCATACCGTTGGTGATACGGCAAGCTCATCTCCCGCAATACCGTCTCTGCTATTATTCTGATTTCCTCCTTGAGGAGCCCAAACACTGGCAGCTCTCACCATGTTCTTCTTCTCAGTGCTCAGAGGTCCGTCACCTTCAAGAACTAGGATCAATAAGAGAAAGAGGAGATGGAGAGACGGAAGAGAAGAACGGATTCTGAGGAAGAGTTTCCAGTGGATATTGAGCATAGTTCCTATACCTAGCGATCATAGTGTATCTCGTATGATTGTCTTTCTTTGATTTCTCGCTTTCTCATTCTTCTTCTACAATCTTCTGCTTTTGTATTTAAAAGTAAGTGGCTAAAATCCGAGTCCAGTAATTACAGAGGAAGTTTGTAAAATGTGGTCTTCCTTTTAGTTCATTTTAATCAAAGGAAATGTTGTGCTACGACGGTGTGGTTACATTTATTCATACTGTTTATGCATCTGAAAGCGAATAAGAACATGCAAGTTATAAATAGCTAATAAAAATGTGCTTACCACTGCATATTATATTGAAAAAAGCTAGTGTTGATGTCAGTTTCTTCGCTAGAAAGCGATGTCAGTGACGGGCTAGCTAAGGTTTTGAACCCCGCACCAACTGATCTGCGGTCAAATATCTTAACAACGTCCCCAATGAATCCAGCCACATTATATCTAAAGTTTCTAAAATACATTTAATCATTCAAAATAATTATTATAATTTGCTAATTTATTAACATACACTTGTTGAGCTATACATGTAGTATTTGTGTACTATTGCACCCTTTCTCTATCTATTACTTTGACTGGAGCCAGTGGCGATGTCGGTAAGATATTCGACCGCGGATCAGTATGTGCGGTGTTCTAATCCTGGGCTCGCCCGTCACTAAGATCGCTTTCGAATGAGGAAACTGACGTTAACATTAGCTTTACTAGCTTTTTACTTTCCGATACGAGTTAAATGTTAGTAATTGTAACAAATCATAATTACAATAAATTGTATACTATGCCTGTTTGTGTAGAGTCTGAAAAGAGACGTCCCTGGCATTGCCTTATGGCGAGGAACCGGACGTTAAATTCTTATTGATTGATTGATTGATTGATTGATTGATTGATTGATTGATGTGCTGCATTTATTCCTTTAGCTATAGACAGCTGCATTTGAATCACTGGCATGAATGCTCATTTAGAATTAAAAATTATTTACAATTAAAGAACAGTTACAACATATAAAAACTAAATTGAAGTTATGGCATTTTAATTACAAAATCTTTAAAGATTTCTAAGTCAAAATCGGATCGAATTGTATGCCCAATTCAAATAAATACTAAATTTAAATTATTTGCAAGTTGACATAATTGATTTAAAGATGATTCTGAGTTTGATTTAATTTTGACGAGGCATATTAAGTTTAACTCCAAAAAATTTACACTAATGAAAAGTCTTAATGGGGGATTAACTGATGGATGATGTGATGTAGGGCACATGGGATTTAAGACAGTCTATTGGTATCCCGACCCACCCTAGTTAAACTGAGATTCAATGGAAGATGATGTTGATGATATTAAGTATAACTCTATGGTTTTTTTTACATCTGCTTGCAGAGTTCTAATAAGATTGAGCCTAGAGACAATTATGTGGCCATTCCGTGCAGCCCGTGGACCTGACAGTTGATTTTATGAAGTCCGCCCGATCAGGTGAAAACGGACAACAATAGATTCTGAGGTTTCTAATGTTGTCCTATCTAGCTGACCATCTTCCCTCTGGCATTGTATCATCTGGTAACATGCTAGAGACGAAAGATTGTACCAGTTAACAAATACTTTAAAAAATCCCTGTGGTTTTCGAACCGAAACGTAAACAGCATTGTAGATTACAGCGTAATGTTAAACAATTCTGTTAAATTTCATTGATTGAAAGCATCCATCGAAAGCATTCATCCATGAATCTAATGTTTTTAAGACCCTCACCAGAGATTTGTTTCTTGGGCCTCTTCTAGTTAATTTGTCGTAGGCCTACCAGTATTGCGCTATATATTATATAGATATTATCAAGCTCTGAAATCAGATTAAATGGTTCCAGTCGCTTAACGATTTTGAATCTTGTTTAGGTTGCTATTGGTACAGACTTGTGCTAATAAATCGTGCAAACAATAATTAAAACAAAGTTTAATGTTTTATATATTCGTCTAAATATTCGCACGACCTACTACTGCATGCGTTATATATACATCTTTATTTCACCAAAAATATGGAAAGACATATGGAAAAATATTATAGAGTTTTCTTTTTTAATCTTATGTTTTCGTCACTTTCGTTATTTCATTCTTCTCTATCTGATTTTTAGTAATCGTTGTCTTTTTGCTAAAACAAATTGCACCTAGACGGTAATAAACTTTGGACTGATTTTCTGGATTTTACAATTTGCAACGTTGTTAGACCTTCTTTTTTTAGCTCGCCGGCTTGATTTTGCCTCAATAGTGCTCGATGTTATCATCGGTGACTGTAGCACTCTAATTGTTGTTATTATTATTATTATTATTAACTATCAACTTTTCATCGCCCAGGAGATTGTCATTGTTTAAATGATTTATTGTTGTTCTTTTCGATATTACGCCTTTTTCTCATTTCTTTTTCTGTTCTTACTGCCATATATTTCATGAAAGAAGATCAAACAGTATATAAACAGTTCATATACGCACGCTTTTCCAATGCGCCAAATGCACCCCCAAATGGATTCAGATCAAAATCTTACAGAAATGGCAGATTAATTTCTATTTATCTCTGTGTTTATTCGTTTAATTTAATTATTATATGAATTTTCTTTTAATCCTGCAGTTTTTCCTAATCAACCTCGGATGGAGATGAGAGTTGACCTATTTTGGCAGCAAATCAGTACGATAAGAACGAGTTTGCAGTCATTTAAACGATTCAATAAACCCTGCAAATCTAATTTCCTAAAGACTTTTCCACATAATACTTATCCACCAATACCATGCCTGCTAAGTGCTTAATGATTAGTTACAGTCATATTTAATGATAACTTTGGTTTCATATTTAATTTAGAATTTACTTTGATTTAATAACAAATTTAATAAATTACCCGTTTCCAGAGGTTTATCCTAGTCAACCCGATCGTACTAGATATGATTCAGAGATGATTCAATGATGATTCAGAGATGATTCAGGGATGATTCTTGGATGATTCAATGATGATTCAGAGATGATTCAGGGATAATTAAGGGAGGGATCATTCAGGGCTTATTCGTATCCCTAGACAGAGATATTTAACTAATCTCAGTAGTATTGCTTATCTTCTCACGATTGCGAAAAAGAAATGCATCATAATTTCAGAGAGAAAAGGCAGATTACATGTTCTTAATTAACCTAACGTTATCGTCAATTCTAAACGCTAATAATTGCTTACCATAGATTAACAGCAATATGATAGATGCTTAGCAACCTCGATATGGCTAAAATGTAACGATTACTGAATATTGACTAGCATTAATATGCGTCATTGGAAAACGACTTCGCTTTTGATAAATTCGCTGCAAACAACTCTCGTCACATCAAAACGACCGCCTAATTACTCACTCCTCCGGCCGTCATCTTTTATACCACTGGCGGTCAATTCATTCTGCAGTTTGATAGAATTGTCGCCAAAACAGATTCTTCTGTGAGACTGTAGGCTGGAAGCATGTACTAGAGGCTAAGTAATTTCAAGCGTGACCGAAAGCTGAGACGCTTTAATAGCAGGATAGAGCAACTATATTCGTCTTCGTCTCCTTCTTCTTCGTTGTCTTCTTCTTCTTCTTCTTGTTTGTCTTCTTCTTCGTCTTCTTCTTCTACTTCTTCTTTTGCTTCTTCTTCTTCTTCTTCGTCGTCTTCTTCTTCTTCTTCGTCTTCTTCTTCGTCTTCTTCTTCTTCTTCTTGTTATTCTTGTGCACTGGCTAACGGCAGGTCCATGGCATATAACTCTTCCAACCAATTCTATGCTCAGCCTTCCTTGTTATCTCTATATATGAATTTGTTATCAGATCATCCAGCATACTATGTCTCGGTCTCTCTCTAACTCTTTTCCTTGCTTTCTTCCTTCTATTACATCCATCAGCAAGCCATGCTCCTTATAATATGTACTATCCAGCTTTTCTTTCTATTTCTTGTCGCATTTATATTTTATTTCTTATCACATCGGTTATAATCTTCCGTAAATATGGCAAAACAATTTTAGACATTCTTGACTGATGAAAATTTTAGTTAAATTTTCAGAATTTTTTTCGAAACAATAATATCATTCATCATTTGCAGAACGTTTAAATAATTATTATATTCTTGAAAGCGATAGAATTAAGTTTATTGAGTCCTTTGGTAAGCATTGAAATTTTGCATTAAGGTGGTTTTGGGTGATAGAGTGTGTAATAATGCTCATATCAACGAGAATGAGAGTCAGTTACAATAAATATTGAGTTTAAATTTATGTGCAACACTATAACAGATGAACTATGTAAAGTAGAAATAAAAATGTTATCTAAAATTGAAGATGCAAAAAGGCCGCCTTTACAAGGAAAGAAGGAATTAAATGGGTAAAACAAAATCAGCTAAAATACGTGGGAGATAATTTTATATCAATGATTCATTTTCTAGAGACCAGAATTCAAATGCAAATGTGTTACTGCCAAACATTTGCATTACAGAAGCGAATATCAGAAAGTGGAATGCTGAGAAAGGGACTATACATGTACATAAATATGGATTAGAAAGATCGTAAAGTTTAGTTGGATTTCAAGAATTTCACAGTGAAATACATGTATATTTGGAGACAAAGCTTGAAAAATGCAAAAAATTGATTGTGAATATTTACAAGATTTTAGTTAGAAGGACATACCGTACGGTTCAATCGGAAGATTTCAAAATCGGGATAATGAAGGAAGAATAAAGTACAAATCATTAGATGAAGACTTCGACACTAGCTTATGGACTAGTTAACAAACCATTATTATTTGCAAATGAAGAGGAAAACAGAAGACAAATCTAATTGAAAGATTTGTACGCCATGGACCTACATGTAGAGGGAACACTGAACTATTTTGCCTTTAGCTATTTTCTCGACTTAAAGCTTCTGTCATGGTGGACAAGAGCTAGATCTAGCTTTATATAAAAACATCGCTGTAAGAAACTTAAAATGTCCCAGAGCCAATAATTAATTGTATAAGGAGATGTGGATGTACCGACTTCTATGATGACAATGACTTCGTACTGAATAAAATTGGCAAGCAGTGTGACGGCAGTTCGAATCTTAAACCCCTCCAGGGCATAAGGCAGTCTAATATCATCAAACGATTGACTCTTTGTTCCGCCTGATATCTTAATTAATCGTTAAGTCACGGCGTGTTACTTTAAACACTTTATCCTCCGGTGTATTCTATTATTACTCAGCTGGCCATCGTCTAATGTATCTGCAATCAATGTTATTGGCATATGGCAATCACGAATTTATATTTTTGCCGAAAAACATGCAGTTATCATATTATCTTAGATGACTTAAGACATCTGGATGTGTTTATTCTTTTTGATAAAGGAGCAATCTGAATATAGTTTTTATCTTAATTTTATTTGATAATCGAATTAATTTCTTTAATATTTTGTTTCTTTTTCGTAATTATGCACCGTTAAAGAAGATGCAATGTTTATTCTATAGTATTATCTAGTTCTGTGTAGTATACAGGGCAAAAATAGTAAAATAGGTGCGAGTTTTCGCTGTTTAGCATTGTACGGTGTACACCTCTCGATTTATACCCATATTACATTATAGCGACTCTCACGTGTGAAATATCTTGAAACAGATCTCTATGGCTAACAGCTTCATCATAATTATATAATTATGATCTATAATTATACAACAATTACAAAATTACATTATTATAATTATTAAGAATAATTTTACAGAAGAAGAGTTAAGTTATTACAAATTTGCCTATAGAAATAAAATCATATAACACCTTGATAGCTTAAAAATCTAGTTCGACTTGTTACATATTTAAATATATAAATTCTCCACTTCTATACTTTCAAATCTCTATGTACAAAATAAAACTTAACCTATTCTGTAAATTATATTATGACACGTCGATGTGTTACGATCATCTGTATTAATCCACTGCTTATCTAACAACGTGTCAATAAACTCCTTATACAAAAGATTAGCGCTTTTAAACTACTTCAGACTTTAAGTGCCTATATTGGTATTGACTTACCAGAAGATGATTAGTTTATTTACTTTATTGACAGGCCGTTCCATCCATTCACAATTCCTCCTAAATAAACTAAGTGACAGATTAACGAATGGCTTGTCTTTAGCTACACTGTCGTCATAATTATTAGAGGCAATCGTATCTCAACTGCAACCACTTACGATGTAGTTAAGTGACGTTAAATTGATGGATCGGTCGCGAAAATTTCACACGAAGAGATAAGAAAAGACGCCGGCGGCACTCGATGCATACACTACACTGTTCTTGATATGCACTTATTAATGTTAATAGATTACAAAACACGTTTTTACTTGTTCAGCATAGTGATTATTTAGATAGGTCTTTATGTGAATTCTCATGTAGACTTGATTTAGTGCACATCCGACAGAACAGGAAATTTGATTGAGAATTTTGTGTAAATGCAGTGCGGCCGATTGCTTAATTTTTCTTAAACTCTCTGAAACTAGATGGTTAAAGCATCAAAAGAAATTAAATGTCTTGTTAGAGACTCTTCAGAATAGAAAACAGTATCATGAAAACTTCATACAGGGCAACTGAGCAGAAATGGAGAAAGGCATTGGGAAGCCACCTCAGATGCTATGTTTCTTACTGAAGACTTCAAATGGTAAGCTTGGACATTGTTATGGGAACTTGTTGGTCAAAGGTGAGCCGCTGTTAGACTTTAAAAACTTTAAAATATGGGCAATGCATCTTAGATTTGAGAGAGAGAAAGAGAGAGAGAGAGAGAGAGAGAGAGAGAGAGCGAAGGAGAGAGAAAGAGAGGAGAGAGAGAGAGAGAGAGAGAGAGTACAGATAAGAGAAAATGCAATAGCCGCACTTAAGATGAGTAGAACTCGCTAAATTAAAATATAAATCATTAAAGGCTAGTGTAAGGACATGTAGTTTTGTGAGCTAGATTATTTAAAGAATAATCTGAAATTTTGAGAGGAATTTCAATGTAATCAGATTTGCTCGACTGCATAAATCTATGATAAATATCTTAAATCTATCATAAATTCTTAAATCTGTGATAAATAACTTAAATCTATGATAAATATCATTAATCTGTGATATCTTAAATCTATGATAAATATCTCAAATCTATGATAAATTTCTTAAATCTATGATAAATTTCTTAAATCTATGATAAATATCTCAAATCTATAATAAATATCTCAAATATATGATAAATATCTTAAATCTATGATAAATATCTCAAATCTATGATAAATATCTTTAAAAACTACTGCAGGTATAGATCCTGTCTTGGATTCAACATAGTAATATCTAAAGACGACGAAAATGTACGAACATTTTTAATGTGTAAGTTATCACTAGAAGCTATATCAATATATATATACACACACACACACACACACACACACACACACACACATATATATATATAGGTCTATATATATTGGTCTTTGTGATTTGGTCTTTGTGCATTGGTCTTTGTGTATTATATATATATATATATATATATATATATATATATATACATTTGTGTATTATATATATATATATATATTATATATATATATATATATATATATATATATATATATGTATATATATATATATACATTATGTCCATGTATGCCCTATTTCTAGATAAGTATTTAACATTTATTCGGTAAAATCAGCATTACCAAATAATTCAGTTTATGATAACCCTATTCGTAAACTATTTCAATTTACAATGTATACAAAAAGCAACATTAATCTAACCTTCAAATAATTTAGATCTATGAAATATCGGTTGTACAAATTGTATGCCTATACTCCCATAAACTGTACAAACAATATACATGTATACTTTAACAATAATATATGTTCAAGAAATTTGTTGCGAGCTTGAGTGGCTGAAACTAATACGTCTCATTCAGTTACGCACGAATGCAAATCATAACAACGAAATTGACTATTAAAGATAAGGAACACGAACTAATTTCTTATTGAGAGGTGATTGAAGACCGTGGGCCTAATTTCTGATGCTTACGTAGAGTGGAGGAGTTACTAAACGACACACTACGCAGCTGCACATAGCATGGCATCATATACAGACACTGACATCGCTTACGAGTGAGGAAACTGGCGTTAACCTTAGCTTTACCAGCTTTTACAGCACAAGTGATAATCATCAATTAAGTGATATAGGCCTATAGTCGTATCTTTTCGGAACTCGTCTTTGGGTCTTCGAGCATTGGTCTTTGTGAATTAGTGTGATTTTGAAATAAAATTCTAAAACTCTCTCTTCTCTCTCCCTCTCTCTCTCTCTCTCTCTCTCTCTCTCTCTCTCTCTATATATATATATATATATATATACATATATATATATATATATATATATATATATATTATATATATATATATATATATATATATATATATATATATATATATATATTAGTCGCTGTGTATTGGTCTTTGTATATGATCTTTGTGCTTTGGTCTTAATGTATTGGTCTTGTATATTAATCTTTGTGCTTTGGTTTTTGTGTGTTTTAGTCATCATGTGTTGGTCTCTGTTTATTGGCTTTTATGTATTGGTCTTCGTATTTATGCATATTTCACTTTTTACTTCATATGTACATGTATGTTTAGTAGATTATTCGAGAGAAATAATCATGATTCAGAGTCACATTCAGATTTTGATTTTGATTCATATTGATGTTCTGGTTCTGATTCTTGAGTTCCGCATAAGTTTCATCATTCAGAGCATTCACTGATGAACTCGCCTGGACTGGACTGAGCAGGAAGATTAATCGACTGTACGATTGCGACTCCACAAGTGATTAGTTCAAATTCAATAATAATTGTTCCGTCAGGACAAACTCTCAATCTCTTGCACCGGGAAACTGATGCTAAACTAGGCTTCATCGTTTTGAGGTGATAATAATCAGCTGTCGGTCATTTAAGATGTCCTGTTTGACAGATAGAATGGTTGATTGTAACCTTCTAAGTCGAAAGTTTAGACAAAAGACCTTTAATATTTATAACCGTACATATGTTTTAATATACAATATAGGTATAATTTGATAAATTTAGAGTTGAATAAATTTGATTTAAATTAAGTGGTATAGTGTATTACAGTACCATAATAAAATGTTAGTGCAATGTAACATTTAGTATCTGACATTCACAGAATTAACACAATGTCAAGCAATAGGCAACAAATAGAAAACACAAACTAATCAGGGCAAAACAATATAATTGTAGTTAATAAGTAAAGTAAGGATAAAATGTTGAGATATATCATGCCTATTTATACTCTTCAAATATCACTGGTAGGAGCCAGTAGCGATGTCGGTATATATATATATATATATATATATATATATATATATATATATACAGTATATGTATATATATATATATATATATATATATATATATATACATATATACGGTTAATACGGTTAATACGATGACAATTTCTGTTTCCTGATATATGTTCTTAGCTTTCAATGGTCATTACTACAACCTCTCAAGGTTCACATAATTGGTGCTAGTCTATTCCTAAGTCATCCTTTCAACATATTTCTGTGCTGAAACATCTTCTGTAGGCTAAGCAGAACTGAGGTTAAAGTACTTTGTTTCTAGTTTGCCTCTCCTACAGACATTCATGTTTGAATGGTAGTTTTTCTGTGCTAGGTCTCTACTACTCTCTACTCATCTAGTGTCACGTGCCATCCAGACACTAATTGATCGAAGTAATGCCAAAGTCAGGGCGGAGTCTTAGTGATCTCAAGAACCCATAGAACAAATTAGCTTTAGCGGCGCAGATCTATGCATATCGATTGTAGGGCTGTAAAGTTGAGCTTAAGAAAATAGTTTGTCTATATATAATCACTATTTCGCCATTTCTTGGTAGAAAACATATACAATTATATTGCAACACGCTACACAACGTCGTACTTATAAATAGTGTACATACATGTAAAAGTATAACAGTCTAAAAATTTGATTTTAGAAGCATAAACCTTGCATTTAATGACATAAGTTAATTAATAGGTTAACTCAGTTATACTGTTTCAGAAAAACATGAAGATTTGTGACACCGGTCATGTGCGTATCAATTATTAAGTGTTATTGTTGTATAACTATACCATTGGTAGATTATTTTCTCTTTAACAGATTGCTCAGTTTCTTCTAAATCACATAATAGTCTTTCATTTACCATCCTTAATTGCCACAATTCTTTAAACCTCTGTTTTTTAAGAGTACGCCTTTATTCTCAATTGTTCATCCTTTGTGGTATTTCTAATATATACAAACTGAACAAACTTTTTTCCATCTTTCAGTTCTGTCAAAGGTCAAGAATAGTTTAGGCACAAATTGTTACACAACAGAATTTAGTGCAAAATGCATTTGGAGACTTTGGATTTTAAAGTGTAATTTTCTACGAAGTTACCAGTGCCTTCATTAGTGAATGATTAAGGAAGAGTTCACTTTTTTAGTTATTTAATGTTAATGCTTAAAGTTTGAAACCATGAGGATAAAGGATAGTAATTCATAATATTCGACAGCATAGATCTACTATGCTGTCAGATAGATTTGATTTGATTTGACAGATAGTCAAGTCCTGCGGTCACTAATTGAAATGTAAAAAGCTGTAAAGCCAATGTTAACTTCAGTCTCATCTCTCGATAGGGATATCGACGATAATGACGGGTGAGCCCAGGATTTGAACCCACACATACTGATCGGCGGTCGGATATCTTACCGGTCGGATATATATATATATATATATATATATATATATATATATATATATATATATATATATAAGAAGTATAATATAATCCCGGCCGCGCTGATCTGACAGTATAATCTCGGACAGTCGCAAAATTGACATTATGAATAATTGAATAAATTGCTTAACGATTTTAGCATATGACATTAAATGTGATAGATATCAACATGGTTGATCATTTCATTAACATACACTTTATTTGCGAGTATAATTTTATACATTAGTGATTAAAGAATTTGTAAAAGTTATTGTTTTCTTTACGTTTACTACTGGTTCTGATAAAAAAGAGATTACAATTTTTGCTTTGTTTCTGTTCAGCAAATACCAGTTGTTAGTAACATGATGGAGGCGTTATATGACAAGGACCTGCCAATAGGCACTGCACTAAGAGAGAGTAACATGATTGTTTCGCTATATCGCGATATAGTATCCAACTCTGCTCGTAAGTCCACCCACAACATTGACAGCAGTCTGTATCTATGTAGAGGACGCAGCGAGTTCATTACGCAAGCGTGAGGCTTCACAACATCGTGAACGACCACTTCTGCATTCCTAGCATGTCCACTCTAACAGCTGATTATGGTCAATTTTATTTGTGACAAATCGATGCTTAGTTTCCTCCTCGTTTTACGTCTGCAGAAATTCGACTATTTTTAGCATTATCTCCAAACCCTCCTTGTTTGTGATATGACACATCTAGGACTCCTAATGTATGACGTTATCATGCCATATGTAAGCAAATTTTAACATCAGTTTCCTCACTCGAAAGCGTTGTCAGTGACGGGAGAGCCCAGGATGACATCATCATGCTTAATGTATGACATCATCACACCTAATGTATGACATCATCACACCTAATGTATGACATCATCACGCCTAACATATGACATCATCACGCCTATTATATGACGTCATCATGCCTAATATATGACATAATTACGCCTATTATATGACGTCATCGCTGAGGACCAATCGATTGGGAGGAAGAAGATGAGTTATTTTTGCCAATTATTATTTATTATCTGATTAATTGTTCACTAGATGTGAGGGAAGACGGGATGATCTATTACTTCTAATAAATTATACAATATAATCCTGACCCTCAATAAACTGGGATTCAAGGGTTAGACTCACTGAGATTCACTGGGATTTGACGATGTCGATGACGAATAGAGTAAATGATACATTAATGCAGCAATCTATTGGCTACAGAAGGTATTGGTAAGACATAGACTTTGTGAAGGAATTTACTTGTTGATCTAAGGAGTGCTCGTATTGGAGCTAGAAAGCAGACTTTGTGTATGAATATGTACCTTGAACCTGTCACTTTGCAGTGCACTGAAGAAGAAGAAGATATTATGCAGTAACAGGGTTATTGATCACGCAATGATATAAAAATATTAAATCATGCTGAGATTTGCTCTTGGACGCTTAACCTTCCAGTGAGTTTCGTAAAAACGGCCAGTGATTTTCTCAAACCTGCAATTTTGCATATTTTCAAAGCATAGTGAGGGGCCTTGGCGTCTGTTGACTCGGTTGCTTGATACGTCCCTAACATTGCCTTATGGCGTGATTATATCCGATTTTTCTCAAACAGGCGAAGAATTTTTTTGATTTATTGATTAGTGTCGGAATTTCAAATTTTCCACATTGTCTTTAAGGTTTCATTTCTTATGATCTAGTGATAGCGTACTCAATGGACAACTCCTTGACATCGATTCCAGCCTAGAATTGCTAACTTTGGATCCTATCACAGATTTAGATCTTTGTTATTGTGTAAAGACAGCTACATATGAATGCATTTTAGTGAAATTTAAGCATGTTGTTTTTTTTATAAATTTAAGAAGCATGAAATGATCGAAAGCATCTCTTTAGTCAAACAATAAAATTCACTCATAATATTATAATTATAACAATAACTACTGCTTCTTACAGAGCTTTGTTATATAGATTAATTAATAAAACCAGCAAAAGCTTCTTGCTCATCAAAGAGCAAAAGCTAATACTAGCAGAAGCTTTCAGCAAATGCTTCTTTGCAATCAAAAGCTGCAAAAGCTCCGTTACAAAAGAATCAAAGGCTTCTTCAAAAGCTTTCAGCAAAGCTTCTCTGCAGTCCATGAAGCTAGACAGGAATATAAATCTTGGACCTACCATTTGACAGAAACTAAAGAGAGACATTCAAAAAATACAATATCACTGTATTGTCAAAGCATATGGTACTGTACCTATGTATATAATGTTTTCATTGTTCATAATATATGCTTGGTGACTCTCCTTTGTAGAAGACAACAACAATTCCAAGAGAATTTTCAACGACTTATATGTAATTATCTCGATTTGCTAGTATATTAAATTTCAAAAGGGTTGGCAGTTTGCAAACTAATAAACATGTGCTGTAAATCTCTGTAGCAAAGAGATTTCAGCTTCAAATGTTTTCCATCTAGATTATTTTCAATGCTGTCCTCTTTCACACAAATGAATCATTTACTTCTAAAGCAGAAATTTTTAACAAGTAAGTATGATTTCTCTATTATAAAAATGCAGATGTACAAAAAATCTAGATGCATAGAGTAAAAATCTTTAAAAGAAACATACTACATCATCCTTAACATAAACAATGGATTGACGTAAAATCGTATTAACGCAGGAACAATATTATTAGTTTGTATTGGTGTACATTATTCGTGTCCATTAATTGAGTCCAATCATTATAATTCCTAGAATCCAAGATACCTGATATCAATCAAACAATCAATCAATCAATAAGAATTTAACGTCCGGTTTCTCGTCATATGACATTGTTAGGTACGTCTCGATACAATTATATCTTGATAATTGTGTTTTCATAAAACTATGTAACTATAATTACTTGATAACTCTTATCGCTTCATATTTTTGTCATGCACGTTTGAATTTAGAGTTTCCCATTATCATTGTCTCTCTCAGTGCAGTGACAATTGGCAAGTCCATGGCCTATAACTCCTTCACATATTTCTATCATTTTGATTTTCCCTTGATATTAGTGCATGTAGAAGAGTTAGTTAACAAATCATCCAGCATCCCGACTCTCGGTCTTCCTCTTAACTCATTTCT
>CAJHZI010000713.1:3362500-3707500 GCA_905160935.1 Enchytraeus crypticus
ATCAATTGACCTATATGATATTCTACCAAAGTAATGCTATGTTATAAAACTCTATTTTTAGTTTTCTTCTATTGTTTTATTTGCGCCCATTGTCATCTATTCATTTATTTTATATTATTTAAAATCTAATAAAATAATTTGGCTATTTAAGCCTAATTTATTTTTATTTTCTGTTAAATTGATATGCAATTAAATTATTTTGGCATTTACATTAATTTTAAAATTTAATTTACATTTTATTTTTTTTCCTGAAGGCCAATTCCGGTTTTCAGGATCTCTCAGTACAAGATTACTTTATCAGTACAAGATATATTAAGTTCAGACAGTAGGCCTAATTTTATTCATTTTCACATAATTATCACGTATTGGATATGTTGGATATAACGAATGAAGAATATTGCTTCTTTAAATGTAAATCATATCAAATTAAATATGTGAGTCTTTTATATTAATTGTCTAACCATAAAATTATTTAAACTATATTACCTAGACGAAGTAAATCTGAAATTAATATTCACTCTAGTTAGTAGTTTTCAAATTTTAAATTCATAACATCAGAGAGAGAGAGACAGTAAAATGCCAGGCCATCGGCCATTTCTAACTGGCAGGCCACTTTCGCTTCTGATGAATGGAGTCTTTCTGATTCTAGTAATGGTAACACATACCTTATCTTTTCGAATGAGCCGATATACTGCAGACGAAGAATTCTTCAAAACCCTTCTCCATAAGCGACCACGATCTTATCCTATTCCGGTAAGGATTTAGTTCCAAATATAACTAGTAAGCTAATATTGAATTGATAATCTAATAGCTAAAACTATTTAAGTCAACTTATACCAGTGTAGTCTGTTTGGGTAAATTTAATATTGGATTTATGTTTAGATAGTGAAAACTTTAGTTTGAACTACGTTTTAAAATTGATGTGACATGGACATTAAGGAAAGAAGATGTCAGGAAATTAGAAGCGTAGGAAATGTGGGTTGTAGAGAAGAATGAAAAAGATAACAGGACCCAAAGAGTTACAATTGAAAGTCTTCAAGTAAATGGGTACAGACAGAGAGTTGATAAAAACTATAAGAAACAGGAAGATGAATTGGATATGACATATTCTAAGGGAAATAGTTTACTAAAGGAAACCATAGAAGATAGGATGGAAGGAAGCAGAAGCAGAGGCAGACCGAGATTAGAGATTTTATATCTTTTAAGGATCCATTCGTACGTACAGTAAATCTAAAAAGGAAAACGGACTACAGATATGAATGGAGGTTTCATATGCAATGGACCTGCCAGTAGACAGTGCACCAAGAGGGAGAGATATGCGTTTATTTCTCTTATTTTGTTATGGCCATAGTCTATTTTGGGAGGTTTTATCGTTTTGATATTTATTTTCCATCAATAACAACGGTTTAGCTCGTTTACATCTCTATTTCTAGCCTTGCGTAAATTATGATAATATCCTCATCTCTATTATCTTAAATTTTCTCGTTTATTTTTAGTCATACTTTTAGATGCACATTGCTTTATATAATTGTACAAGATAATCAGCTAAATAGAGCGTATTTCGCTCTTACTGATGACCTTTTATTTGTAACAAGATCGATCTACTTCTTTATTTTTGTGTGTTGATTCACAATACAAAGTAATAAACAATAATCTCTTTGATGCCTCAACCTTCGATTAACAAATAACTATTAATTTATTCTTCACCTGTGGACTGGTATTTTGATACATGATTTACATCACTGGTTCTAGATCTAAAGTACATTCTCGAATTTTAAAATCTTAAGACTTACCTTTTCCCACCGTAGATATAATCAATCTACCCTGACCATTTCTGATCACCGGACTGGCTTTCGTTTAGGACCTTACTTCTCCTCAGCACATTTCTTTTGCAGATTGGTCTGGGTGAAAAAAAGTAGCACTGTAATAATTGTACTGTGCTTTTTGTTTTAAAAAAAGTATTTCATATCCCTTCAACTAAATATTGCCTTTATCTTCAACCAAATTTGGACTTTCCTTAAAATAAATGTAAGTTTAACTTCATCTTCATGCAACTTGTTCTTGTGTGGTTGTGTGGTATTCTTTAGTATAGATATTTCATATATCTTTCATTTTTGTGCTCCCCTATCTCAGCTCCATAACTTTCAAGAAAAAATCGTTTCCCGCGAGATGATTTAATCTGGAGGATCATGACCCGGGAATAGGATTTATTGGATACAAAATTGCTTCCTGTGTTCTCAACAGGAGAATAAACTAACCGTTGATTGCAGTATTGCAAGATGCGACTAAGCTAGACTGAGGAAGGCAACGGGAACTATCTCATAAGCCATATTTCTCCCAATCCCAATTTATAGGCCACATAAAATATGGATAAGGCATAATTTTTGTGAAGGAATTAACGTCTTCATCTACCAAGTGCCCTTTGTAGAGTGTGCATGCATACTCTGCGTATGAATATGTATCTTGGGCCTGCCTCTTGGCAGAACCACTATAGAGTTAAATATGGAGAAAGTTCTTCGCGCTCACTAATAATAATAATAATAATAATAATAACTAGTACAAATGGTAAGCGTATTAAAGTCAGCCTAGTAATTAATAACTTAAAAATAGATAAATTAATAAACTGAAATTCAAAACTTAAAAATAAGTTTTAATTCAAACTGTTTATTTATACAATAAAAGAATCAATTTGCAAAAAAATTATTTACAAGTATTTATTCTTAGTAGGATCTATTATTCCTACTATTTTACTTATTACCTCAAAGAGCCTAGGCTGTTGTACTACTTGTAAATACTTTTTTTCCAAATTGATACATTGGTAATACAGTATTTATATTAAGCTTTGAAAACTGATACGAAAGAACGAGAATGAAAGTCTCAAGCTAAAACTCTGAAATCTAAAAAAATAATTCAAACACGTTTATGAACCCGGAGTTTAAATGAACCGTTTTAGTCTATGAATTGAGTGGATTTTTGGTCGATTTGAATAAAAAGCTGCTTGGTAAGCAAGAGGCAACGGATTCAAAACCCGGCGGTACAGTCTTTTATTGTTCGTTTATGGTTTAAAAGAAACTTGGCATACTTGCCTTTATGTGACAGGTTCTGAATCAGAAATATATAAGCCTACCTGTCCATACGGGACTGTCGTTTTTTCAGAGGTTTTAAAAAATGTATTGGATTTAATCCAACGGCATTTGATATGCCATTTATTGTTATTATTAATGTGTTCACTTTTCCTGATCCGCCAAAGACTGATAATAAATGATAGACATTTTTATACTATGAATTAGGCCCTACGCACTCTCTCCTCTCTCTCTCTCTCTCTCTTTCTTAGTGCACTGCCTACTGGCAGGTCCATGGTACATAACGCCTCTACTCTTCTCTGTCTTCCGCCTTCCTCTTCATTTCCACATATGAGTGGGTCTTTAAATCATCTAACATACCTAATCTCGGCCTGCCCCTGCCTCTTTTTCCTTCCATGCTACATTCTATGACCTCTTTTAATAAACCTTCCCCCCTTAGAATGTGTCCTATCCATCTCTTCTTCCTATTCTTAATACATTTATCAACTATCTATCCGTACCAACTTTCTCCAGAACCTCCTCATTTGTAAATTTTTAAATCCAGCTAATCTTCTCCATTCTTCTCCAAATCCACATATCAAGCACCTCCAGTTTCCTAATATCTTCCTTCCTAAAGGTCCCTACGCACTAATTAAAATTAATTAATACAATGTCAACCGCATGGAAATAAAATGTTGCTGATACTTAACCATTAGGTGCGCATGATAAGGAGGAAAGTGCAACGTAAATGTAAAGAAATAAAAACCAAGTGGCAAGGAATTATGAGAACACGGTTGTAAAATAGCATAAAATAAACCAATAATTAAGTTCCAACATCGATATTCACAACAACTTTTCGACCAATTTTCTATCCAATGACACTGATAGCCAGCTGTGCGTCCAAGCGAATTAATACTTTAATATTCTCTTTACAGTGCTCGAAAAATTCGTAGAAACCTACTCGGGCCGTAATGTCTGCCTATTTTTAGTCACACGAACTGTTGATGGAATTATTTGATGAAGCGAGTTGTAGAGGATTCCCTACGACCTTCCCGAGCAATGAGACCACAAAATGACCGAATTGTCGTCGTCTTGTTGTTCATCCGCTCAGACTGGAATAGAAATGTTTGAAGGAAAACACTGTTAGATTTATGATATATATACATATATATATATATATATATATATATATATATATATATATATATTATATACATATATATATATATTATATACATATTATATACATATATATATATATAATTATATATCTCTCTTTTAGTGCACTGCCTACTGGCAGGTCCATGGTATATAACGCCTCCACTCTTCTCTGTCTTCCGCCTTCCACAGATGACTATAATTATATATATATATATATATATATATATATATATATATAATTAGAAATAAATCAATAAATATTTAAATATTTATATATACAAATAAATATACAATGTAAAATTCTATAGATATATAATTATTAAAATAAATAAATAAACTATATAAAATTAAATATATGCATATAGTCATATATATATATATATATATATATATATATATATATATATATATATATATATATACTTATAGGCCTATATATTTGTATAGATATATTTATTACATATTTCTTAATATTTTTAATTTTTCTATTTTTAGAGGTATATGTTCTGTCAGATTTATGAAATTCGATCACATGCTGATGTTACAATGCAATGAGGAAAATGTCACAAGTAGCAGTAAAATTGCTAATGTTACTCTAAATCAATTCAAAAATAAGATATCAATAAACTGAGTTGATATTTGCTCGCTTTATGAGATGCCACTATTTTACTCACATATATATATATATATATATATATATATATATATATATATACATATACATGTATATATATATACATGTATATTTATACATGTATATATAGCCTACATGTATATATATAGATATATATAAATTATATATATATAGAATTATATATATATATATATATATATATATATATATATATTTACTTTGAGAATGAATATGTACCTTGAATTTGCCACTTGGCAGTACACTGAAAAGAGATATACATGTATAAATTTATATAGGGGCCAATATTATATATATATATATATATATATATATATATGTATATATATATATATATGTATATTATATATATATATGTCTTATATATATAATATGTACAATATATACATGTACGTATATATATATATATATATATATATATATATATATACATATGTGTGTATATACTGTATATACTGTATATATATATATATATATATATATATATATATATATATATATTTATATACTTTACAAATATTCGCTTATGTATTTATATAACAGTATAACTAAAGTTTTAGAGCCGATATCTTGACTAGACTGAGATATCAAGAGACAAAGCCCAATGCTCAATGCCCACTGGTCAAGTCCATTACATTGCGACACGGAGCAATGCCACAGTCACAGCGATCCGTATTTGATGGGGATTGGGAAATCTCGGTTTATAAGAGGCGTTATGACGTCAGACATGCAGGAACAAGCAAAGAACGATCCTATCTGAGCAAATTGACTGCAGTGGAACGACAGTTAGGGGAATTGTAAGAACGATGATGTACTGCCTTGCATGGAATCGATATCAATAAACATATACTGTATATCGCAGTCGACCAGCTAGTTTGAGCTCTGAGGAAAATTCCATTTTCTTAACGTCTTATTTTAGTCGCTGGGTGGTTTATAGTAACAATTTTAGAAGTTAAAGATTGGATGTATGATACCTTATTATCGATTTATTCTATTCAAGAAGAGGTTCTGAAGACTTTAAACGTTAAGTTTCTAATCAATGTTTTTTGTATTTCTTTCATTAGGTTTGTCATACACATCTTCCCCGTGTTGCGTCCGGGTGTTTGAAGAACAGACAAACCTGTGATTGCAAGTGTCGTTGAACGCGACTAGAACACAAAGCTCCAAACCAACGTCAGAAAGGGATTCGATTGGTGATCCAATAGGCTCCAGAAATTGCTACAAAATTTTATAAAAAGAATGGTAGAGACTATAGGGGATTTACTGATAAAGCTAAAGCTAAATTTAACTTCAGTTTTCTCACTCGAAAGCGATGTCAGTGACGGGCGAGCTTAGGATTTGAACCCAGCTCATACTGATCCGCGGTCGAGTATCTTACCCACGTCGCCACCGGAGTGGTAGACGTGATGAATATGGTATGAGACAGAGAGGAATGGGGAAGGTCTATTCATATCCCGAGCCTAATTTAACTGGGATTAAATGGAAGGTATTAATGATGATGATGATTGATCAAACACATCTCATATTGCAATTCCTTAGTTTCTGTTTTAGTAGTATCGTTATTTCCTTCTTCCTCTTCAAGGTAACTGGTAACAGTTGTCATTTGATAGCGCATCGATGTCGAATATGAATATATCTCGGGTTTCTATTCATTCATTTGCTATCAGCACACGGTCTGCCTAGGTGGTCATAAGTCAGTCATGCAATAATTCTTACAATGAAATATAATCATGGAGACTAGCTATATATAATTAATTAATTAGAAAGACATCCCTAGATTAACTTATGTCGAGGAATCGGATGCTAAATTCTTATTGATTGATTGATGGATTAGATATATAAAATTAATCAATTCCAATAAAATTACTTGCCTAAAATAATAATCATCTACACGTGTATATTTTACAAATATAAAAATACCACGAAAAAATTAAACCTTTCAAAGGTCAAACCATAAACCATCTCCGACTAGTTAGACTTTCTTTTTTAATTAGACTAATTAGGTTAATTAGACTTGTCTTATAAAAGCAGCAGAATAGGCTTTTAATCCAACGACTATGAGGCAGCGTCATGTGAGGTACATTAGATAAAGTATCAAAATCGTAATAATAATCGTTAATTTTACAACTTAATTAATTAATTAGTAATTAATTAAAGCATTTAGTTAATAGTAGTTAGCAATAGTTTCCTTTTAGAGAAAAGAAATGCACTTTTTGTCAGACAAACTAAGTGAAAGAAACAAATCTAAAGTTAGACGAACGATATCAATGGAAGGTTTATTCCAAGTTTTGATGAGCAATGCTGTAACGACACTGAAGGACTGCACAAGTGTGTGTTTTGTTAATTGCAGTGTGTGGGAGGTGGCAGCAAGTGCTTCAGTTCAGGCCAGTGTTGTCATGGATTGGTCTGCGCAACTCTGGAAGACTACTTCGGTAAACTGCTTCCTTATTTTCTGCATAAATCATTTAGTTATTACACTACCGATGATTTATTTCACCTTTTTTTCCGCGGATCAGTTTGTACGGGGTTCAAATCCTGGGCTTGCCCGTCACTGACATCGCTTTGAGGATACAGACGTTAACCTTAGCTTTACCAGCTTTTATCGTGTTGTGTCCGAGTTGTTTGCTGAATGAACCAATCGGTGATTGCGTATGTTTCAGAAGGCTATGGAATATAGCACTAAGACACTAACAAACGCCAGAAAGGGCATTCGGTTCGTGAGTGCCTAGGCTGCAGATCCTTGCTACAAAATTTTCCAAAACGATTGGAAAAATAGGGGATTGACAAAATAGGGACCGACCAATATCTGATTTGCTAATAAATGTTAATGAATTGATTGTGCATCTCACAATGCTAATGCAATACGAAAATGACAACAGAAATAGACCACATATTTAAAAAATTTTATTCGTGTGAAATGTTACACAAAAGCCTAAAAACTAAAACACTATCTCAGAAATAAATAATTTCATTGTCAAAACCATAAAATAATTTTGTTCTATTTTATTCTAAATTTAATTCTATTCCATAAACAGAGGAAACGTTCTTTTGTAGGAGACAACCTAAACGACTCCAAAATCAATGTTATAGGCCTATAGGCCTATCCCGCATAGAATAAAAATCGCTGTTATCTGTCATTTTGCTGTACCCGCACTAAGGACTTTTATTGAACTAGTGTTGCTGTGTGGAGATGTACTGATGCAATCAAAACGCTCTTTATTAACTATAGTCTGTTTAATATCTTACTGACATCTTACTGACATCTATCTGGGCTGAGCCGGCGGCAAGTCTGTAAGATGTTTGACTTCGCATCGAGAGAAGCATTGCTTAAATCAGCGCTCAGTCATTGATATGCAATCTATGTAAGAAATTTTTGTTAAACTTGGCCTCTAGGCCTTGACTTTGAGTACTTGACCTTGTAGTTAATACTAGAAGTTGATACGCATGTCTACACTATTTGTATCTGATACTTAAATAGTCATTGAAAGTTGATTTATTTTATTTGTTTATTTAACAAATTATATTAAAAATTAAATAAATGGTCACGTCAAACAGTCAAAACTTAGCTAATAAAGTATAATTAGGGCCTACGTATCTCACTTTAGCTTCTACGCATTCTGGTTTCAAATTAGCATTTTGTGAATCTTCAAAATTTTGATAACCCCAACAAAATTGTGATATATCTATCTTTTGCGTAGTCTAAAAAGTACGGGTATATAGAATACATCGGATTGGAAAACCGATTATCTCTGGATTTGACATTTCAACGCAACTTCTAACCAGTATCCACTCCATGTAATTTTTGCTTTTAATGTGAAATTTAAGCCGGCTAGGTTTTCTAAATTGTAATGCATGCTTGATAGAAAATTATGACAAACTCTTTTACCGTATTGAAATTTTTCCTTCAAGCCTATTTCAAGAAATAAGTTTACTCATTCTTGTTCTCATCCTGTTATCTTCTCTGCCCCTACTTTGATCCAATGTTTGATTGTCCTGGTTATGACGCTTCCTGATTGAAGCAAAATGATAAATTGGTTTTTGCTCAACGGCAATCTATATATGTTGGAAATGTTAGAACATGCCGTAAACTTAAAGATCAAACAACCTGTAATAAAGCAGTCTGAATTAGAAAAAACGATGCTGGTTTAAACAAACGCACATCTCTAGAAAGTAGTATTTGATGAAATTTGAAAACGTGTTATAATAGTTTTGTTTTTCGAATGATAATTCCAAAATATTTAGTTATTTTAAGTTTAATTTTTCCTCTATTCGCTTGTATCTTACAATCGATATAGGTATAAATAGGCTGCGTTATGTTATAAATTTAAAGTGCTTTCTTCTATTCACAGTTTACCTTTATACAAATGATTTAAAACTTCGTTCATCTTGCGATTTTTCATTCTTCTAAATTAGGCATTAGTTTTATTCAAATCTTGATGCGGCATGGAACTGTGAAAAATATGGCTCTTATTTCAAAATGTACCTCTTTGTAATCGTTGGCTGGTACTTCTTTATACATCACAGTTATAGACTACTCCATAAATACATCATAGTTATAGACTACTCCATAAACACATCATAGTTATAGACTACTCCATAAACACATCATAGTTATAGACTACTCCATAAACACATCATAGTTATAGACTACTCCATAAACACATCATAGTTATAGACTACTCCATAAACACATCATAGTTTTAATTATTCGTATGATTAATAATAATCAAACTAATCTTAATATTATTCATTGGATTAAGCAAAGGATAAATCATGTAGATATTTTAAGGATTAATTCTATGATTATTCTAGATTTTAGTAACCCTGAGGACACAATAAAACTTAGTCTAAGCCTTATATCTTTATAGATCTCTGGCTGGAGCCAGTGTCGTTGTCAGTTAGGTACTCGACCGCGGATCCGTATGTGCGGAGTTCAAATCCTGGGCTCGTCCGTCACTGACATCGCTTTCGAGTGAGGAAACTGACGTCAACATTAGCTTTATTAGCTTTATATTAGAGAGAGTAAAAAGTGTTTTGACAAGTTCGCATGATAGACTGTGGCGGTACATGAGTTATCAGAACAAATATCAAGACGTTTGTCAAAAAACGCTCATTTAAAATGCTTTTAAAGTGCTTTTTAAAAGAATTTGCAAAAGTTAATTTCTTTAAAGTGCTTTAATTGTCGATTTAGATAAATATTGTGACAATTATTATTTAAATAACATTGTCTATGTTTAACACCGTAGTTCAATTTCTTTGTTTAAATTCGTGTCCTTTTCACTAAAGATAAATAGAAATTTGTGGTTGAAACGTTTAGCTAGCTGGTATTCGCCTTAAGGTTTTACTTGGAATTATTATGGTTCGATCTGGTGACGAATCAATCTGCATAACAAGTTTTGACTCTAAAATTAATTAATTTAATTGATTAACTGATTTAAAATTAAACTCTAGCGACTCTTAACCGGACTCATTATAATGCAGGAGAGAATCCAGAAGTTCCCGGACTCTGCGTGAGGGAGAAGGACCTGACCCTGTGCTCATCGGACGAAGACTGCAAGGCGTTCAACGCTCGATGCCTGACCCTGGGGCGCACGGGGCAGCTCTACTGCGTGGGTCCCTACCTCTACGAGCGTCTCAACGACCCTGAGTCTCTCGAGGGAAAATGGCGCCACCAGGCTTCTGCTTATTATTCCAAATCACACGGAGGACTAGGTAGGATAACTATCTACGCGTTGATATGAAAGCTGGTAAAGCTGAAGTTAAAGTCAGTTTTCTCACTCTAAAGCGATGTCAATGACGGGCGAGCCCGGGATTTGAACCCCGCGCATACTGATCCACGGTCGAGTATCTTACCGATTTCGCCACTGGCTCCAGCCAGTACTGCCATATACTGCCAGTACCGAATAGATCACTCGAAAAATGAAGGTGTTAAGAGGCGACTAAGCATAAACAGAAGAAGGCAGTGTAAAATTACTGCAAAAGCCATATTTTCCAAGCTTGAGAGTTGCTTGAGTTTTAGTGGTCTGGAGTCATAGTTACAGCTGGCTGAAAGACCGAAAGTTGAGAAAACACTTGTTAATTAGTGACTAGGAATCTATGATAATTAAGTATTTAAATTTTCATATTCATTGCATGATATTACTATAGTGTAAAGGCATCATATCCTCTGAACATAGATCTATAATTGTACAGACACGCGAACAGTGAGACATCGTGAACTGAAGTTAACTAAAATAGCTGAGTATAATGAATGAAGAGACTGTAGGTGTCCTATTCTTTTCTGTAGCACATAACAAATTGCATACTTGTCAGTGTCATAACGTTTCTTATACCTCATGTTTTATCTTTTATTTCACCTTTTATGTACACTATAATTGCATCATATTCCACAAAGGGTGGTATAGCTTCGTAAAATTATGATTTGATCAACTTGTTGATCATTTGAGTGCTCTCAGTGAGCGTGATAGAAGATTTTTGGGTAGTAATCTGCGCTTTATGTACTTTAAACCTGCCATTTTGCTTAGCAATAAAGTGAGAGATATGTGCTGCTTTTATTATCTAACTTTGAATCGATATGTATAAGTACTTCTTTACAGAAAACTAAAGACAATTCAAAATTTATTAAGTTAATAAATTCATAAATAAATATATAATATATCACTCCGCCCACATAGGGTCCCTAGCTCCCGCATATCCCGCCTAATTTTCTAACGTGACGTCACAGCGCTGGACTATAATTTCAGGATTCGATATAAACAATTGTCGTACAGCTTCATCGCCTAATCGATCGACGCTGTCATGGACAATTTTGATTACGTTTATCTAATTTCCGTCAATCGGTAGTCAGTATCCTGATCGATATGAACAAAATTGTAGTGGAGGCATAAGACAGATATTTAAATGCTAAAAATAGAAAGAATAGCAGCAGGATAGAGCATAGCACGGGAGGGGTTGCTCAATGCTCATGATATAGCCTAAAACAGAGATGAATGTAATATGTAAGATAAGGCTGATAGAGGAAGACAGAGGCAAAGAACGTTCGTTTATTTAATAATAAAGTTGAATAGAGTGATGAAAAGGTAAGCATATGACAAAATTTTTGAAAGTTTTACAGCCGCGGTAGGCAGTACACTAAGAGAGAGAGAGAGAGAGAGAGAGAGAGAGAGAGCGTAAGAGAGCGAGAAAAAGAGAAGTATATAGCATTTCCAGTTATTGAGTAACTGTTTGTCAAACATAAAATTGCCTACAAAATGTCAAAACGTTCTAGCATCATTCATCTGACATCATCACCGGATGAGAAGAATCGGGTGTAATATATTTTTACTATATGTATGCTGGTACGATGTTTGCCGTAAAGGCTAAGGTCGACGCGTACAAGGAAAGCTACTAATTATACGCTTTTGAAATAAACAACACTGAATTGAAATCTTATCATTTTAAGATGGCCGAAAAGGATCATTATTATTTATAGTGTGCCTGGATTGTGAATGTAATAACAATTTTCAATTATTTAGAGATTAGAAGACAAAAGCTCTACTAAGATACTAATGTATTGTGCGCACTACCATTGCGATCTTCTCAGTAGTCAGTCACCCTATATACATATATATATATATATATATATATATATATATATATATATATATATATATTATAAATGTTATACATGTATATAGTCATCTATAAATTCCTACTGCAATCAAGACTAACAAATGAATCAAAACAGTTCGTCACCTGTTTAACCTCTAGCATCAGAATATACTTACGTTAGTACACGAGATCCGAACAGCTTTGCATCAGAAACTTAGGATCCTATTTAAAATATGAGGCACAAAACATTTGAATTATTGTATAATAACTACAGTATAATATAACATTTATAGTAGTCTATAGTATTTTTGTTTGTTTGTAGGTTCACCATGTCAGTCTAGTTCAGAGTGCAATCCGGTCACTTCCAGTGATGGAGCCCCGCTCTGTTGTCAGGATATCAGTAGAGCTAGACAGGGCATCAAGAGAATGTGCTCCAGAGTCATAGCTATCAGTCAGTGCATCTAACCATCAGTCAGTGCATCTAACCATCAGTCAGTGCTCAGTGCATCTAACCATCAGTCAGTGCATCTAACC
Organism: Enchytraeus crypticus; assembly: GCA_905160935.1. Taxonomy (NCBI): domain Eukaryota; kingdom Metazoa; phylum Annelida; class Clitellata; order Enchytraeida; family Enchytraeidae; genus Enchytraeus; species Enchytraeus crypticus. Next base: position 3,375,500 of record CAJHZI010000713.1, read on the forward strand.
ATCAGTCAGTGCATCTAACCATCAGTCAGTGCATCTAACCATCAGTCAGTGCATCTAACCATCAGTCAGTGCTCAGTGCATCTAACCATCAGTCAGTGCATCTAACCATCAGTCAGTGCATCTAACCATCAGTCAGTGCATCTAACCATCAGTCAGTGCATCTAGCCATCAGTCAGTGCATCTAACCATCAGTCAGTGCATCTAACCATCAGTCAGTGTAGGCCCTATTTATGCACTTCTGACTCAGAAAACACAAAAACCAGATAATAATATTAGTCTCTTCATGTGTTTCTATGACTTATCCATTATTTAATAAATGTTAAAATATACATGTAAAATGAATCTAATAATAACTATAATAAATGTTAAAATAAATATCACAATCTGATGATCTTACTATGCAATGCAATTTTCTTGACTTAACTTTATAGTTATTCCTAAACATGTCGAATAAAACTACAATATTGGCTCAGTTGTAGGAAGTTCAATGCGTTTAGAAAAAGCTATTTCGAAATTAAATATCCTAAATATTATATCGGACGACAATTATATTAGCCTTTATTTACGCACCAATTTGACTTCATAATACTAACAGATTAGTTCACAAATAGTTCATTAATTTCGGCGTCGTTTTTTTTACTAAGCAGGCGTCAAAAGGTGCGTTCTTGAGTCACACTTTAGGGTGTTCAGACTAGAGATGGGAATCGAACCGAACCCGAACCGAAACCAAAAATCTGGAATTTTGGCCGAACCGAACAGAACTCGAACCCAGACTCTGGCCGAACCCGAACGAACTCGAACCCAGACTCTGGCCGAACCCGAACGAATTCGAATTCTGCCTTGATCCAAACCGAACCGAAGATACTCTCTCCCTCGCCAGCTTCAGGATAAAGGAACGCTTTTCTTCTAAGTTCTTTTTCAAAGGCTGCATTAAAATATTATGGAGAATGTTTGACATTATGTAAAGATAGTAAGAACAATACAGATACATATAATAGTTTTGCATTTATAAGTCTTACAGTACCTAACAGCATATATTCAGGTAAGGCTGTTTCCAATACAACTTTAAAATTAACAACGGATAGCGTTACAAAAACCACAGGTATTTCAGATACCGGAGATTATTCGTACCGATTAAACATCAGGTACGACTGAATTTCAGATTATAAAAGATGACATAAAAAGCAAAAATACGTTTACTTTTTCTTAGCGTAATTAAAGCATAACGGCTCATACATCTTATACATAGCGATATTATACACACAAATAAATAATTCGAATGCTTTAAGTTAATCGTAGTGAGTGGCGAACTCGAACCCAGACTCTGGCCGAACCTGAACCGAACTCGAACTCTGACTTCGTCTATACAGAACCGAACAGAACTCCTGAAGTTCGTTTCTCCTTTGCCAGCCTCGGGAGAAAAGAACACTTTTCTTTTCAGCTATTTTTCAAAGGCTGCATTAAAATATTATGAAGAATGTTTGACATTGTACAAAGATAGTAAGAACAATACATTGAATTCAGATACATATAATAGTTTTGCGCTTATAAATCCTACAGTATCTAAAAGCATATATTCATGTAAGGCTGGTTCCGATACACTTTTAAAATTAACAACAGATAGCATTAGAAAAATCACAGGTATTTCAGATACCTATCTGGTACGACTAAATTTGAGATTACAAAAGAAGACATAAAAAGCAATGTTAGTTTTTATTGGCTTAATTAAAACATAATGGCCCATACATCTAATAAATGGCGATATTACACACACAAATAAATATTTTGAATGCTTTGAGTTAACCGTAGCGAGTGGTGAGGAGGAAAATTAGCCACCCATATTATTATTAGCCATATTGCACAGTAAAATACTTCTAAATTAAAACAGTACAAACCATTTTTTAGATTAGTAGTACCAGTTGCAGATATGCATTGAAATCCCCTAACCTCATATAGGCTGTACATAGACTAGAATGTTGTTTATAAGCCGTGCTTAAATTATTGACATTACTACCTAATAGAAAGTAGGCCTACAAGGTATTAAGAAAATTTTAAACAGGCATATAACAATTTTTTATTTTTTATTACTCTAACTCTCAAACGTGTAAACAAAAGAAATTAATTAGAAAACAAATTGATTAAAAAGTGACTGTTTTGGCCTAATGCTTATTCGCTATTTTTAATTTAGTTTAATTTAATTTCTCATATTGTGAAATAAATTAAATATGTGCAGCTGTTGGTGAAGAAATTATCTGATATGAGTAAGGCTCAGAAGGATTCTGATATTACTGAATTAGATTTACTAAGTGTCTAGATATACCTATGGCTGGTGGCATGGTATATCTATGGTATATTATTTTAATTTGCAGGTAAATGCTCTGCGTTAAATTCATTCAGTGTGGGGATTTGTTTTGATTATAGTTACAGACGATTACGATTTTGTAGTACGATATGTTAGCATCATCTATTCAACTAAGTGCTATTCAACTAAGCGAAATCGGAATCGCCGGTGGCTTTAATGGTATTGATGCTAGGCTTTTGATCATGGGTTCGGTGTTCGATTCTGGCTCGAGTCAATTTTATTTTCTTAAATTTTACTCACTTTTATTACTTTTCTAGTAATATGGTTAGGGTTAGGGTAAGGGGTAGGGGTTAGGGTTTGGAATAGTTAAAAACATTTAACTAAATTTAAAATTACTTTGTTTTTGACAATTGACAATCAGGCCTATAGTCCTATTAGAACTTAAAACATCCCGACAGTTCTCTTCCGCTTAGCATTTAATTAAGATATCCAAGAATTTGGAATAATACATAACATCTCAAACCTCAAACAATTACAGTAATAATAATAATAATAATAACAACAATTAGAGTGCTACCGTCATCAATGAAAACATCGAGCACTATTGAGACACAATCAAGCCGGCGAGCAAAGGTCCCAAAAAGGTGCTAATTCCAAAATCCAGAAATTCAGTCCAAAGTAAAGGGAGTTAAAGAAAAGGTGGTTTAGGCGCAGGTAGCTGCTCATGGACACTGGATGGAAAAGAAAGATGGAAAAGATAGGTCTTCAACTGCTTATGGAACTGCTCATAGGAAAGCAAAGGCTGATGTGATTCAAATGAAGATTTCCGAAGATTGGATGGAAGAGAATTCCAAATCTCAGGTGCAGCATGCTGGAAAGAACGATTAGATAGCTTAGAGCGTGAAGGTAAGCTAGGTCTCACAAGAGTAATTAACTTAGACCGAGTAACAGCAGGCTGCATCACTTTAATCAAGTGAGACATACAAGTTTGTCCAGGGATAGTGATGGACTTATAGGTTAATGGACTTATAGGTTATGGACTTATAGGTTATAGATTATAGCTGTTTTGTAAATGATACGCTCTTTAAACTTCAGCCAGTGCAAAGACTTCAAAATAGACGTAACATGCGAGTACGTGGAACTACAAAAAATTGCTCGCGCAAAAGAATTCTGAACAAACTGCAACCGATCAATCTCACAGCCAGGGAGATTTAAAAACAGGGAATTGCAGTAGTCCAACTTCGATTGCACAAGAGCAGCACCAATTGTAGCAGCTGTCTCACGTGACAAATATGGACGTATTCGACGAAGATCACGGATATGGAAGAAACATGCTTGTGAAGCATGTTTCTGAAGTAACAAGATTAAGAGCAGCGCTGAAGGTTAGTACTGTAATAATAATAATAATAATCAGTAATAGAACTTCGGGTTCTTTACACCCGAGGTAAAAATTACAGAAAATAATAATAATAATAATAAAATGATCAACTAATTAATAATAGTTATACTACGCAACGTTTTATGAAACATTTTTCCGAGTTTATGTAAGAATTAGTAGTTTAGGCTTCAGACTAGATCTAGTAAGCGCTCATTTGCTTGCTGAATCGATATGTGTATTTGCTATCTATCAATTTGCTGCAAATGTTTGCTTATTGAACAAATCAATTCACAATTTCATATGGAATATTATTTTGATAAATACCTGTATGTCAATTACCACTGAAGTAACAAGATTAAGAGCAGGGCTGAAGGTTAGTACTGTTTCATTATCTCTTCTATTGATTCGAAACCAAAACTTTTGAGTCGAGATCTTTGTCTCGACCCTATATACTGTGTTGCATTCAAATTTATAATTAAGCTCATAAAAGGGCTATTTCGTAGATTGGCAAGATATGTTAAGTGGACTCGACATGGACTCAAATTCCAAGTACTTGTCCTCAATTTCACAATTAAAAAAGTAAAGCTACTGTTAACGTAAGTTTCCTTACTCGAAAGCGATGCCAGTGACGGGCGAGCCCAGGTTTTGAATCACGCACATACTGATCCACGGTCGAATATCTTATCGACATGGCCATTGGCTCCAGCCTATAATTACAGCCTCTTACGAGTCCTAATCCATACATCTCTGAAAATGCTTGGCTCAATCTAGGTAGTCTATTAGTATTAAATTTAAATTATGAAATTTTCTAATTATAGAGTACCATCGTAATATTATCGTAGCCAGATTTACAAATATTTATAGAAAATATGCTTAGGCTATATGGAGCAAATCATTTTGCGCCATAGTAATGCATTAAGTTTTCTTCACTATTTTCTTAATTTCGTAATTAACCTGAGTTTCTAATTTTAAACCTTAAGGTAATTATGAATTTTATTACTGGTTCAATAGATCTTTTCGGTAATAGCTATAAATAGAACATCGAGGACACCAAATATAAACAGTGGACTAGAAAAAGTAAACACTGCACAGAATACTATTGAAATGTACTAGTTCCTCATAAAAATTGTAATACAAGTTTTCTTTATAAATGTTATTTACTTCACAGCCTACTATACGTATATTAATTAAAGAATAACTTATAGTTTAACTCTTTCACCCATTATAACGGTATGCATGCATTATGACTAAGTTATAATATGGACCCATTACATTTACATCTAAATTTATGTATCAGATGTCAACATAAACAAACCGGTGTTACCATACAACAAAATATGTCTTCAATTACCGAACTGATCTATTGGTATAAAATGTTATATATTGATCACATTTCTGTGGAAGTACACAGGTGCTTACCAAATTGTCCTTATTTGACATTTTTATGTTGACAAATTGCATTTTGTCTTTGAAAGATTGCATCAAATTTTAGCCAAGACTATTCCAATTGATTATAAAAGTTTAGGCATAATGACAAAATTTATTTTTTAATTGACGAGGCATTCTATTTGCTGGTTAAAATCAAAGAGAATATTTCAGATACAGCTAGAAAGCTGAATATGTATTTTATGAACCTTTGGCGATTAAATTAGAATATTTTAAGAAATGCACAGGAATAAAGGCTAAGTTTCTTTTTTTCATTGTCATATTTTTACTCGGGGTAAATTGTGACAGTTAACACATAGAATAAAGAAAAACAATTTTAAAGATCTTTGAGTTAACATGACTTCATGTATTGTTTTTAAGTACATTTACCAAAATCCATTTTAAACATGTGTATCTTAACCATGTTTATAGGTATACATGTTTATAAAGACCCTTATTGGGTCTAACCAATGCCTTATATAACTTTAATATAATGTCTTTTCTTCTACTTGTCATTGTTCTTTTTATTATACCTATAACAGCATTTGCACTATAATAACAATAACAACAATTACAGTGCTACAGTCATCAATGACAACATCGAACACTATTGAGACAAAATCAAGCCGGCGAGCAAAAAAGGTCCAAAAACGGTGCAAATTCCAAAATCCAGAAATTCAGTCCAAAGTAAAGGGAGTTAAAGAAAAGGTGGTTCTATTGGCAGCTTTATTACATTGCTCACTAAATTTTAATGAATTATCCACTATTACACCTAAGTCTCTTTCAGAAGTAGTATTTTTCAGTATTTTATTTTTTAAAAGATATTCTGTATTTAAACTCTTTTTACCTATATGCATTATATTACACTTATCGCTATTAAATTCCATCTGCCATTTTTTTAGACCAATTTTGTAATCTTAATATGTCTTCTCTTAGAACCTCTGCATCTGCTTTATTATTTACAATTTTTGCTATTTTCGAATCATCTGCGAATTTACTAACTTTTGATACTATGTCTATGTCGTTAATATATATCAGAAACAGCAGAGGACCTAAGACAGATCCTTGTGGAACACCACTTTTCACCGTTGTCCAACGAGAAAATTCGCCATTAACACATACTCTTTGCCGTCTATCCCTTAACCAATTCATCTAAGAATATTACCCTGTATACCGTGTGCCTCTAACTTTCTTAATAATCTAATAATGTTGTTGTTTTGCAAATGCTTTTGCAAAATCTAAATATAACACATCTATACAATTACCTTTATCTAATTCACTTGTAATATTTTCTAAAAAGTCAATTAAATTTGTTAAGCAGAAACGTCCACTAATAAAACCATGCTGACTATCGTATATTAGGTTGTGTTTGTCTAAAAAAGAAATAATTTTATCTTTAATTATACTTTCAAAAATTTTCCCTGTAATACTGGTTAAACTAATTGGTCTGTAGTTTGAATATTGTGTTCAGGCTTGGTGTCCCTATCTTAAGAAAAATATAGAGAAAGTCCAAGCTAGAGCCACAAGATTAATTAAGAAACGTAGTAATGTCAATTATGAAAATCGCTTAAAATGTACTGCATTGTTATCTTTAGAAGAGAGAAGGGTTAGAGGCGATTTAATAGAAGTTTATAAGATGCTTAATGGTTATAGTAAAGTAAATTATAACAATTTGTTTCAATTAGCAAATAATAACAGAACTAGAGGACACAAATACAAGTTAATTAAATTTAGAAGTAGGTTTGAGATACGAAATTTTTTTCAGTCAGAGAGTTGTTGGTGTTTGGAACGGACTGCCAGAGGAGGTCGTTGAGGCCGAATCTGTCAATCAATTTAAGAATAGATATGATAAGTATATAAAGTGTTGTAGGGAAAGATGTGAAGTATTAATAGAAAAGTAGGCCTAATAGGCTGAGTTGTGGTGTTGCCCAGTCCTATTAAAGTGTATAAGTTTTGATAATTAAGTAGAGTTTATATAGATCATTTAGATTTTTTGTATAAAATGGCTATTGTCTCTTGTTGTAATGTTTGGTATGTGTGGTTTTGAGGATGTGTAGGCCTAGGTATATTGTAATTTGACAAGTGTTAGCATATTGAGTAGTATTTGTACCTGTTAGTGTACAGGTTAATAGTACAGGTGTGCTGGTTTCCTGTATTAGTACTGGTTGTTAAGTAAAATGTGTTTAATATGTTATGCTATGCAAGATGTGTAGGTAAGTTTTTATTTTATTTTGTGTGGGTCTCAAACAAGCAGTTGTGCTTTCTGACCTAGTGTCGTTATGTTATTACAACTTTATAGGTAATGTTAAATAATTGCAACATTATCCAAACCATTTCGAACTCGAATCGAACTCTTGTGAGGTGGAAAGCAAGCCTAACCCGAACCGAACCCGAACTCGTGTTCTAACCGAACCCGAACCGAACTTTCATTTTCACCGAACCGAACCGAACCCCAACTCTGGAAATTCATAAAATTCCCGTCTGAACTTCAGACCCGATGTGATAACAGTTTCTGGCTGCCATCTCGTGTAGCCATTTTGTCTGAGGTGAATAAGTCGTCTCTTAGAGGAAGACTACAATATCTGTTGATCAATTCATAACATTTTCAGACTCACATATGGTGCTTATAGTCAGTCATACAACGATTAAATAATGTTGCTTAGTAGTTTATTTTCATACTCACAAACGCTCAAGATTACAGATGTTTCTTAGTCCTAATTTAATTTCATTTTTATTTCTAAGTTTAGCTTGCACATCTGGCTGTCACTTCAATAGAAATTGGGGACGCCCAGTAGAAATTTGGGACGCCCAGTATAAATTTGGGACGCCCAGGGGTCGTACTTTTTCTAGTAAACGGCCGTGTCGCAGCATGGTCAACTATTTTAATAAATGGTAATTGTATTAATTGTATCACACATGACTCCAAGCAAGAACAGAGGATGGCAACGTGAAACAACATCAAAAGCCAATTTTTGTCTAAGCTATAGATTATCTAAGGTATAGATAAGGCATAGCCATTTGTGTAGGCATTAACTTGTTGATCGGTTTATCTGCTCCATATGGAGCTTGAAAGCAGATTCAGGGTATGGATATGTACCTTGGATCTGCCATTTGGCAGAACACTAGACTAGAGACCGAAATATGCTTCATGTAAAATTTAGCCCTCCTCTAGTCGTCCATAACTAGCCTATATATGGTAGCTTTTGTTTTCTATCTTATTTTAAATCTACCTATCTTATCTTAGTTTCTATTATTTTTATTATGTTGTCATCCTATTTTACATTTTTCCAGTTTAATAATTGTACTTTTTAACATGCAATGCACAAACACAAACAATAAGTGCATATACGCGATTAATCTACAAATCACTGACTTCATATCCTCCGGAGGGCTTAGTAACCTAAGTAGAAATTTAGAGACACATACAAAATTAATACCAGTTCACCATTAAAGTTGGCTAAATTTCAATACAATATCTCCACGAAATTCTAGTTCAATGTCAGTTTCGTCATTCAAAGGTGTGAGAGATAGAGCCAATCAGTAGATTCAAACTGGATATCTCTTAATCTGTAGCCATAAGAGCATTGAGTTAGTATAGCATAAATTAACTAATCGACAGTTACGCAAAAAACTGATAAATCTATAGAATTTAAAACTACAAGACGTTAATTAATATTAATACAAAGCATTTTTCTTTATTTCATAATAAACAGTTACTGTTTTATGTTCAACCAATCGCAGATCTCATAAATTGCTTGCAAATTTAACGTCCATATCGTCAATAATATAAATAATATAACAGTACATCTATTGCAAGAGAAAATTTTCAGATCATAAAATTTTAAATTGAGCAAAGTTGCCCCTTATACAGATCTAATTTGTTAATATAAAGCATACTCTAAGCTAGCAAGAGGTAATTACAGTAGACAATAAAATATCATTGTTTAAATCCACTTAGAAAATTGGAAACCATAATATTACATACAAAAATATCAAAGAAGATATCTTGAATACAGATTCTATTCTGCTTAAACTTCATGCGAAATGTACACACCTACTAACCTTATAATTTAATTTACTAGAGTATATTCAGTAACCTGCAATTGGAAGATTCATTCTATTATAACGAATTATAAATGATGCAGATTTACTGCAGATATCATCATCAACTCAGACAATTTTAACAGTTAAATCAGTCAGTGATTGGTATCTCAAAATATATCTGAAAATATAACTGGACTTGGTTTTAAATTTTAACTCCAGTGCAATATGAAGAATTATGAAAAAATCAATATGAAGAAATATGAAAAAATAATATACCATTTGTTCACAGTTAAATATCAACACTACTCGGACTAAAATAACTAAGTTAACCTTGTAACCCACAGTTAAGTTAGTTTCGAATCTCAGAACTCACAAATCACTGACACAAAAGTCAGGCCTCTTTATAATCTTCAAATTTGGTTCTATGGCCTAATATTAAAATACAATTTTACATCTAAAGAGTATAGTTTTCAGAAACGCGTATATAGTGTGTACCAGAGACAAATGATCTCAGGCACTGGACACACTTTCTGTTCATTCAAGTCAACCACTATGCGTAGTTTGACCCTACACTCCACATACACTGTGGTACTCATAAAACATCTACAACAGCCTCCATACAAACTTACATTCTCGTAAACATATTTCTCGTAAACACGTTCGTCTCGTAAGCTATTCAGTCGAGTGCTTGTCCGTACGTGTCTACATATTATAGCTATATGGCGGTTTGAGATCAACCCCGGGGGGTGGTGGCAAAGCATTGAGATTGGCAGGTTGATGATACTCCTGTCTCACTATGTTCCTGTAGCTCCTGTGCGCTATCGTCGAGAAGAAGCTGACGAAGGCAGACACAATGGCGAGACCGTACGAGGCGCTCATGTAGTTGATGTAGGCGTTAGGAAGCCAAAAGTAGTCGAACTTAGCGGCTAGACCAAACATGATCACTGAGCAGGCCTTCGAAATAGCTGAAATATCAATATATGTCATGTATGTACATGCATGTATGTATGTATATGTATGTATGTATGTATGTATGTATGTATATATATATATATATATATATATATATATATATATATACAAGTATATATGTAAATATATATATATATTATATTAACTATTATATATATTATATATTATACATTATATATTATAATTAGACCAACCGGTTCATGAATCATGACTTAGAAAATTAATTCCTGGCTGATATAAAAAGTTATGAAAATGTTGCAAAGATCTTGATGACCTTTTAGAAGATTTTTAAATTTTCTGTAGTGATATGCTATTGGATGCTACGATGTTGGGATATATTATTAACTGTTCCATTATATATAATTATCTTATAACTATATAATAAAAGAATTTATAATTCATAACAATTATAATATTTATGTTGTGCAAGTATGTAACCTATATTTTCTCTATTTTCTACATGTATAATTGTATATGTATATTATAAATATAAGTAATATATACATTATATATAAATTTATATCTGTTATATTATATATATATATATATATATATATATATATATATATTATATATATATATATATATATATATATATATATTATAAATAAATTTATATCTGTTATATTATATATATATATATATATATATATATATATATATATATATTATATATATATATATATATAATATATATATATTATATATAACAGATATAAATTTATATATAATGTATATATTACTTATATTTATAATATACATATACAATTATACATGTAGAAAATAGAGAAAATATAGGTTACATACTTGCACAACATAAATATTATAATTGTTATGAATTATAAATTCTTTTATTATATAGTTATAAGATAATTATATATAATGGAACAGTTAATAATATATCCCAACATCGTAGCATCCAATAGCATATCACTACAGAAAATTTAAAAATCTTCTAAATGGTCATCAAGATCTTTGCAACATTTTCATAACTTTTTATATCAGCCAGGAATTAATTTTCTAAGTCATGATTCATGAACCGGTTGGTCTATTTTTGAAACAACCCGGACACAACATGGGAAACCCACACACAACATGGGGAAATAATTAATTAATTAATAATTTCATTTAAACCTCTCTATATCTCATTGTGAATAACCTAGTAGCAGGTCGAAAGCGTATAACTCCTCACTTCTCCACATATTTATATCATCTCCCAATCTTTTAATATCCACATACCAATGTGTCCTCAAATCATAAAATAACATTCTAATAAAGTTAAAGAATATTAATAAGTAATAATAATAAAGAACATACTTGTTATCAAATTGATGTAGTACATGGCTTGTACGAGGTTGAACGGAGCCCTGCGACGTCCCAGTCCAGTTTTGTCACGATTTGAGGTCGTAGTCCACACGACTATGTCCAGTATCAGAGAGATGAACTCTATGATCACGGATATTGTGATGAGAATCTGCACCACTATGAACCAAGCTGAAACCGAGAAGATTTTAAATATTACAGATAGAAACTCTAAAAATTAATCTTAAAAGAGGTAATCTTCAGAATTGTCTTTTGGACTGAATTTTTGGATTTTGGAATCCATTAGAATCCAAATCTTCAAATTGCAAATGGATTTTGTATTTTGTGCCCTGATCTGGACCTTCTTTTTGATCACTGGCTTGGATTTGACTCAATAGGGCTCAATGTTGTCAAGGATGACAGTATCACTTTATTTGTTGTTATGTTAAAGAGTTTAACAAATATGCTACAGAAATATATTAATGGAATATATAGAATCACACTTTTAAGATTAAACTCTACATTAAGGCGTCTCAATCTGAATGTTCTAATGTCGAAGTTTAAATTTCAATTCATCAAATGTAAATTGAAACCCATCTAGATAACATGCGACCTAGTTATTTATATTTGATTTATTTAAATTTAAATGAATTGACTCTCAGTGATTTCAGCTGGAGTGACTGTGCAACATTAGTACCTATTTTATTGAAATAACAAAATTACAATAATTAATAATATCTATAAATCATTGAGAAATAATATCTATAAATCTTACAGCAGTCACAAAAACAGTCTATAAAAAGATATATTCTTTTTTCAGCTTCGAATAACTTCCAATATCAAAATTAAATGCAAATCATGCAAATAAATTCAGATTCCTTACGTGGCATGATCAATGATCTAATGGCCATAATCTCCGGAGCAAGGATCCACCAGCATCCATGATAGGCCTTCTGTTTAGGATCGCGATCTATAATATATCCAGCGAAGCACACTTCCCACAGTCCTATCTTTCTAAAGGGGGAATAGACTCTTGGCCAGGAGATCACCCAGTAGGGCATGATAAATGAAATAATGAGATTTATAAGAGCAAACAGTCCCAGGATCAAAGCTGTCATGAGGACAATCCTCTGGCCTTCCAGTTTAGCCATCTTTAATTTTAAATAAGCGAAAGTCACGTAATCATAGGCAGTGCTGTAGCAAAAAATATACAATGCTTGAATGTTAGAAAAAGCACAAATACATTTAATATATAAAAGTCTGATTTTCTATATAATTCAGATATCATTGAATATTGCTAGAAACTGTCAGAAATAGTTTACAATGAAATAGTAAATGCAGTAGACTACTGATGTTGCGAAGCCAGAGCACAACAGCATGCAAATGGTATATGAATGTCTCAATAGCGTAGGGGTAACGTCGTGAAGTTTTAAATGACAGATCCTGAGGCGAATTGAACCCTCGTGGGTTCGAATCCCAGCCGCGCTGATCTGAGGGTAAAATCTCGGACATTAATTCACTGGACTGGTTATGCGAAAAATAGTCTAAATTGCCTAATGATTTAAACATGTGGTATTAAAAAGTGATTGATATCATCATAGTTGATCATTTCATTATAATGCGTGTTTACTTTAATTTATATGCTTAATATAAAATAATGTAGTGAAATAATTTATATAATTAAGTAATTATATATAAGGGTGAAGCAGAATAGCCTATGCATTATATTGCAATGTTTGATCTACCATATCTGCCAATTAGCCCTATATTGTCACGAGTTGCATCAATGATATAACAATCAGTTATATAGGCTACTTCAAAATTTCAATATAGTAAAATAACACTAATCTAACATTTATATTCTGTATACAGAATTAAAATGTTTCTGCAACACTAAAACTATAATACAAGAAGAGAAAAATGTAAGTGTACTAAATTAGAAAATAATATTATACTTAATAGCGTGTTACTTGATAATAAAGATTAATTTAAGTAAAATTTCACTAATTTTACAATTAGCAGATATTTCTACTAATTATCAGTTATCGCTAATATCGAATAATAAATTAATAGAGGTTTTAAGGAACAAAACTATGAGAATTAAAAACAATTCTGAAATTTAATCGATTAGGGCACATAATTTGGAATCCATAAGAGTAGTCAAAATTAAGCCATCATCATAGGCACTGTACACCATTAAATCATTGTCAGTATAATTGACGCAATCTAATTAATTTTCCTGACTATCTGTGGAAACTATCAACAGGCTTTAGAGATAAATTAGATATTAAAATGTAAGTCTAAAGTTAAGATTTTATGCCATTATGTATTTACCTGTCGTTATTTATGGATACACAGGTGTGAGTATTGTTTACATGAATGCACATCTGCTAAACCCAACAGTTGCAGTATATTTGTAAATTTTGTTCTGCTGTGTGTGGGTTAGGATTAGTAGACTAGCTCAATTCTCACAAAGCCCAGACTGAACATGACTACTTCATTCATGTAAACAAGTAATCGTTTGGAATCTAGTCGGCCTGTTGGTCTAGGGGTATGATTCTCGCTTCGGGTGCGAGAGGTCCCGGGTTCAATTCCCGGACAGGCCCTATCGTTTTGCTCACACTATATATTTGTGTAGTCCATTCATCCCTTGTGTTCTGCTACATAGCATATCCATAATTATACAGTATATAGCCCTACTCAGTCGGCTTTGAGCTTTCCACTTAACCAAAAGTTCAGAACTTAACCAAAAGTTCAGTCATTCTAAATGAAGGCCTTTGTCAAACTTTTTGGTTGGATAAATTAGATTTCTGATGTGACTTTTCATTGCCTTCCTATTGCAGTTTCTTCAACTTTCCTGATTATTCGTCACGGACAATAGCTACACGGAAAATAGACTAACTTGTCTAAAGGTTTAAGCATGTAGTGTTAAAAAGTGATAGATATCAACATATACATGTAGGCTATAGTTGATCATTTAACTATAATGAGTGTTTACTTTTTAACTCGTGCCGAGTACGTTTGGACTATATTATAGTCTTTTTTAAGGCCTTAATAGCGTAGGGGTAGCGTCATGAACTTCTAAATGGCAGAGTCTGAGGTAAACTGAACCCTCGTATATTCGAATGCCAGGCGCGCTGTTCTGAGAGTAAAATCTCGGACATTCACTGGACTGGTTATAAAGAAAATGGACTAAAATGCCTAACGGTTTAAACATGTGATATTAAAAAGTGATAGATATCAACATTTCACTATAATGTGTGTTTTTTATTTTTCACTAAGTAAACCATTTTGCACAAACTATTCACAGACTGCTCGAGCCTAGCATATATATGAAAACTTGTGCATAATTATAAAACTCACTTCTCTACACCAGTAGATTCAAGGGATGCAATGTTGAGAAGTTTACATTATAAAATCTCTTCTGCACCTGTAGATGCCAGTAGTGCACACTGTACGTTACTGATAAAATATAATCTATAGTCATTCTTTAATCTTTAGAATGTAATACTCCTGAATCTGCTTGCACTGGAAGATAAGCTGCAAGCTAAAAGGCAATGACTATGTCTCGTGTCCAAAACCTGAAGAATTTCATTGTGGGCAGATTTTAACTGAGTAGTATTTTGTATCAGCAACCCGAAAAATGAAAAAATCCAAGGCAAAACTAAAGTTAAACTCTATAGCACACGATTGTCCAACACGTTAATCCTCAAAAGGCCAATACTGTAGACTGTGACATTGGCAATATATGGCTTCTGATGTGTCTCTCGTTTAATTAATGCTGCTAGTCGCCTCTTAAGACAAAAGCAATAGCATTTAAAACTTGCTCTACTCTTAAGCGGTCAAGTTTGAAATACAACATAAATATACTTAGTCTGCCTGTTATTCATAGTATTGACCTATGAATGGACTAGTTGTTATAATATTTGCTTACTTTGTCTTATATATTAATTCTAATTAATAATCACACCCTTAGTAGTAAATTTTTAATTGATTTAATGGTTCAACTTAATTGGGATTTACACAATTGCTATTTATAGAATAGCTGCTCGTTGGCTGAAAGTTTCCTCAAGAATAAAAAATGTAACCACAACTCAGTATTGATTTTGATGTACTCAGTACATGGCACTTTGCTTTCTATACTACTCATCGCTTATATAGTTACATGATTACAGTGCGAGGAAGTGTCGAAGATACAAGTATTTTGATACATATTTAGATACAAAAGGTATCTAGTATCTTATATCCAGATACATTTTCAGATGAGTAGCTAGTAATGGCATATTTTTGCTCATCAGAGATACTAGATACACCTAAACAAAGTCCAGACAATGGTGCCCATGGTTATCATTATACGCCTCGTTGTAACATAATGAACAGGCAGAAATAAAGTGAGCTACCTTAAAAAATGGAAAATAGTGTTTTAATAAAACTAATAAAAAATTTCTATATATCTAGATACTTTTGTCATGTATCAAGATCTAGATACATTTTAAGATTTGTATGTTGTATATCAAGATCTAGATACATTTTAAGATTTGTATGTTGTATATCAAGATCTAGATACATTTTAAGATTTGTATGTTGTATATCAAGATCTAGATACATTTTAAGATTTGTATGTTGTATATCAAGATCTAGATACATTTTAAGATTTGTATGTTGTATATCAAGATCTAGATACATTTTCTATTAAGTATCTATATATTAGATAAGTAAAATGTATCTGACCCAGTACGTCATAATTAATATGCATTGAGCTATTCACACTGTGGTTTTAAAAATAGATAGAAATGTGACTGTTTTACAAAGCTGTTTATTTAGTGAAGAGTGTTTAGGAGGCGTTTGCAACAAACATATGTATTTATGAAGTGAAGATTATGTTTTGGCAACACACACAGCCTGTTTGCAATGAACTGCATATTTACAACTTTCTATAACACAGAGGTTATCACCTATAAAAAACCGACATACTTTTTAAAACTACCTTTATATGCATTACCGTATAATCTAACAGTAAATATAATCAATTACTATACAAAAAACATGAATATATGAAAAAACTTACATTAGGGGGGATTCGGGCCTACGAAATAATAAGTTAGTTCAGTATATCACTGATGAAAATTTAAGTTTTTATTACAATTGTCATTAAATAATATATTTATTACCAACACTACAGAGGGAGATAATTAAGTCATAATATGACCATTTCTCACTGGAAACAACGTTCAACCAGTTTCCTAATCTAAATTGAAAATAAAATGTCTTTTAGCGAAAATTACTTTTTATAGACATCAGTATAATGTTTGCATAATGTACAAGAACTCCGCTGCACCCTTTTTCATGCAATTTAATCACGAAATAGAGAAATATGACGCAAAAGAATCCTGTTAGGAATCTAAACACTCCTGATAAACCTGCATGAGAATGTGCTAGTTTAACAATGGAAACAACGGTACCAATTTGCTAATCTAAACTGAAAATAAAATTTCTACGTTTAGAGGAATTACTTTTTATAGACATCTGTATAATGTATCAGAACTCTACTGCACTTATTTCAGCACAACTTAATCACGAAATAATGAAATATGACACAAAAGAATCTTATTACAAATCTTGTATGTATAATGTATCAGAACTCCGCTGCACCCTTTTCATGCAATTTAATCAGGAAATACTGAAATATGACACAAAAGAATCCTGTCAGAATTCTAAACTCTCTTTGCAATCTGCATGAGAATGTGCCTGTTCCTCTCAGCAGCCTCTGGAGTGTCCTTCAGTGGCAGAAATGTAAACAATCCAGCCGTCTGTATCACACCCGAGTCCATTCTATCCAAGTGTACTATCTACAGTATCAATCAATCAATCAATCAATCAATCAATCAATTAATCAATCATGTAGTATCTACAGTATCAATCAATCAATCAATCAATTAATCAATCATGTAGTATCTACAGTATCAATCAATCAATCAATCAATTAATCCATCGTCTAACTGTAATTAAGCAATTACCTTATACGAGTCCGATCAATGAAAGTTATGATTTACAGTGACGCTAACAACTAATGAAACATTAATAAATTAACAAATTTAACACAGATTTAATCGTCAATTAATCAAAGATTTAATCATTACTTAAAAATTATTCTTCCTATCGTCCCTCCCGTGCATTTCGTTCCACTGATGCCAATCTTATCCCTGTTCCAAACATTTTCACATCATTGGGCGGAAGTTCATTTCCTTATGCAGCACCCATAATCTGGAACTCTTTGTATAATTATCTACGCTCTTGTTCTTCTCTTTAAACTTTCTCTAGTAAGCTTAACACTTTCCCACCATAGACATAATCGTTCTACCCTGACTGTTTTTGATCACTGAGCTGGCTTTCGTTTTGGACTTTATTTGTCCTCATCATATTTCTTTTGCAGATTAGTCTGGGTGAATTGATCTGTAGTGATGTGTGCTGTGGGGCCGTCCTTGACATCATCCCTTGATGAGGAAACTGACGTTAAACCTTTATTATTAGCATATCACGCATAATACTGGACTGTAGCAGCAGCACAGCCAGTCAGGGTCTACAATCATCTTTGGAATCGTGTAGTCTTAACTTTGAGCAACCAATTGAAAATATGCACAAACGTCACAGTCAAGAACAGTTCTTCAGGCACCGTTACTTCAAAGTAGTCTCCAAGATCTTCTAAAGAATTTGTTTATGTTAGAATTAACCTCACCTGTTTTCTAACGTATCGCACCATAGTCTCAAGATGCTCAGCGTTGTTACAAGATCTGTCAAACAGGTTCCTCCACAAGGCTCCAGCCAGAGTTATATCATCACTCAGCAAGCCCTGAACAATCATTGAATAACATTAAAGACTGCAATATCTAGACTCCGTTCAAAAACTGGAGGCAAGAGATTCCATTATAATAAAGGTGAACAGTGAGTGTCAAACAGTGAATCATTAACACAACCCAATACAACAATTCAATATAATTTATTTATCATCGCATAGCAAACCCTGAACGATCATTAGATAACATTAAAGACTGCCTGCATTGTCTAAACTCCGTTCTAAAACTGAAGCAAGAGATTCCTGTATAACGAAGGTGAGTGTAAAACAGTGAATCGATAAGCCGTAAATCACTATTTACAACAATTCTAGGCAATATCTAGGTTATAGCATTATTGAAATCAAGACATACAGTATTGCCTTCAACGTATAAACAATTCACAATAAATCATAAGGTGCACGAACAACAAGCGAACACCATTTCTGGTAATATTCGGAATGGCGGAGAAAACAGCCAATCAAGAATCACAAGAATTATATTAATTACTCATGAGACGTAACTTGCTTGACTGTTAGACTGACGTTAACATTACTAGCATTTTTAGAAAGATATTTGCTATTAATTAATGAGCTACCTCGTCGTAGGCGAATAAAGCAGCTTTAAACTGTTCACTTAGCGTCTGAATGTTCTCTGATCGAACGGTGGAGGTCATTCCCTGCAGATAAAGTACAATATCATTAAATAAAAATAAGAATAAAATTAAAATACTTTAAAAATTCAAACTGCGATTTCCTGAAAACAAAATTATATTCATTAGAAGATTCTTCGCAAATGCTTGAACATTGCATATGAGGTGAGAAGACATACAATTTAACAGTCTACAAATTGTAAATTTTACGACCTCTTAAATTTTACAAGTCTGTAAAATTTACAGATAGATTTATTCTGATGCAATAAGTGACTATGAAAATGTAATTATCTCCTCAGCATAAATACAATATTAGAACTCAAATAATGAAATCTAAGTTTATGAAATCTAAAATCATGAAGCATAATATATATTGGTTCATTTGAAAAACCAGCGACACAAAGCTATACGACTATAATTTAATTCATGAAACTATTTGCACATTTATTTATCAATGCATCAAAGGTACAAAGTTCTTAGTTCATAGATAGTCTAAATCAACTCTGAAATTTATTTGTACTAACACCAAGCTTGCGTGATTTCTTGTCGAGATCCTGCCAGAAATATTCCATCACATAATTACGCAGCAAAACTCCTTCTTTTTCTTCTTGCGCTAATCGAACCAGACACATCCTGAACAAAAATCATTATTAATAATTAATTATATTATTAATTAATTTCTATTAATATTTTATTAATTATATAATTATTATCATATATTTTATTATTTTAATTATTAATAATAATTAAAAATTTATTAATATTAAAATAAATAAATATTTGTAAATTAGTAGAGCTGGATTGACTAGTGTCCATTAATATTTTTGAATGTTTAGTAAATGCTCACAGATTTTGCATATGCTTGCAATTAAATCAGCAATAAATTACTTATTGATTAATTATTGCAGAAAGGCTCTGATTCCAATACCAAGCCAAACTAAAATCTTTCGTCTACACGTTTTATTGGACATTCTTTACTGCTGGAAGAACAAACATTATTATTAATATTATTATTAATAATAATGTTTATTAATATTATTAATAATAATATTATTATTAATATTATTACTAATATTAAAATAAATAAATATTTGTAAATTAGTAGAGCTGGATTGACTAGTGTCCGTTATATTTTTGAATGTTTAGTAAATGCTCACAGATTTTGCATATGCTTGCAATTAAATCAGCAATAAATTACTTATTAATTAATTATTGCAGAAAGGCTCTGATCCCAATACCAAGCCAGACTAAAATCTTTCGTCTACACGTTTTATTGGACATTCTTTACCACTGGAAGAACAAACAATGCCAATGAAACTACAAAAAATAACTGCGAAGGTAGTGACTTTCAGATTACATAGAAAATATAGAAACCTACTACTTACCACAGATGCAGTTCTGTGATACGAAACCAAGCGGCTAATGTGTCTGGCAAGTTAAATTCTACACCAAAAATCAGATAAAAAATCCGAATCCAGGGAATGATACATTAGAAAACATGATCTGCATAACATAATAACGAAGACTGAGCATGTTAGAAAAAAAAAACTCAGACACGGAGCATAATTTATACATAATTACTGCTAATAACAGCTAATTTGAAATATTAAAAATATAAGAAATAAAATACAATTTAATTAAACAACGAAACCTTAAACCAGTACATAGGTAGATAACAGATAGATATAATAGGTAGATTATAGGTAGATTTTGTACTTTTTATCCTAAAATTTTGTACATAACAATATAAGTATCTGTTAATTCTCAATAAGTTAGATCGATACACTGCCATATTTGAAGGTTACAGGACTAAATGTCTAAATTTAACTCGGCTGACCTTTGAAGTACATATTAAAAATCCTTAGAGTTTCAAATGCAGTACAATACAAGTACAGTTATAACACCAAAATAATTATATAACTAGTGCCTACATTTTCTACTTTCACAAATAACATCTTCAAACAGACAATAATGTTATAATATTATTTACTAATAAAGCACCTCACACCAAAATAGTTTGAAAAATGTCTACCTTCCATGAATGCATCATGATCGACAAGCTCCACACAGCATAGATACAGCCTTAGTGCAGATTGTCTCAATACCTGAGCATATTAAAAACATCAAACACTAATTACAACGCAATAAAGATCATTAATGATGACATCTAGCATTCGCAACACCAAAAATCACATTGCCATTGTACGATATCCTTGATTTCATCAGTACTAGCCTTAAACAAGCATCTATGCTTCCTGACCAAACGTGCCGTTATTATTTTTTTTTAGTCTAATAAGATTACTCGTAAAATGAATGGGATTTTAATTCACGGACAATAATTAGTAAATCGAAAGAAACAGTTGCAATATCATTTTAATTCAAATATGTTCAGTTTTTTCCACATATAACAAAACAGATTGCCAATCATAATAATTTCTACATTTCTAGCTTAAAAACTTTAATCTTACCATCTTTACCAAATATTCCTGCACTATTTTAACAAGGTTTTTAATCTTTATTTCGCAGTAATTTCTCCAGGTTTTGAACTTGAGTACGTTAGTTCCATGGCTCATACGGAGTGACAATGCACAGAAAGTTCATATTTTTATAAATATTAATTAAATGGATTAGACTTTAGTTTACAGCATCATTAAAGAGTTTATGTTCAATTAAATACCTCAAAACCGATCATTTTCGAGTCATTTTCCACTCAAGTCCAAAGTTATGGCCTTTTAATATCTTTATTTTAAGTGCTTTATTTTATCAAATATGAAAATTTAGAACACTTAGTAGCATATAATACTTACATATTTTCTGTGCTTCAATCGCCGTGAGCTAAGATTTTCCCATAGAGTGGAAGCCAAACCAGACACTGTGTACATCTGCAGATCAACCATTTTAATTTTAACAACATCTAAACAGATTAAAGAGCATAAGATGGAAGAAAATACTCATCAAATAGACATTTCAATATTGAACTTAAATCCTTCACAAAAATAAATCAAAATGAAGAATATCTAAAATTAACAGTATATAATAATAATATTATTTACTAATAATACTATCGATATCATAATTGTTAAAAGTATCCTTTTAATATCGCACAGATATTATTATACATTTTTAGGATGAAAACCTATAAACTATTATAGTAGAAATTAGTAGGAACTCAATTCAAGTTTCTTATAATTCATTTTGATTGTTCTATGATCGTATATGTATGTGTATATGTGTGTGTGTATAAATATATGTATGCGTGATGTATCCTGATCCTGTCTGCTTTTGACTAATAAAGAAATGAATATATAGAAGTTACTGAAAACGTTTGCCATAAACTATAACTCATACACAATTGCAAGATTTAATATAATTCATTAAAAACTACATCTTAATTGTTTACAGAAATGCCATTCTTCACATTAATATATAGGCTAATTTTATAAACGGAAAAGCATGAATAATATATGTGACAATTTCTTACACAAAGTTGCACTATTTACTTAAAATCCAATTTTATAATAAAATTTACAGTAAATTTAATTAAATTTCTAATTCTTATGACTAGATGTTTCTACAATATATCACGCTATCATAAACTGACCAAATTTAATTATTATACTAGCGTATTATGACTTAAGAATTTAATCCAAAATAAAAATATTATTTACATATGCAAATAACTCGCTCCCTCTGTCGACTGAACTTTATTTAATAAAATATTTACACCTGAGTTGAACTTGTTTACCTACAGAAATTACTTATTATAACTTTCTATTCGCTAGATGACGAAACTATATAAACACGTGCGTTTCTAAATCACGGACATGCACAAATTTAACCCGCCCGAAACTCGCACACTCCTAGATTTTCTAATCAGAAAATATCAAATCTCGCACTAAAATAAATCTAAGGGTCCGCTAAAGGTCTAATATGGTCTATTGGTCTGGGAACCAAATGTCAGGTGGTGTTTTACCTCAACAAGGCTAACCACACCCGAAACAGACGCTAATTCCTTAAATGTACTAATTCAATGGATTTTGCATCTGACCTCATAATTAAACTACACTAATCTAAAGAACCCGACCTTTACGGATTAACTGACAGACTACAGTATTTAATATTTAACTATTTTTATTTAAAATAAAACGCGAATTAAGTATGGATATATACAGTTCAAGAAAATAAGTAAATATCCGAATGGTTTACCTCAACGCAAATTAATTAAATTTAAATTAAATGTCCTTATAATATATACGATCCTATAACGCGTAAAACTAAAATGATCACCTACTAATCAACCAACGAAAATACGATACTTTGCTCTACTCGATTAATGCGTCAAAACATAAATTCCGCAATAAGAATATTAATTACTTCCTCAGAAACTGCATTAAAATACCTTAAAATACCCTTTCGAAACTCCTCTGATCAACTATTGATCAACTCAACTTGGATATCAACTAATGATTATCCACTACTGTTCTGTAACAGTCTACACTACTTCTTTCCGTCCTTCTAATCACTTTTCAGTTCAAAATATCACGTGGAATTCAATCTACTCATTCACTCCGTGACCTTCACCTTTCTATTTTCTAAACAAACTCCTTAGTTCCGCCCACTCTCGTGACATCAAGCCAAGTATAGGCTTAACTAACCTCTAAACTCCTTTACAATAAAACTAAAATCAGTCAAAATAATATTATGTAACTTTCAATATATATAAATAATATAAGTAATCTTACTATACAAAATATCCGGGCATAATTCCCTGACACTATACAATTCAGTTCATATTGTAAAAACATATGTATTACAAGGTATCTAGTAACTTACATTACAAGTAGGTTGAGAGGAGCAAGGATTGGTGTAGCGTTTTTGTGGTAGGAGAAGTGCACGACCGTTCATTGAAAGATTAATTGTATTCAGTTGAGAACAACTGCTGACATTCTACAGACAATATAAACTAATTCAATGATTGCAATCAGTAAAACACAATTTTGATTACACAACACGATACAAGTTTATCACTGCATATCAATATATAGGCTTATCACTGCATATCAATATATAGGCTTATCACTGCATATCAATATATAGGCTCTTTTCAGAAGTACATGTACAATGAAAATTGAACTGCCAGTGTGAGAATTGTTAATTTGATAAATTTATTTAATAATGTCTTTTTTATATTAAGCTCAGAAATGTACAAAATTTAAACTCATCATCATTAATTTATGATTTCTATGATCTATCGCTGCATTCACTGATATCATTACCATTATAAACATGAACTACTCTATGAAGCTTCTCTTAATTTGAGCTAATTATACAGCACATTCAATTACATTAATTGGAAAGGAATTCTTGGGAATTAAGAATATGTTGACATCTTTTGAATTAGAATTTGGGTTGTAATTACAATAACATTTTATATAAGTACATTCACTTAGTGCTTTTATATTACAAAATTTACAACTTGATTAAATATAATCACAGTTCAGAATAAAGTAGGAAATGAATTTAAAATTTCATTATCTCATATCAAAAATAGTCAAATCTGGTACTACTTAATTTTCTGTAACAAAAAAATAATTTTTAGCATTTCTGTCACAGAATCATATCTTTTTACATGGAACGTATTACTAATCATGAATATACGCCAATATCTTAAAAGCACATGCACAACAAACCTCAAAGTTCTTTCTTAACATTCAATGGGTAATACTTACAGTTATATAATACACTTAACTTCGAATGGAGAAATTAACAGTAACTAATATTCTTCAAATACTGTTCCATAAAAGAATAACTTAATAAGATACTGAATAGGTAAAAATCTAAGGTTAACGTCAGTTTCCTCACTCAAAAGCAATGTCAGTGATGGGCGAGCCAAGGATTTGAACCCCACACATACTGATCCGCGGTCAAGTGTCTTACCGACTTCGCCACTGGCTCCAGACAGTTGACCAGCTCCAGGCAACATAACACGGCATTGAATGAATATATAAGTTACAATAATTACCCTTTGTAACATTCGAAGGCCACACCTACGGCTAGTCGAACATGTTAGACTGAGCACAGTAGTAGAACAAAGCCGCTGTAGGACTTCCATACTTTCAAACTATAAATTCTCTCGTAAGCCTACAAACAACGACAATAGCAACAATAGTAGAATAACATTAAGAAAAGTATCAACACTCATTTTACTTTCAGATCTGTTAAATGATAGAACTACGACCAAATTGTGCAAGAATATTCATTAAGTACTATAAAATAAAAATTCAGACTCTGCCTCAATTAGCAATAATATATCACCAGCAAGAACCTATCTTTAATTTGATAACAAAAAACGTTTTTAGTCAGGCTTAGGCCGCTTAGCCTGACTGGTTAGCACTAATTATTAAAATCATACCTTGCATTGACGACGTTTTCATAGACTAGTTATTTTTAAAAATAACAAGCTCTAATGTAGGCTTAAGTACTGAATTCTGCTATACAAAACAATGGCATACTAAAAATATTAACAATGGGTTTTTTTTTCAATTTCTGCAAAATAATAACTTAGAATGTCTCAATAGCGCAGTGGTTAGAGGAGTCAAGTAACATTTAAAAAATTGACAACGAACAGGTACTGAGGTGAATTGAACTTTTGTGGATTTGATTCTGGGGCCTAGCTGATCTGAGAGTAAAATCTCGGGTATTCACGGGATTGGCTATACAGAAAATGAACTAAATTGCCTACGGTTTTAACATATGGTGTTACAAGTGATAGGCTAAATATCAGCATAGTTGATCATTTCTCTATAACGCGTGTTACTTATCATTTATTACAAAATATAATTTATACAAAAAATAATACTGCATGTTTCACCTTCACAATATAAACAAATCATCTTATCACAGTTCTTTACCCACGACAGCCTTTGATTCTTATTGTTATTGTTACCCTATTCTTTGATATAAATTTCTTATTAATAGTAATATTTAAATTAATTAACATGCATTATAGTGAAATGACCAACTACGTTGATATCTATTACTTTTACTATCATATGTTTAAACCGTTAGGCAATTTAGTCCACTTTCCGTGTAACTAGTCCTGTGAATGTCCGAGATTTTACTCTTAGATCAGCGCGGCTGGGATTCGAATCCACGAGAGTTCAATTCATCTCAGGGTCTGTCAATTAAAACATTATGACGTTATCTACATTAGAGATGGGAATCGAACCGAACCCAAACCGAACCCAAAATCTGGAATTTTGGCCGAACCGAACCGAACTCGAACCCAGACTCTGGCCGAACCCGAACTCGAATCCACGAGCGTTCAATTCACCTCAGGGTCTATCAATTAAAACATCATGACGTTATCTACATTAGAGATGGGAATCGAACCGAACCCAAACCGAACCCAAAAATCTGGAACTCTGACTTAGTCCAAACCGAAACGAAGATCCTCTCTCCCTCGCCAGCCTCAGGAGAAAGGAACACTTTTCTTTTAAGTTATTTTTCAAAGGCTTGCATTAAAATATTATGGAGATGTTTGACATTATGTAAAGATAGTAAGAACAATACAGATACATATAATAGTTTTGCATTTACAAGTCTTACAGTACCTAACAGCACATATTCAGGTAAGGCTGTTTCCAATACAACTTTAAAATTAACAGCAGAAAGCGATACAAAAATCACAGGTATTTCAGATACGACTGATTATTCGTATAGATTTCTCATCCGGTACGACTAAATTTCAGATTATAAAAGATGACACAAAAAGCAAAGATACGTTTTTTCTTAGCGTAATTAAAGCATAATGGCTCATACATCTTATACATAGCGGTATTATGCACACAAATAAATAATTCGAATGCTTTAAGTTAATCGTAGTGAGTGGCGCGGAGGAAAATATTTTCTCCGACTCCATACTGTTCCTGAAAAGGCATCCGTTACCGCCTTCACAGCGGTAAAAGTTAAATTTTGAGGCCGTCTCTTGCGGAGTCCCATAAATACGTTTCCCATATATATATATATATATATATATATATATATATATATATATATATATATATATATATATATAGATATATATATATATAATTTTGAAATAAATATATGTATAATATATATATATATATATATATATATATATATATATATATATACGTCAAGAGTAAATAATATTGAAATCTTAAAGAATATATGCTCCAGCACAAAGGTAATATTAATTGTAGCTACTTCAAATATTTTGTTACAACAATAAATCTGGCAAGTAAATGCGAGAATCATGCAATATGTAATTTATTAGCCATATTAAAATGCTTCTAAATTAAAACAGTACAAAACTTTCTTATATTAGTAGCACCAGTTGTAGATAGGCTTTGAACTTCCCTAGCCTGTAGGCCGTCTAAATAATGTAGAATGTCTAAATAGCGTAGGGGTAACGTCATGAAGTTTTAAATGACAAATCCTGCGGTGAATTGAACCCTCCAGGGTTCGAATCCCGGCCGCGCTGATCTGAGAATAAAATCTCGGACATTCACTGGACTGATTATACGGAGAATGGTCTAAATTGCCTAACGGATTAAACATGTGGTTTTAAAAGTGATAGATATCAACATAGTTGATTATTCACTATAATTCGTGTTTACTTTTTACTTTTTGCTGTATACAGACTATTACGTTGTTGTTAAAACTTTCTGGTCATTTGTGCGAAATGAGATACAATATTCACACTCAAATCACACAAATGACTAGAAATAAGCCGTGCTTAAATTGTTGACATTATTACTATAAAGAGTTGACACTATTAATATAAAGTACTATTAGTAAAATTTTTAAATAGTCATATAACTCTTTTTAATTTTGTCTAACCACTCAATTTGTAAACAAAACAAATCAATGAGAGCCTTACGGAAGCATGCGCTCTGTGCATGGTAGACAGTAGATCAATGACAAAAATGGTATGGTTTTTTTTCTATATAACAACAACAATTAGAGTGCTACATTCATCAATGACAACATCGAGCACTATTGAGACAAAATCAAGCCGGCGAGCAAAAAGAAGGTCCAAAAACGGTCCAAATTCCAAAATCCAGATAATCAGTT
Source organism: Enchytraeus crypticus (assembly GCA_905160935.1). Taxonomy (NCBI): domain Eukaryota; kingdom Metazoa; phylum Annelida; class Clitellata; order Enchytraeida; family Enchytraeidae; genus Enchytraeus; species Enchytraeus crypticus. Next base: position 3,403,507 of record CAJHZI010000713.1, read on the forward strand.
CAAACTGTGATGTAATCTAACCCTAATTCCATTAATATAATCCTAATTCAATTCAAATTAAATCCTAACCCTATCCTCAAGCATACATTAATCTAATCCTTAAGTTAACTTTATTTATAACTTCTATACACTAAATTAATAAACAATACAATTTGTGTCATTTATGTAATGTTATCTATCTATGGTCTGATTTTCTTCATTGATCTAATGATGACCGGAAGTTGCAAAGAATATATAAATAACTTAACTTAAATAAATAAATAACTTACATTAATAACTAATTAATTATTTTTATTAGAGTGCTACAGTCATTGATGACTGTAGCACTCTAATTGTTGTTGTTATTTAGAAAAAACCATACCATTTTTGTCATTGATCTACTGTCTACCGTGCACAGTGCACATGCTTCCGTTAGACCCTAAATGATTTTTATACCCTTACAAAAACCAGGAACAGTAAAAGGCACATGCAGCAATTTAAGACCCATAATTTTATTAAATCTTATCAGAAAGATACTGTCAATTGTAATGATAAATAGAATATACCATAAAATTGACAAAATAATACCAGTCACTCAAGCCGCCTACAGACCAGACAGAAGTACCACGGAATACGTCCTAACATTAAAACGTCTTGTCGAAAAAGCAACAACAAACAAAAACTCAGAAATAGAAATCATGCTTCTAGACATGAGTAAGGCGTTTGACACTGTCAATAGAAATAAATTATTAGAGGATTTAAGTAAAATAATTGATCAGGACGAACTGCATATAATAAAACTTATCATTGATGATGTAATTTTAAGAGTTAAAAATGGAGATGTAACTGGAAATGAGTTTGAAACTAATATTGGAATACCACAAGGAGATTGCTTAAGCCCGGTACTTTTCACATTTTACCTTGCAAATAGCTTAAACAAACATGAGAACCAAATTCAAATAGCAAACCAAATTGAAGAGCACTCATACTCCAAAGAAAATATACCATATGAAGAATTAATCCCTAATCATATTATAGAACATAACTATAGCATAAAGCGAGAAATGGGTATAAATATTGAGCAGCAGTTTGCAGATATTGCATATTGCATATTGCATATTGATATTGCATATGTAAGCACATGCAAAAATATAACAGACAAAATTCAAAAGGAAGTCAATGATAAACTGAATAAGAGAGATTTAAAACTAAACACAGATAAAACAGAAAAATATACCATTGGAAACAAAAATGATCAGGAATGGAAGAAATGCAAATATTTAGGTTCTTACTTGGATACTGAAAGAGACATGATCCATAGAAAGCAATTGTGTATGGCTATTTTTAATAAATACAAGATGAAACTAACAAATAGCAAAATAACAATGAAAACAAGAATAAATATATTCAATGCTTATAGATGACTTTCACAGCTGTTAGCAGCACCCACTTTTAGACACCTGCCGGCACTGGCATCCATATTAGATTACGTTTGTTGATTTTTAGCATTAAGTATGTATAGATATATATGCATATAAAAATAAAATTGCTATGTACGTATATTGCAATTTGTAAAAATGCACACGATCTATTAGTAATATACACAGACAGTGTACCTGTGTGCCTCGAGCAGTTATATGAACTTACGTATGAAATATATGAGCTCCGATCTTACCGGTACGCCGTACTTTGTAGATTCGTTATGTAGCTGGATTCTATAGTTGAAGACTTAACTTAAATTAATTATACTCGTTCAGTAGGTCTTGAGGACCTGCAACACTAGTCTAGCCGTAGTTTAATGCTTCAATGCACAAAGACTGTAAAGGATTCAAATACAAACCTTAAGTCTTAAACTATAGGCTAGTGCAAAAGGCCAAAACTTTCAATACTTTTTGTGTACTGGTCTATGTATATTCCAATAATTTGACTCTGTGTTCAGAAATTTGACCTTACTCTGCATTACGGAAATGGCAGAAATGGCAGAAGTTTTGCAATTACTAATTTCATCAAACCATTAAAGCTTGCCAACAATAGGCCTATCTTATACTTCGATTGCTAATTAAATACATAAGTACAAAATAAAAACAGAAACACGTACATCGTACGGACAGATTTTTGTTCCCTTTTCCTTAATTCCACTCATGGAGTCCAAATTTCTGCCATTTCTGTCATTTCTGCCAATTAGCCTGTCCCATGCACTAATTGGCAGAAATGGCAGAAATGCCGAAATTACGTGTAACAAAGCTTTCAAGAACCATGATATCCATTACCAGTTCATTAACCTGTAAGAAAGAGCCCATGTCCATATGCCAGACACAATTTTATACCAAATTAAGATGAAAAACTGCTGAAAGATACATATATAGCCATGTATCATATAGAGTTTTCTGCATCAAAATGGAGGCTTTGTAATGTAAACAAAAAATGACGTGTTCATGAAACCTCTCTATATTACGCCAGTTTACTTATCTAATAGTGAGCTATGGACATTAACTTCAAAACAGGAACACGAAATTGACATATTTCATAGAAGTCTATTAAGAAAAATACTTAAAATACATGTATATTACCCTCACATTATAAGCAACGATAACTTATACATAAGAACAAATGAAAAAAAATGGAGTCTTGCCATTAAAACACGAAGACTAAAGTGGATAGGTCACTTACTTAGGTTACTGAACAATGCACCTGTAAAACTTGCTTTAAATGAGAATAAAAAATCTCAGACAAAACAAAGATGTGGTCAAAATAAACAAACATGGATCAAATTAGTAAATAAAGATCTCAAAGATGTAAATCAGAATTTGAACATATAAGATGAGAACATCTGTGATCTGGCTGAGGATAGAGCGAAGTGGAGTCAATTAACCTTGAAGCCTACTGCAGGGTCCAAATAGGACGTAGCGCAGTCTCAGTAGTAGCAGTAGTAACTTAATAACTAATATTAAGAAATAACAAATGTTAATCAGAATTCTCTGATTGCAACCTACAGACATTGCAATTATAATAATACTAAAAATATAATTTATAATAGTAATAACAATAATAACCTCAAACATTTATAATAGTAATATTTTTTTTGTTCGTATACTTACACACATGACTTACCGCATGTGCTTCATGGTTTCCTTTCTTGGTTTCTGTTTTTGTACTTTTCGTCATTTCCTCCATTCCTCTCCGTGGTTATTAGTAATCGTTGCCTTTTGTTGGCGCATCAATTCCAGCCGGCGCGGATTTAAGAATAATCTTGCAAACCCTCGGGATTTTTCTTTTAAAGTTGTCGACACTCGATCTTCCAAGGTGGTCGCCCACAGAGTACTAACCGGCGCGAAGGAGCTTAAATTCGTTCAACTGACGCGCAGCTTAACCGAGTGCGCTAAATCCCGCCCCAATTAATTTTTATGAAAAAATTATTTTTATTATAATAATTATTATTATAAAATCTCGGGTTCTTTACACCGGGGGTAAAAATATATAAAATAATGATAATAATAATAATAATAATAATAATAATAATAATAATAATTAGTTAATTATTAGTTATACTACACAGCTTAACCGAGTGCACTAAATCCCGCCCCAATTAATTTTTATTATAAAATTATTTTTATTATAATTATTATTATAAAATCACGGGTTCGTTACACCGGGGGTAAAAATATAGAAAATAATAATTATAATAATAGTAATAATAATAATAATAGTTAGTTAATTAATAATTATACTACGCCACGTTTTATGAAACATTTTTCCAAGTTTATGTAAGGATTACTAGTTTAGGCTTCAAACTAGATAGTAAGCGCTTATTTGACCAATCGATACGTGTTTTTGCTATCTATTAATTTGGTGCAAATGTTTGCTTATTGAACAAATCAATTCACAATTTCATATGAAATATTATTTTGATAAATACCAGTATGGAAATAACCACTGAAGTTACAAGATTAAGAGCAGGGCTGAAGGTTAGTAGTGTTTCATTATCTCTTCTATTGATTCGAAACCAAGACTTTTGAGTCGAGCTCTTTGTCTCGATCCTATATACTGTGTTGCATTCAAATTTATAATTGAGCTCATAAAAAGGCTATTTCGTAGATTGGCAAAATATGTTAAGTGGACTCGACATGGACACATAGACTCAAATTCCAAGTACTTGTCCTCAATTTCACAATTACAAAAGTAGAGCTACTGGTAACGTTAGCTTCCTTACTCGAAAGCGATGTCAGTGACGGGCGAGCCCAGGATTTGAATCACGCACATACTGATCCACGGTCGAATATCTGATCGACATCGCCATTGGCTCCAGCCTATAATTACAGTCTCTTACGAGTCCCAATCCATACATCTCTGAAAATGCTTGGCTCAATCTAAGTAGTCTATTCGTATTAAATTCAAATTATGAAATTTTCTAATTATGCAGTACCATCGTAATATTGTTGTAGCTAGATTTACAAATATTTATAGAAAATATGCTCAGGCTACCTGGAGCAAATAATTTTGCACCATAGTAATGCATTAAGTTTTCTTCACTATTTTCTTAATTTCGTAATTAACCTGAGTTTCTAATTTTAAACCTTAAGGTAATTATGAATTTTATTACTGGTTCAATTGATAGAAAATGTTATATATTGATAACATTTCTGAGGAAGTACACAGGTGTTTACCAAATTTGGATTTTGTCTTTGAAAGATTGCATCAAATTTTAGCCAAGGCTAGGCCTATTCCAATTGATTATAAAAGTTTAGGCATAATAACAAAATTTTTATTTATTATTGAAGCGGCATTCTATTTGCTGGTTAAAATCAAAGAGAATATTTCAGATATAGTAGAGAAAGATGAATATGTATTTTATGAACCTTTGGCGATTAACTTAGAATATTTTAAGAAATGCACAGGAATAAAGACTACCTTTCTTTTTTCATTGTCATATTTTTACTCGGGGGTAAATTGTGGGAGTTAACATGACTTCATGTATTGTTTTTAAGTACATTTACCAAAATCCATTTGAAACATGTTTATCTTAATCATGTTTATTACAACTTTATAGGTAATGTTAAATAAATGCAACATTATCCAAAACATTTCGAACTCGAATCCAACTCTTGTGAGGTGGAAAGCAAGCCGAACCCGAACCGAACCCGAACGCTTGTTCTAACCGAACCCGAACCGAACCGAACTTTCATTTTCAACAAACCGAATCGAACCGAACTCTTAAATTGCCAACTGCTAACCGAACCCGAACCGAACCGAGCTTTCATTTTCAACGAAGCGAACCGAACCCGAACTCTGAAAATTCATAAAATTCCCATTTCTAATCTACACCTCTAACCCTTGAGCTATTGCGACATTCAATTTAATCATTCAATTTCGTCGTTAAAATCTAATGATAAAATAATAGCATAATCCAATTATTACACTAGCCATCATCGATTGCAAATAGATCTCTAAGCTTATTGAAGAATATGCTCTTAAGAAATACTAGGTATATTATTCAATGTATTTCAATTATTAAATAAGATCTATACATATCAGATTTACCAATTACCAATATTTATGCTTAAGAATGATTAATATATTAGATTTACTCTTCCTTACTGTAGTATTCTATTAGGTGGAAGGTTCAAGATATATATATTCCTACTCATATGCTGATTTTCACAAAGTTAATAAAAGATATTATAACAGGCCTACTTTATCCAGTCATCGGTCACAAAATTTAATATATATTTGATTATTTGTATAATATTTTAATATACTTTTAAAAGCAAGTTGAATGTTATAATCATGATTATTGTTATAAATATCTTATAATTATGATTGAGGATTGAAATAAGCCAATGGCTTTTTTCCATTTTTCCTGCTACCTGAGTTTGATGAAAAAATTGAATAACGAAAAATGATGGTACGTAGCAGTTCTGGCAAATTCTAGTAAATCCACAGAAGACTGTGCCTTATTCTGTGAAGGCTATATGCCATCACAAAGGTTTGCCCTATCCACATCGTATTATAACTATAGCTTGGGAATAATCTGGCTTCTGAGATAGTTTCCCGTTAATTGCCTTCTTTATTACGCTATCAATCTAACAATTAATAAAATTCTTAAATAAACTTAATTATAGCTTAACTAAATTATATGCACTGATTCAGGAAGTCATGAAGACTATATGGGGCCTATATATACATGTAGTACCACCAGTCCAGTCGTAATTTAGGCCTAATACAGTAATACTCCTACATAAATATAATTGTGCTATAGTTTGTGAATTGCATTTTAAAAACTTGTAATTTCAAATGAAATTCGTATTTAAAGCTAATTATATTTTATTTATTTAGTGTTTGTTTCCTAAATTGTTTACGTATCTTTGGTTGTCTATAGACATGTTGAAATTACAAAGTCTTTTGACCGTATTTCGAGCATAAGTCAATTTCTGATATATTTTGGCGCCCATCTTTGAAATCTAGCTATTCCATCCTGGGTCAGTGGACCCCCTAGCCTAGGGTGCCTGATCATATATGGCAAGACTCCACATTTCAGATTGGTAGGCCTACGGCTCGAGATCTTTCTTATTATTGTATTCATGTAGGGGGCCTAAATATTTGTATATGAAAATAAGTAGGCATATATAAAAGAGTAAAAATTTAAGGCTGTAAGTAAAATTTTTAATTCTGCCCCTGAGAAAGGGTGGGCATAAATATAAACTGTGGGACACTCTCCGAAAATATTTTTGAACCCTCCTCTTAAAGATTTCTGGCTCCGTCCCTGAACTGACAATTAGCAGAAAAAATGGAACAAGAGATATAGAAGTAGATACATTACGCAGTGATCATATTCAAGATATGATATATACAGTGTACATGTAAAATGTAGATTTACACATGTGTAGACCTACAAATACACACACATATATGATATAGGCTACATTTTCCTGCATAATTGCGTATACTTGTTTCTACTGAAGTAAACACTGCACATAGGCCTATACAGCGCACCTAACTTCATAATAGGCTGAGTACAGAAATAAGCTGACAGCTAGTTCATCTTTCTCAAAGCAGACGAGAAAAAATGTTTTATGGGGTTGCCGAGAAACACAAAATAGGCAAGTAAATAGCTGAGATAAAGCATTTCTCCGCGTGAATCTCTAGGAATTTACCTGTGAGAAGACATTGCGAAATGAATATTTCGAAACGATGAAGGACTTAAATAGCTAGCTTAGCCCATGAACCCACCGGCTTAGCCCATGAACCCACCGGGTTAGCCCATGAACCCTATCGGATCCATTTCTCGTATGTTCTTTTATGTTGGTTACGATACTTTCTATTATTCAATGTTATGTTTTCTAAGGGAGGCTGAAAATAGAAACGAATGGAGGAACGTTGCCGTCCTATGTTCTGTTCAGAACGCAAGTAACTGATGATGATGATGTCTTCCGACATAGCCACAGTATTAGCAGTTTAAATATCAATACGAATCAGGCATACACAAAAGATGAATTACCCCTGCTATTTAACTTATTTAATTACTGTTACTAATTACTATTTCCAGTTAAATTTGTATCTTGTCATTTTGTTAGAGAGAATATAATTAGTTTGATGGTTTGAGTTCTTTGCAGTATTAAATTAGTCATATTAAAACAAATAAAGCATTTAAGATTTTGGGGTAGAAATAGGCCTATAAGTGTAGATATAATCTCACAATTGCTGTGCATTTGGTCTTTTGTAATATTTAAAAGTTAACTAGCTCAGGGTTAATTCGATTAATGGAGCTATTTATCAAAATTTGTTCACAAAGATTATTACAATACATGTAATTAACACTTATAATCTATTTGATCATGAACAAGTAGCTATGAGGGTATTTTTTATTAAGCCAATTGGTGAAATCAAATGTTGTAGCTGAGTTAACATAAGCATAACGACGACATAGATCTAATATCTATTTCAGATTTACAAAATAGACCAAAGATGTGCTTCAATTACTTTATAAAAAAGAAACGGTTTGTGATAACATCGGGAACTTATCCCCGCTTCTCACTCTACACTACATGTTGGATTAGTAAATGATGCAGACGTACAGAAAGAATACAATTCACTTATTTATCCGCGCGGTATGACTGTAGGCCTATGTTATACTGCGCAACCTGATTTTGTTTCTTCGTGAATAATTTCGCAAGCATCTATGGATACGAATTATATTTTATGCAATTAGTGCCACGATGACTAAATTTATATTGTTAGCCTTGGATATGCTTCAAAGTTGTATATTATTTATAATAATAGTATTAATAATCGTATAAAGTTTGAAGACATAAAATTGATTGTCAATATGACAGAATCATACTAAATATGAATATAGTTAATAATTTCTGTAAACTAGTTTATTTTACTGTTTAACAGTTTCACAATTTTCATTTTTTTACTTACACACTAAAAGTAATAGAATTACTGGAAGAGTAGGCCTAATGGAATTGATGAGGGACTAAAGAAAAAAATCAACCACTGGTACAGCCAGTATTGATGTATGCGTCTGAAACCTGGGAAAGTAGGCCTACAAGAAAAATAAAGCACAAACTAAACTGTTTTCATCAAAGATTTCTTAGAATTAAGCCTCTTAAATCTTCATTATTTGGATGGCATGAAAAGTGGCAATAGATTTAATAATAGTTATTACTACATATACTATTTTATCCTACAAATTGAACTTATACTAATAATGAAATTATGTAATAGTAGGCTACATATTACAAATAACTAGAATATTTAACTACTATTACAGTAAGAATGAATTCATTTAACGAAAATATTGAGATTTTTAATTTCTTAAAATATTGAGATTTTTAATTTCTTAAAATATTGAGATTTTTAATTTTCGGGTTCTTAGCGAACAGGTTCCGGTTAATGCATTATTCTCTGATGGAATATAACTTATCTTATTTAGTCTCTTTCATCATCTTCTTATAAAAAACTATATGTAGGCTATATAAAATCTCATAATCGGCTATGTGGTCGAGTAAGCAGCAAGCTTGTCTGCTAACAGTAGGTCATAGGTTCGATTCTCAGCCAGACCGTTTTTGTTCCAAGTCGGACAAAATATCGCAGAGATTTAGCAATTATAGATCAATTAAAGTTTAAAGTACCGTTCTCACTCAAGAGGTCTGGAATTTACTGTTTACGGTTATATGTAGAATTATCTAAGACTATGCCAATTGAATTTTTCTCTAATGCTTTCTCTTTCTTTACATAACACTTGTTATAATTTTCCTTAGTTGATTTATTTCATATTTGTTAATGTTTCTCCTTTCTATTTAGATATATTTTCTGTATTTAGCAGGTATGAAGATGCAAAACAGCGATGAACTGGAATGAGATGGAATATAACTCATCTCTACAACGAGATTTCAATATATCCTTATTCAACATCACGAGTCCCAATGATTCGTACATTCATCATTCCTCCTTAACATCTTCCTCTTCAAACTTCACTTCGTCGTCGTCGTCGTCGTCATCGTTGTGGACTGATTCGGAGCCATACAACACCACGGCGACTTCAGTGGAAGAATCAAATAATAACTGGAATGAAATGAAGATATGGCTAATCATTACCGGGGCTCTTTGTCTCGCTGTCATCGTCCTTTGGTCACTCAACCTCGCCTTCTTCGACGGAGTGACCGTACGACAGTGCGTGAAGCGACGATGTCTCTGCGGCGGACGACAAAAACGACGACAAACAGAAATCTCGCACTCTACTCTATCTCAGTATCAGGCTTTCCTGGCACCGCGCCAAATTTATTTAGGACAACCTCGAGTGGAAACTGCGCTAAAGGAGCAAGAAAGTAGCGGACATATTTCTGATAATCAGTATTTGCAGAATGAATTAATAGTTAAACCGATGGAACTCGGATTAAGTTATTCGAGCAAAGATGGAAAGACGAATTCGTCGAGTAGTCTTTCGTCAAATATATCAAGAACGTCAAAAACTGACAACAACTGTGCTCAAAAACTGGCTAAAGCAGCAAAACGTAGTGGCGATCATGAAGTTGGAAAAAATAGATTAGGAAGATCAGGTGAAGACTCGATTCCTGAATATACATCAAGGGACAGATTCCATTCAAAGCCGAAACAAGAAATGATGAGAACTTTAGCAGAAGCGACTGAGTACAGTGAGATGAAGAATGAAATAGTAGAGAAAATGCTGAAGAGAAAATGTGAATATTCATAGCATATTGCAGATGATCAATGTTTTTACGAATGATACGGTCTTCCCGATCACGGATGAAGATGAAATCGATATTTTGCCTATCAATTTATAAAACCGATTAATCTAAATCTAAAAAGGCTAAGCACAAGTTAGAGTTAAATTTTAGTTCATGATGGAATCCATGAATTAAATGTTTTGTTATCGCATTGTAAAAAGTAAGTTTGTACGATTTCTTTTAGTGCACTGCTCACTGGCAGGTCCATGGTATATAACGCCTCCTCTCTTCTCGGTCTTCCGCTTTCCTCTTCAAGTCCACATAAGAGTGGATCTGAAAATAATCTAACATACCGAATCTCGGCCTCCCTCTGCCTCTATTTCCTTCCATTCTGCCTATATATATATATATATATATATATATATATATATATATATATATATATATGCAGAAAGAGAGACAGGGAGAGAGAGATGTGTAAATAATGTAAGACTTTCACAACTACTCTTCTAATAAAGTATTTAACGTGACGGTCTACTGAATAGAATGTTTCAGGCAGCTGATTTGAAGCACTAAGAGCAATGTTTCATTTCCATAATGCATTAGCAGTAATTTCTTGAGTATATACTCAAGCTCTGCTTCCGGGAGAACTAAATTGAATAGCAAAGGTAATAAACTAAGCAAACATCATATTATAATGTCCTGGAGCGATAAGGTTAGACGGCAATCAGAGTATGAAAACTGATATTGCCATATGAGCATTAGAAAATAACAAATGAAGTCAAGCTTCAGATGTTTTCTACTTTTCATGTCAGAATTACACTAAGACGGTCCATCGGGGCTTCGTATCCCGGTCTCTTGTTTAGCAAGAAAGCGTGCTACAACCTCGGCCATCGGCAGTAAAATGAAGAAAATAATAATAGTATAAAAATAAGTTATATTTTTAAATTTAATGTTCTATCGTTGTATTTTGATATATAAGAGTTTAGAGGGAAGATCTGGATATAATGCTAGAGAGAGGTAGACCACAATTGACCACAAATGATGATATATATATTTGGGGATTAAGAAGGACATGAAAAATAGGGGATTGACTGATGATATGGTGTGGGACGGAGAGGAATGGAGAAAGTCTATTCGTATCCTGGCTCCAGTTAAACTGGGATTTAAGGGAAGAAGAAGAAGAGCATGATAATGATGATGATGATGATGATGATGATGATGATGATGATGATGAAGACGATGACGACGACGATGATAATAATGATAATGTTCTGTCGTTATGTTTATTATGTTTCAGTAGTTCTTCGATACCATCTGTACATTTATCTTTGATCGTTGGCACCGATATATTTCGTTATCGTCTCCTAATCACCATTAATATTGCCTAATAGTAATTAACTATTGCCTTTATTGTTACCTGGTACATGTAGTAAAGTAAAAATATTACGATAATAATTGTCCTTTCATTGGCAAATGTACCAGTGGTATTATTTCCAGGAAAGGGAATGAGGCATAGCGGTTAAAATTGCTGCATTTCCGCTTTTATTAACTTTTGCGCTAAAAATGCAATATAAAAATATTCAAAATATTGTTATTAGTTCTAAAGCACAAATCTCTCTCTCTCTCTCTCTCTCTCTCTCTCTCTCTCTCTCTCTCTAAGTGCCGTGCCAGTTCCAAGCCTGGGCGGTCATGGTCATATTCCTCCATATGTCTCTGTTCATTGATGCTCTGATCACCTCTGTTTCAGTTAATTGCATCCATTTGCTAAGACTCTTAATAAAAGTCATTCGTTGTCAACCCTTGCATCGTTTCCCTTCTATTACTCCTGTCATTACGGTATTTTCAACAAATGGTCCTGTGTAAAGTAAATTAATCTATCATGATCTCGAGTAATAGAAAGTTTTAATCTCATCTGCATTCTGCGAAAAAACATAATCGCAAATATTTAACAATATATACATGTACAATTTTTTGCACATGTAGTTACAGAATGAAAAAATAGCAAACCTGCCATACATTTATAATAGTATTTCTTGCCGAAAATCTATTAGTATTTTTCCGGAAACTTTTAATATATTGGCTTTTGCCCAATAAATTGTAAGTAACATGATGGATTTATTCCAGGAACTGTAAAAATATTAAAAACAGGAAAATACGGAAAACAACATTTTGACTTGAAATTGAAATTGCTTAAATTCTAAGTACTGTATAATTGACTCAAATCTTTGAGACCATTTAAGTTATGCTCGCTTCACGAATGTATTGTGTGGACAAAATCACTGCAGCTGAAGATTTCTTTAAAAATCTCTGCGTTCATTTCAGTTCAGCAGATTCTTTGTCTAACCTTTATATAGTGGCCGCCATAGAATCCTTTCAATAGCAGCTGAAGCTGAATGCAGTGAAGCAATCTTTTACTATGTTTTTACAAATAAAACTCTGAATGAACATGATCAGTTTATCAGGGATATTAGAAGGTTGAATTAAATGAGTAATTTAGTTGCACAGTGCGCAATAAATGAATACATGTTCTCCATAATTTAATGGACGATTGTTAGTATGAAAGAATTACTCGGTGTAAACATTTATTGCACCTTTTTTCAAATGACAACTACTTTACAAATAAACTAATGTTAACGTCTGTTACCGCATTCGAAAGCGATGTCAGTGATGGGAGAGTCCAGGATTTGAAACCCGCATAAACTGATCCGCGGTCGAATATCTTACCAACATCGCCAGCCTACCGTCCGAGAAATTATTACACTATACCAGAGATGGTAACGTACTATTAACTGCATTATACGCTGTGACAGCTGAATTACGTTGACACTAAACTATGAAGTATTAACATATACTATAAAATGCATAATTATACTATAAAATTGGGAGAGATGATAAAATAGGATCAGGGAATGATCCAATATTCAATGAAATGTGTCAATGTTCAGATGTGGTTTACTTGTAAGTATCTACTCCAAACTTTTTACAAAGCAACATTAAAATGCAATAAAAGTCAGGCACAGGTATTTAGGTTACGAACTGACTCAATATATTTAATTACATGTGGCTGGAGCCAGTGGCGAAGTCGGTAAGATACTCGACCGCGGATCAGTATATGCGGGGTTCAAATCCTGGGATCGCCCGTTACTGACATGGCTTTCGAGTGAGGAAAGTGACGTTAACTTTAGCTTTTTTAGCTTTAATTTTATTTCATTAACAAGAACTAAGCCTTATTTAGCAATATAGTCTTCATGAGAATCAAAGCGGAAACAAAAATTAAGTGTTATTTGAATTTATAAAGTTTTACTACAGTTACAGTGAAATGCCCGAAAATGCAAGACTTAGTGATTTTTCTATTTTAAGTTTCGTTAGAAACAAAGGAATCTGGAGATAATTTGTAGTAATATAAACGCCGATTGCAAAACCCCTTTCAAGGGGATTAATATTTCCCTGAATTCATGTCATAGTTTTAAAATTATCATTTAATTATTTTCGACTTTTCAGTCAGAAACTTTGAGAGCTAGAATAGACGTCAAAGTCTATCTCTCTCTCTTAGTGCACTGCCTACTGGCAGGTCCAAGGCTTATAACGACTCCACTCTTCTGTGTCTTCCGTTTTCCTCTTCATGTCCACATACTAGTGGAACTTTAATTCATCCATCGTTCCTAATCTCGGTCTGCCTCTGCTTCTCTTTCCTTCCATTCTACGTTCTGTAATCTCATTTAGTTAATTATGTCCCTTAGAATGTGTTCTATCCATTTCTTCTTCTTATTTCTTATAGCATTTATCAGCTGTCGGTCTAAACACACCCTGTTTAAACTTCTTCATTTGTAACTTTTTGGGTCTAGCTATTTTTTTCATTCTTCTCCAAATCCACATTCCCAACACTTCTAGTTTCCTGACAGCTCTTTCCTTATTGTCAAAGTTTCACATCCAAATAGGCCTAATTGCATAACGTTTTATGTCCATGCCAAGGTTTCACATCCCTATCTTTGTGGTTTTCTTTAGAATTTTTGTTAAGAGTTTGTTCATTAATTTATTTAAATCAATCAATCAATCAATAAGAATTTAGCGCTCAGTTTCTCGCCATATGCTAATTTCAGGGACGTCCTTTACAGAATCTACACAAACAGGCGCCACAGCACCACACAAATGATTGCATTGCATGATTCATTCATTTCACACAATACAGGAAGAAAAGTTTCACATAATAAATTTTTTAAATAAATGAAAGTTTCACAGTTTTTACCTTTTGCCTAAGGCCTGTTTTGCTTGTGCAATCCTGCTGCACATTTCTGTCTCGCATTTAGGCCTACATTAGTATCATTTGATAACTAGACGATCTTTCAAACTTCAGCATTGTAATTGCATTATTGTTGCGTGCATTTTAATTCATATTAATCAATTAATCCAGTATATTTAATTATTGCTTTTACACTGGAATATTATGACTGCGTTCAACGAAATGTCAATGTTGTACATAAACTCCAACTCGCGGGAGCGAGTGACGAATTCGGTAAGATACTCGACCGCGGATCAGTAGGTGCGGGGTTCAAATCCTGGTTCACCTGTCACAGACATCGCTTTCGAGTGAGGAACTGACGTTAACCTTAGCTTTAGCTTAGCTTTACTTTATAAATGCGGTTCTTTCCTATATAAAACGAGTGATGCTGTATTTTAGATAGTGCTGTAGATAGCTTAACGTTGTGGATTACCTTGACGTCTCTATTGCTAATCTTGCGAGCCTCAGCTACAAGAAAAACTGCCAGTCTTGTCTACTGTCGCTAATGGAAACATACAATAACAGCAGATTTATAATTAACTAGAATATCGATTTTCAAAACAATTATCAACTAGAAATTTCTCAGCTCTTTTTTTTTTTTTTAAGTTGACTAACGGACTATAATAGACTAACTTCTTTTAGTTTAAGTTAGCATACCGTTTTCAAGGTATGGAGCTGAACGTGCAAATAAATAAAATTTGAATATATGTTTAAAGTTTAACAAAGATTATGAAGAAATGGAAATAATGAAATAATTAATTATAAGACCCTTCGGAGTTCTATTTCAACTCATCAATATTGTGGCATGTCAGCAGCTCATGCCTTTAACCATTTCTAATATAAAATGACACGGATACGAGGATACGAGGCTGTCTGAGGAAGTAAAGCTGGTAAAGCTAATGTTAACGTCAGTTTCCCACTCGAAAGCGAAGTCAGTGACGGGCGAGCTCAGGATTTGAACCCCGCACATACTGATCCGCTGTCGAGTATCTTACCGACATCGCCACTGGCTCCAGCAAGAAGAAGAAGTGTCCAAGAAGTGTCCAAAGAAGAAGTAATAAAAAGAAGTGAAGTAGAAGTGTAATAGAGAGGACTCAGTCTAAGAAGATAGACCAATATCGTCATCAACTGAGCTTTGAGCCTTTGAGAGAAATAAGAGAAATGTTCAAACAAATTCAATCAATCAAACAATCAATAGGAATTTAACGTCCGGTTCCTCGGCATATGGCAGTGTCAGGGACGTCAAATTGTCTGTATGTTTACACAAATGACCCACGCGTTAGGCCTACATAGTTTTTCTTGCTTTGTCTCTGTTTCGGTAATTTTCGTTTTTATCTCTATGGTTATTAGTAATGGTTATTAGTATGGTTATTAGTAATCTCTATGGTCATTAGTAATCTCTACTTTGACTGCGCATTGATTGATTGCAGACGGGGCTGAATGATAATTAACCATGTAACACCCTGGGGACTTTATTCATTCAAAGCTGTCAGCACTCGGTGAGTCGAGGTGATTTCCCAACCAACTATTAGCTGTTCTCGACAATGGTTAAACTCATTCATTGATTCGTAGCAAAACCCAGCGAACAAGTAAACTAAATCTCGCTCCCGGTTGAATACATTACAAGTTTTGATTCAAGTACTTAGATTTAGGCATCAATCACAATTAGCAGTTATAAAAATTTAAACGAAAAGTAACTAAGCCTATCAAAATCCACAATCGCTGTGCGCATACGTAAGAAACTCATACATTTGAGCTACCGTTTAGGAAACGCAAATGTCTTGGCTCATACCTGTTTACCTTTAGCCATGCTTATACAGAAGCCTGATAGGTCTGTGATATATTCACGTATGTATCAATGAATGAATGAAGGACAACGCCTACACCAGCGATGTGCTCTTCGTTCATCATCACGAAAACGTTTAATTATCATTGAAAGAAAGGAATTAAAACAAAAAACGATTGTATAATAATAATAATAATAATAATAATAATAATATCATGCGGCCTCCGTCTGGACGACGAAGCAGTCAGAGTCGCGGCCGGTCTTCGTCTGGGCACTACCTTATGTGAGCCACACAACTGCATTTGTGGTGTCTCAGTCAATGCGTTAGGCATTCACGGCCTGTCGTGCAAGCGTAGTGCCGGCAGAATCAGCAGACATCAGTTCATAAACGACTTGATCTGGCGCTCCCTGAGTCGAGCGAATATCCCAGCCATTAAAGAGCCCCTGGGATTGATCCGCACTGATGGTAAACGTCCAGACGGTGTCTCTCAAATTCCATGGGCAGAGGGGAAGTGTGTTAGCTGGGAGGTCACTGTTACAGACACTTTCTCAGTAAGCAATCTCGGCCTTTCTTGCGCTGCTGCTGGTGCTGCAGCAGAGGCCGCGGCTAATAGGAAAACTCTGAAGTATGCCGAAATCTCTGGCAACTATATCTTCATGCCTATTGCCTTTGAGACCCTGGGGCCCATCAACTCTCTCGCATCAGACTTTATTGACGAAATAGGCAAGAGGACCAGTGCCATTACTGGTGATAAGCGCGAAAAATCTTTTCTGTGGCAGCGACTGTCTATTGCTCTCCAGCGATTCAATGCAGTCTGCTTCAGTGGCACTTTGGCTAAAGCGGCTTCCCAGAGTGCAGAGGAATTATTTTAATCGCTTTTAAAATTTTTTTTAATTAAATAAAGTCTCTTTTATCTTATTTTTTAGCCCAGGGCTCTTTACAGCCCAGGGCATTAATTTTTTGTAAATAAATAATAAAAAAGAAAATAATAATAATAAACATTATTCAACGTCCGTTTCCTCATACAGGGATGATGTCTGAGACGTTTTTATGACTTATTGTTAGCCGAAAATCTACCATTTGCAACAATGACACTTTAGCAGCAAACACCACCCGGCCAATATAACATCCACGGCGTTCCAATTCGCCATCGTTTCACTCGTTAGTCAGTCTCTGCTTGTTTAATGCGTTGTCTCGCGACGCCTAGAGTCAGTCTAGAGCTGTCTACGTATAGAAGTCACTCACGTGCTTGTAGCTCTGTGTAACACTCAATTGTAGGCTACATCATCATCGTCATCATCATCATCATCATCATCATCATCATCGTCGTCGTCGTCATCATCATCATCATCTTCATCATCATCATCATCAACATCAACATCCTCATTATCATCATCATTATCATCATCATCATCATCATCGTCATCAACATCAACATCCTCATTATCATCATCATTATCATCATCATCATCATCTTTCCTTGAATCCTAATTAAACTAGATGGGGAGTATACAATTTTGTAGCTGTTTCTGGAGCCTAGAAGCTCACTAACCGAAAATCATTTCTGACGTTGGTTTGAACTTTAGCGCTTTGTGACCTTTTACGAAACGTTTGGTCTATTCTTCAGCAAAGCGGGCAAAATAAGGGTATACAGTAACCTACATGTATAGATCTATATTAAGTCACTATTGACCTAAATTTTTGATTAAAGCAGTCATAAGAAATCATGACGAATTTTTATATAAAATATAATCATCTGAATCAATGGAGTTATGCAAAAGAAGCACTTACTTGAATCGTTATGGATTGCATTAGAAAGTATGATATAGAGTTGGAGAAAGAATATTACTACGCGGGCGACGTTTTGAGAGGATGGGTTGTAATTGAAAACAACGAAATCATTCGAATGAAAGGTACTACTAAATGGATTTAGGCCTATAGTTGAATGATTCTACATAATTTTATTTAACAATATATTTATGAATATAAATTAAGTCATATTTTAGTCTTATATTTTTTATGTTAGAATTTTTAATTTTTTTTTTGCTTAAAACTTGATATTGGCATATATTTAAACTTAACAATGATGCTATGTAGAAATAACAAAAATGAAGCATGTAGGCTATTAGATTATTAAATTAGTTTCTATTGCAATTATAAAACTGGTCTGCAGTATTTTATCAACATGCCAATAATTCGGTTACCCATATAGGGTACTTGAAATTATAATAATGGTTTAACGTCCATTTCCTCATCCAAGGATGATGTCAAGGATGCTGAATTTGAATACGGATTCAGTTTTTCTACGTCACATCTAGTTTATTTGATGAGGTAGATTATATTTAAACATTATCTGATGTTTTCTTTAACAAACATATATAATATATGTGTGTTAAAAGAATATATAGATAATTATATATACATGCATATTATACATATATTATATAATTTATATATATATATATATTGTATATATACATATATATTTATATATGTAATGTACATGTATATAATTGCATTGTAAACATGTATATTTTGTATAGCTATACACGTATATACGTCTATATGTGTGACTATGTTCATAATATACTGCATGTGTTGTATGTATGGCTGAAGGTATTCAGGTTTTCCTGAGAGGCAAGTCTCACGTGGAGTGGCGCATTACACGGGCCGGGGAGAGAAGGACCGTGAAAGAGGATCAGTATTTGATTGATGAGAAGTCGACAGTGTTGGGCAGAAGTTAGTTTCTAATTAACTTTCAAATTTACGCATAATTTTGATTTCTAAAACATTTCAATTAAATGTTACTTTCAAATATGATATAATTTTTATTTTTAATGTTTAAAGTGTTAGGTAACATGCTCCAGGTTACACACAGTGCTCGAGTCAAACGCTTTGATTTATTTTTCAATTCCACTTTTACTGATAAACTTATTGCCCTCTGCTCTTCATCCACGTTCTTTCAACTGTCATAGAGCTAATTTCAATTTCTAATATTTAAAATGTGATAGAGCTAAAAGATTAACCTGATACCAACGATAGACGTTGTACAACAAGTATACTTTCCATACTGGTCTTGGATTTATCAATGCATGTTCCAGGCTACTTAGCTCCTACTTCATAGGCAGTAGGAGCTAACTAACTTTTTATCTAGTCTGCAGAGCAATTAATTAATTCGTAAAGCAGGACATTTTATTTAGCTACTCGAAATCACGTTATTAATTTCTTCTCTCAAACCGTTGAAATTATCGTAACTCATACTAATACTACGCCTTTACGAAGTTTCCATTTTAAAAGAATACTTTTGAATCTCTTCTAGTTTTTAATTCATTTATAATCTCTACCGATAGCAGGTTCATTTAAATAATTTGATTACGTAGAATAGACGCACACTGTACCTTGATATGTTTAAGCCATATTAGTCATTTAATTGTAAAGAAAAGTTTATAACATTTTTAGCATAAAAACATTGTTTCGCTAATTATTGCTTTATCAATAGACGTTTAGTTAGGAATTGGACCATTACGAATTTCCTCGGTTAAAACGAAATAAGGAGCCTTTGCAAGAACTATGCTGTGATATTTTGGCCATACTTTCACATGGCAAAGAAATGCGTGGATACTGTTTAGATTTACTATAAATGTTTCACTTTAGGCTGAATAAAGTTTTACATTATAGGGGCTATATTTCTTAAATTTTAATTTCCGTAGAGAATAACGATGACGGTTCTTTCGCAGTTTTGGAGAAAGATCTTCACAGATTTCCGTTTGAGTTTCGGCTGCCCTCCTCTCTACTGCCTTGCTCGTTTGAGAGCAGAATAGGGACAGTGAGGTACTACCTGCGAGTCATCATAGACATACCATATGCCTCTCCACCGCAAGGGCTTAAATACTTCACCGTCATTGGACCCCATATAGACTGTGCTGAGAGCAAATACACGGTAAGCGTTAGTCTCCTAAATTACTAACCTGATAGAGAGATAGAGAGAAAGTGAGAGGGATATGTTTATTATCCCAAATCAATTGTGGTCTACCTCTCTCAAGCTTAACATCCAGTTCTTCCCTGCAAACTCTCTTTACTACATCCTCATCTGCCTTTCTCACAACATGCCCATACCATCTCAATCTCGACTGCGCCAACCTATCCCCGATACCCTCAATATTCAAATTCATCCTCACATGTTCATTTTCCATTCTGTCCTTCCTACTTCTTCCATACATTAGACGCAACATTCTCATTTCTGCCACATGCAAACTCTGCAAATGTTCCCTTTTTAGTGCCCACCATTCCGAACCATACATCATTACTGGCCTTACCACAGAACTATAAAATTTGAATTTCAATCTTAATGGAATTCTCCTACCACACAACACTCCACTAGCAGCCATCCACTTTGCCCATCCAGCCAGAATCCGGCTAGTAACCTCCTTTTCCAACTCCCATATCCATTCGCTTAAGTTTTGTGGCAATTACTGGAGCCTAGGCGCTCACCAACCGAATGCCCTTTCTGACGTTGGTATGGATCTTAGTGCGTTAGTCGCCTTCTACGACACGTGCAGTCACCGGTTGGACAAATTCTTCAAACGACCCGGACCCAACACGAGGTATTTATATATATATAACAATAAAATTATATAATAAAATTATATAAACAAGTAATAGTAACTAAAAATGAAATGAGAAATTTAATCGAAGCTTTTAATGCAATTAGAGATGTACGACAAGCATGGTATACAGTAGCTTATAATGCATAATATATTGAATAAAATTCCTGACAAGCATTCCGGGAATTGCCAAAATACATTCCTGTCTCTCGGGTCTATATAAAGTAATTTATGAAGCGTGAAAAAGTGTATTTTCCCGTACACATCTGATATTGATTATATTTCGTGGAAACCGTCCCGTACTAACGATCCTGGGAGAGAAATATATGCTAGAGTGTCCAAGGTTGAAGACTTACTCTAGATAGAGTATATTAACCTACTTGTAGTTGTACAAAACCTGTTAAAATATGTTTACACTGGATGTCTTGAAAATTAGTTCAGTCGATTGAGGTTTATAAAGTTTAGAAACGGATTCGTTAGTTTTGTTTAGTTGTAATATCTTGTTCCATATATGTTGAGTGTTGTGCCGTGTTGTGCTCGGGTGTGGTTGGACTACTGCAGAATAAGCCAACCGCGAAGAATCTGCTGCGTGTACGTAAGAGGCGACTAAGGCAGGAGCTGAGGATGACAAGAGGGGACCCACCTCACCATGAAATATTTTCCTCCAGGATTAAATGGTAATTAATCCATCTAATTGAGAAAGGCAATGAGAAACCACCTCAGAAGCCATACTTTTCCCAAGCTATAGGCTACATGAGGTATAGATAACGCATAGACTTTGTGAAGGGATTAACTTGTTGATCTAAGGATTGCTCCTATGAAGCAAGAAAGCAGACTTTGAATATCAATATGTATCTTGGACCTGCCAATTGGCAGTGAACTGTAGAGAGATGTTAATCTATGAATTGCTCTCAATGGAATTCAATGGAGGGCTGTGGGTAGGAATATATATTTTATGCCTACAGCTTGGCAGAGCACAAGAGTGAAAGATAGCCTGACTCTTTTAAGTGAATCACGGATTGCAACTGCATGGTCGTAATTGCATTGGAGAGAACGGCGCGATGTCATTTCCTGTTAATTATCATTTATTTTTGTCAATTTACCGTTTATTTTTGGCAAAGCACGTACAAAGTGCACGTTTTGACCAATTCCTGTTCAATAATCTTCTACAAAGGACGTAATTAAAAACCACAATCTAAGGGAGGAAGGTTATATTAAAAGAGGTCATAGAAGGTAGAATGGAAGGAAAGAGGCCGAGATTAGGTATGTTAGATGATTTAAAGACCCACACATACATGTGGAATGGAATGAAGAGGAAGGCGGAAGAGAGAGAAGAGTGTAAGCGTTTTATACCATGGACCTGCCAGTAGGCAGTGCACTTAGAGAGAGAGAGAGAGAGAGAGAGAGAGAGAGAGAGAGAAGACGTAACAACAGAAATCATTTGGTTTTCAGAGTTCTTCAATCAAATAATTCAAATAATTCTGCTCTGATTACCAAGTATAGTTCTGGAATATGCCTAATCTCAAATATTGTAGCAGTGAATCTATATTAGCGTTTTTTTAATAACTGGTTTTTTTTAAATTTTTGTCTTGAAATCAAGCGACATCAGGTGAACAAATTCATTGAGATCAAAATTCCATCTTTTGCTTGTCTGCGTCGCTTAGGGTATATTTTGTGAGTTTAACGTCAATGTCAGAAGCCTGATGGGCTCCTCTTCAAGACGTCAGTTATAGAGGTGAATCGCTGTGCCCCTGAAACCCGATCATCGTTCTAGTTGACCTAAAGAATCTACCAACCAAAGCAGCAGTCATGCTAGAACGAGTAATGACCCAAACGGGTTGAACCGTGTTCTAAACAGTCCAGGCACTTCCTAGATTAGAGCCAGATTGCAAGTTATTGTCCGGAGCTCACAGTTAAGCCAATGGCAATATTGAACACACTCTGTTGACGAATGGTTTCATTGAATGTTTATTAGTAAGCCTAATGTCTATTGAGATATTAAATACTGAACATCTAGTTAGATATTGAAAGATAACTCTAGCACTAAAAGTGTTTGAAAGCTTTATGTTTGATTAATCCAATTTTGAGGGAACAAAATTGTAGATACCGCAAAATCGATATGATTAGATACCACTGGCTGGAGTCAGTGTCGAAGTCGGTAAGATACTCGACCGCGGATCAGTATGTGCGAGGTTCAAATCCTGGGCTCACCCATCACTGACATCGCTTTCGAGTGAGGAAACTGACGTTGACATTAGCTTTACCAGCTTTAGATATTGTTTTCATCCAATCAAAGAGAACCACATGACATACATCATGTACTCCGATGACTTTTAAATACTGTAAACCCATATCATTATTGAAATCACTGGTATCGAATTTATACACTTTAAATTCGTAATGGGCTGAGCCGATGTCTTATAGGCAAGTTGTTCAACAACGGATCAGTAGGTGCAGGATTCAAAGTCATGCTGTGCTCTCCACATCACGGACAATTATGTGTAATCCTATAGTGTATCGAAAAGGATACACTATTGCAATAAACAATGAAAAAAAGATACACTATTGATGATAAATTAATGCAAACTTAGACCATTATTAAAACATTGTTGTCGATTTCTATACAATTTAAATTCGTATAGAACTTAAACTAAATTAATAAAATTTTATTAATTAATTAAATTTTAATAATTAAATCATTTCTATTTAATTAATTACATTTAATTAATTAATTTAATTTAGTTACCTATTTTTTAGAATTATTTTATTTAAATTAGTTTAAACAACTATTTAAAATAACTTTATTAACTTAATTATTTAAATTAAATTAATTAATGCTCACTGATTGATACAATGAATTCTCAGGTACCGAGGACGCTGAGTAGAGAGAAAAGAAGAAGATGTCTGTGCGGGGTCTCTGGGCCCCTGAAGGTCGAGGGCACTCTCCAGTCAAGTGCCTACAGCTGTGGTGAGGCGATACAACTGATGGTTGACGTCGAGAATGGAAGCGATCAGTTTACGTCTCTTCACTGCCGACTAATCCAGGTCAGCTTAGTTACTGTTAATGATGAATTATCGAGTCAACTGGAAGCTTAAAATATTTCTCCATGTTGTGTCCGGGTTGTTTTAAGAATCGCCCAACCAGTGACTGCACGTGTCGTAGAAGGCGACTAAAGCATGGATGAAAAAAACGATTTTTTACCTTTTTTATATCTTTTAAAAATACGCGTTTTTTTACGTTTTTTATTTTTATAAAATAAAAAACGTAAAAAAACGTAAACCGTTAACGCCAAACGTAAAAATTAACGTGGACTGCACATAAATATTGAGAAATTGCCGTTAGTTTCGTGCCATAAACATCACTCTCATGAAAGGTAATTCATTGCATTTTTTATTTTCCTAGTTAGGCAGATGTTCTAATTTTTTAGACATTGTCTAATCTTAATTTCTTACGGAATTAAATTTTCTTGTATTGATAATTATGAACAACTGACAGTGTGGCTGTATGTCACCTGAAAGTATTTGTTTATATTTGTATGGAGTCTATGGACATACTTTAGAACTTTAGATTAAGTCTAGTTGTAATGAAATTGTTTAGTGTTATGGAATGAAGGCATGGTAATATACAGTATATGCAAGCCTACGTGTACGCTATTAAAGGTTTTTTCAACGTTTTTTTACGTTTTATATTTTTTTGAAAATAAACGCGTTTTTTAACGTTTTTTATTTTTGGTAAGAACGTTTTTTTCATCTATGGACTAAAGCACTAAGATCCATACCAACGTCAGAAAGGGTATTCGGTTGGTGAGCGTCTTGGCTCCAGGAATTGCTAAAAAATGTAAACGAATGGAAAAGTCTCAAATAGGGGATTGACTGATGTTATGATGTAGGACAGAGAGGATTTGAGGCAGTCTATTCGTATCCCGACCCTGGTTAAACTGGGATTTAAGGGAGGATGATGATGATGATGATGATGGTGATGATGTCTGCTAGCTTAAACTAAAAAGCAACTGTTGACGTCAGCTTCTTCACTCGAAAGCTATGTCAGTAACGGACGAGCCCTGTATTTGAACCGCTCACATACTGATCCGCTGTCGATTAACTTACCGACATCGCTACTGGCTCCAGCATTTAAATGGCCTAGTTTGTTTGAGGTTTGTTAAATTGTCAAAACTGTGATAGTCTTGCTTGAATGCCTGAAAGTTTTCTTCTAATTGTTTAGTCTATGATAGACTTGTTTGACTTGTCTATTAAAGCCTTAACTTGTTTCAATTGTCAAGCCTATAATAGATTTGTTTAAATTTTGAAATCTATTCTAGATTTGTTTTAATTATTGTCAAGTCAGTGAGAGATATGTGTTAATTGCCTATGAAAGTTTTGCTTTAAACTGAGATTTCAGACCGAATGGGAGGAACTGATTCTCCACATAGATATCTGATTCTTACATATCTAGGAATAAGTAACGATCGAAATATTAGATCAATATGAACAAATATGAATAAATGAAAATTGAATGAACATACGACCTTAACCATAGCATAGTTACATTAACTCGCATTTGCCATGAAAACAACCTCTCAATGACGTTATCTCACTTAAACATCGCCAGTAAGTCTACACTGAAACAAATTATGACAAATTCTAACGGCCTGTGATAGTATTTAACGAGAATGGCGGTTAATAACATAATAAAACAAGATTGTTTATTGGGTAAACAGGATTGTTTATTGGGTAAACAGGATTGTTTATTGGGTAAACAGGATTGTTTATTGGGTAAACAGGATTGTTTATTGGGTAAACTTGTTTATTGGGTAAACAGGATTGTTTATTGGGTAAACAGGATTGTTTATTGGGTAAACAGGGTGTTTATTGGGTAAACAGGATTGTTTATTGGGTAAACAGGATTGTTTATTGGGTAAACAGGATTGTTTATTGGGTAAACAGGATTATTTATTGGGTAAGTAGGATTGTTTTCTAAGAGAATGACGCCCCTGCCCAGTAAATGTTAGTCGAAGCTGAGAAAGGCATAGGGGTCCACCTAGCCAAAAGTACAACCCCCAAGAAAGTATGGTATATCCCAACAAGAATGAACGTCCCCAGTCCCGTGCACCCGTAAATGGGTAGGGGGTGGTAAGAGTCTCAAGGTTAGTCGGCACCTCGGGTACCTCACAGATAAGAATAGTGGAGGCGTTATACAACATGGACCTGCCAGTAGGCAGTGCATTAAGAGAGAGACCATAATAAATTTCTTGCAAAAGTTAAGATCTATGTTGAATATGAATTGTTGAACGTATTCCCTATGATATGCTCTGTCATCTGCTGCATATTTTCACATGTTTTAGAAAGTGGTATATCGGATCCACAAGGGAACACTGGTGTTAATTAAGGAAGTGTCTCATCAAATAGTTGACTACCGCAGCAGTCCCATTGAGCCGCACTCTTCTAAGTCATTCTCTGATCTGCATAGACATCTTTCCATACCAGTGGCTCCACCCACCATGTTACGAGTCTGCAAACTTATCGATATTTCTTACATTCTAAAAGTAAGTTGTAACCTGCACTCTGTTCATTTTCCGATAATAATAAATTAATGCGTAATCTTTGTATAACAATCAGTGCGAGAGGAAGTGCAGAGTAGTATTAGTCTTACTCTTCTGGTCTCCGTGTACTCAGTCGTCATCGTGTGGTGTTTTGGCGCATGTTTGTGTAGAGTCGGCAAGAGACGTCCTTGACATTGCCTTATGGTGAGGAACCGGACGTTAAATTATTATTGATTGATTATTGATTGATTGATTAAGTATACATGAATATTTGAGCCTTTGCTATTGAAATAGAATGCTGACTATGTAAGTGGAAACTTATCTTATGGGCCTATGTATTAAGACTATCTATTGAAGGAAGTTGTATTTCAATTTTTCGTACTATCCCAGTTTAACGTTGACTCCCTAACTCTAATGTCAAACTTGGGAGAGCACTGGATTTGAACCTGGCCATAGTGATCCATTGTTGGACAACCTACCGAAAAGCTCTGTTCTCCAGTTCATAGAGGAGTTCACAGATGAACCTAACTAGGGAACTTAATATGTTGTCAATTATTAACTTTCTTTGATTTTTGTTTCCTAAATTTATTTTTTCCAGGTAAAAGTGTTCTTGATTAGACATGATTTTACATGTTTAAAAGTTAGCTCCACAGAAATCACTATTACTCATATTCAAATTTTATCGATTATGCACATCAATCTAACTTATCCCATGTTGATTCTTAAATGTCTCTTCATTTGATTATGGTTTGATTTTGCAAAAAGGTAATCCAAGTTTTTATTTTTGTTGCTACTGAATATTTTGCATCACATTTGCAGGATATATGTAGAAATTCCTTGTCTAGAAGCTCCAAAAGTTTTTTAAAAAATATTTTGTGTTTTATCGAAGTTATTTAGATTTTGCTGGGGATTATTATTTTTTGCTCCAGTCTGTAGATTAGATACTGTATATTATATTTTCCTGAAAATCACAGTGACATTGCATATTATGAAAAGATCCACTTGCAAAAATGGATATGCAGACCCACTCCGGCGTATACCCACAACAATTAAATTTACGCAACTACAATTAAATTAAAAACATGTATTGTAAAATGCCGACTTAACAATATTTTGTTGACGTAGCCTATTCGATTAGGTTAATCGAATATATTTACTATAGTATGGTTTGGTTAACTTAATTAATGCAAGGTCTTGCAATAAATTATATTCTGACTTCCAATCAGCTAATTTTTAATTCATTGATTTACATAAAGGTCGGACTATATTTGAATAAATCTGGTGAAGATATGCTGCTGGAATTTCCTCTCACTATAGGAAATATTCCACGAAAAACTGCGCAAAATACGCTGCCAGAAATCTACTACGGTTAGTCAACGTTAGACAGAATAACGATTATTTTCTGGTAGCGGCACTTAGAATTTCAATTTGTTATTTATTTATTCCTCATAATCATATTGCTGTCTTCTCTAACAGCAATTATAGTTAGATTTTGCAAAAGAGGACGTTGAAAAGGATTAAATCTACAGTTGGCAACTGATAAGTTATCCGTCTGCGGGCCAGTATATGCTGAGTTCAATGCTTGGACTCACTCGTCACTGATGTCACTTTTTAGAGATGAAGCAGAAATTAACTTCGACTTTAGCCATCTGCTCGTTTGTTTTCTGTAGTTTTTGCGCCAGTCATCTGTTTGATTTTCTAGTCTTCTATAAAAGTATTAGTTTATTTTAACTGAGATACGTCTAGATTGTTGAGCAGGATTTTAATAACATTTGATTATCCCTGTCCAAATCACTGTTTGGGCGAGTGAAGTCATTTTCTGATACCCTAATCTCTATGGCACGTCTTCAAATCATGTCTAATAACATCACAGCTTAAAATATAAATTGTGTTAATTTTAATCTCCCAATTGTTCAATGTAAATTTGCATTTGACCCTCTGTCACACGTATAGAGACAACAAGCTAAAGCTTTAAGTATGACTAACATAGAAGATCTTTCCAATGCATTCGAATACGTAGAAGTGCCTATATTAAAACTAATCCATATTTTCATCATTCTCTCTCTTAGTGCACTGCCTACTAGCAGGTCCATGGTATATAACGCCTACTCGCCTCTTTCATCACTATATCATCTATATATAAGGAAGTAGATGTAGACGGATAAGGACGAAGATGTTGGCCTGTGCTCAATAATAGAATGTATGAAGTGAATATTTTGATCCAATTAGGTAGGCTAACTGTAACTCTAACTGTGTAATTGGTAGTGGTTTATTTCTATTTACTATGATGTCTTTTTGATCCTACTTTTTATGTTTATGCTGTTTGATTTGTTTTCTCTTATTTTTCTTCCTGTCAAATGTTAACGAATAAGGAGGCATATATATATATATATATGTATATATATATATATATATGTATATATATACCACAGCGGAACGAATTAAGTAATTATTTAATGAATCTAACTAACTGCGCGTGTAGAGTCAGCCGACGAGTACGTCGAAGGAGGAATCTACATCAGTCCAGAGTTTCAGCTGGGTCAGGTCTATGATGGGGACGCAGATCAAGTGGAAGACGTGATACTCTACCGCCCCGTCTACGTCTGCGTGTCCCCTCAACTCTCCGAAGGGCTCATAGGAAATGGCGGCAGTCCTTCTTCTCATATAGAAATTCCTGGAGCTGGAAATGGAAGTGCTCGAAGTGGCTGCAGGCTTAGTAATTCATTAGTTCGTAACCAAGAATTGCAAATCGTGAAGATTGCTAGGAACGACGAAGTTCGTGTAAAAATGAAATCTGATTCAATTGTGACGGATTCTAGAGTTGATTTAATGGTAAATGACAGGAGTGATAGACTATCGTTGTCCGAGACAATATCGATTTCTAACAGGGACGCCTGTATGAGTCATATACATTGTGATAATGCAGTGAGTGTCTGTCAAGATGCCAGATCTGTTATTTAGAAACAACTTATTTCACGGGAAAGGTAGTTCAACGATTCATTAAGAATAGAAATGTATGAATTTATAATACCTGTATAATATTTATTTTGGTATACAGGACAGTTATTTAAGGGAATGACGCCCTGTTCAGTAAATATTAGTCGATGGTGAGGAAGGAATGGGGGCCCATCTCGTCATAAGCAAATTTCCTCTCAAGAATAAAGGTATATTTAAATAGAAAACTGAGAAGAGTGGAGGCGATATATATCAAAGACCTGCCAGTAAGCAGTGCACTAAGGAGAGAAAGAGTGATAGAGAGAGAGAGAGAGAGAAAAGAGAGAGATAGAGAATGAAATGAGAGAGAGAAAATTTATATATATGTAAAGCTGACGTCAAGTTAACTCTTCAATTTTTCATCCTCAAAACTGCCACCTTTTATCGTTAAAACTTAAGGGAAAATAAATATTTACAATCGTACGATTTTCTGCGCTAACTTTAGTATAATATAGATTAGAGTTTAGTGTATCTTAGAGTGTAAAGTATCTCAGAGCGTAATGTTTTTCAGAGTGTAATGTATCTAGAGTGTAATGTTGTTAAGAGTGTTCTTATATAAGAACGTAAACTGCTAATCAAACTATAAAAATCCTTTAAAAAGCCCAACGAATTCATTAACAACAATTGTCTTAATGCTACTCTTGCGTGTTAACAGTAAACAGGAAAACCGATGCAGTAGATATAATTAAAGCCATAAGGAGAAGTGTAAATAAAGCTATAAAGCGAAGTGCAGCCTTTGTTCTTGTAAAAGCTAAAAAAAGCTCAGTATTTTGGTGTTTATGAGGCAAGCCTGATAAACACTAAACTACTAGCTAGATTACTAATAAATACTTAATACTAGATTGACTGCCTCAATAGCGCAGTTGTTGGGGGAAAAAGTCTTGAAGATTTAAACGACAGAACATGAGCTGAATTGAACCCTCGTGGGTTCGAATCCCAGCCGCGCTGATTCGAGAGTAAAATCTCGGACATTCACTGGATTGGTTAAACGGAAAAAGGACTAAATTTCCTAACGGTTTAAACATGTAGTATTAAGATGTGATAGCTATCGACATAGTTGATAATTTCACTATGCGTGTTTACTTTACTACATTGGATGACACTAGCTGGAATACTTGGCAAGATCTCGATAGTTTAATAGTTGGATGGAAGTCGAAAGCGCTAATCGTTGTGGTTGCAACTCGATTACAGTGCTATCCAGTATTTATTCATCATCATCATCGACATCATCATCATCATCATCATCATCGTCATCGTCATCGACATCAACAGCAGCAGCATCCTCGTCTTCTCTTGAATTCCAGTTTAACTAGGCTCGGGATATGAATGAACATTCTATTCTATTCGTTTTAGAAAATTTTGTAGCAATATCTGGAGCCTAGTCGCTCATTAACCGAATGCCTTTTCTGACGTTGGTTTGGATCAGAGTGCTTTTGTTGCCTATTAAGACACTTGCAGTCCAAAGTTGATCTATTCTTCAGGACACAACACAGGATTATCATTTATTTATTAAAGTTATTTATATATTAATTAGCGATAACTATTCACTGCAGCATTAACATTATACATAATATTTCCTATCTTTAGGCAAGTAGTAAATCACAAAATTAAATAATTAAGTTATACAATTATCAAAAACTAATTTTAACAGGTATCATCCTCCACTCCTGAAATGATATTTCTAATAGTTAATGAAGTAATCAGTTGGGGCAGGTAACCAGGTAGACAGATATGAGCTCAGCCTTGCCCTTGACCTTGATTTCACCTCTATGACTGCACTGATAGCCGTTGTCTATGAGAGGTTGCACAGTAGCGGCCGGGCACTGTAACAACAACAACAACAATAGAATTAGAGTGCTACTGTCGTCCATGACAACACTGAACACTATGGTACCTATATAAGAGGCTGCTCCGTGGCGACAGGGCACTTTAAACATGATAGCATGATAAATCAGCCTAATTATTACGTGCCAAAGAATAGAGAGTATGGCATTTCCCATGGCCTAAGATACGACTACTGAAGAACTAATGATTATATTGCTAAGGAACACCATAAATAATATTTCTTGCAAGATAATGACCACATTATTTGGTTAAGGAGCAACCTTTACGATAGGATTATTTGATACAGATATATGGAAGATATATGGAATGATTTTTCGAGGGCTTGAAAGCAGATTGAAATAAGTACCTTGGGATGAGTTTCCGTCACTGGCATGCTCGACATGGAGATACTGACGCTAAACTGGTCTTTGTCCTTTATATCGTTTAAAGGAGCAATAGATTGAAAAATTAATTAAATTTAAATAAAAATCAAGAGAAGAGTGTAATGCTGAGTGGTCTTGAGCAGTTGATCAGGTGAAGAAACAACGAAAAATATGCATGTATATCATTGTAATATTTAAGCAGGTAAAGCTAAACTTAACATCAGTTTCCTCACTCAAAAGCAACGTCAGTGACTGGCGAGCCCAGGATTTGAACCCCGCACATACTGATCCATAATATGCATACTGATTATGTATATTATGTATATTATCGTAGCAAATTATTTACATACTGATTATTACATACCTCATTGATTATTAATGATTTACATACTTAATTATTACATACCTCATTGATTATTAATGATTTACATACTTAATTATTATATACCTCATTGATTATTAATGATTTACATACTTAATTATTATATACCTCATTGATTATTAATGATTTACATACTTAATTATTATATACCTCATTGATTATTAATGATTTACATACTTAATTATTATATACCTCATTGATTATTAATGATTTACATACTTAATTATTATATACTGATTATGTATATTATACTATCATAGCAAATTATTTTTTGCTTCGCCATAATTGTCTCTTTTGAATTGTCGAACAGTAAGCGGGAACGCGTCTATTAGTTTGCAAATTGGATTTGGATATAGGCCAATACAAAGTTTTTAATTCATGTAATTTCTTATGATCTTATAGTTCGACAGCTCATGTGCTTAATTCAAATCATGGCATGCAATGGAAGGCTTAAAGGATAACTCCAGCTTAGAAAATAATGAAGTTACAGTGTTGTGGTCTTGTCGTGTTTGGTAATCGACACAGAATCTACAAATACATAATTCCGAAGTAAAACGCTAAATCAATGCTTTGTAAAGGCTTGGCCTTAAAACTAAATAAATTTCTTAGTCACTGAATAGCTCTTAGTAAAAACGTAGCTCTTGAATATTAATGTAAGCTAACAGTATTAACATATGCATTGGATCTGCCTTTTTCACAGCACAATACTAGGTTAATAATAATAATAATAATAATAATAAAGGTTTAACGTCCGTTTCCTCATGCAAGGATGATGTCAGGGGCGTACCCCGTCCCATATCACCACAAATCGATTCACCCTAAACGATCTGAAAAAATTTGATGAAGAGAAAGAAAAAGATCCTAAACTGTTCCGGTCCGGTGATCAAAACAAACGTGATATGCTAACCTGTATATGTCCCACCACACCCGAGGTGTCCATCCTGCTAGCCACATTCACCGTGTCTCCCCAGATGTCGTACTGCGGCTTCTGACCCCCTATCACTCCCGCAATGGCTGGACCATGATTCATTCCTGCATTCATTCATTCATTCATTCGTTCATTCATTCACTCTACTCACTCACTCACTTGTTCATTCATTCATTCATTCATTCATTAATTCATTCATTTACTCTACTCACTCACTCACTCACTCACTCATTCACTTATTCATTCATGCATTCATTAACTCATTCATCCATCCAATTATTCGTCCATTAATCCATACATTAAATAATCGTAGC
The DNA here is from genome assembly GCA_905160935.1 of Enchytraeus crypticus. Lineage (NCBI taxonomy): Eukaryota > Metazoa > Annelida > Clitellata > Enchytraeida > Enchytraeidae > Enchytraeus > Enchytraeus crypticus. Next base: position 3,436,714 of record CAJHZI010000713.1, read on the forward strand.
TCAATTGAAACTCTCCTATAGTGAGGTCAAAGAGATTCCTAAGCCTTTTCTTAAACCATATATATTCTGATTCCCTTGTGATGTCCGGATCGTTCAATTGCAGTCAGGGCCAATAGAGAATAGATCAGCCGTAAACTACACGTATCGTAAGCGGCCACTAAGTAAAAACTTAGGAAATCAAAGTGAGCTAAACCAGAAGCCTTTTTTCCAGCTATAGATTACATTAGCATGGGTAAACAGGATTGTTTTCTCAAGGAATGACGGCCCCAGCTCAGTAAATGTTGTAAATGTTAAATATTACCTTATGTTTCCTTCCATATTTTACTTAGTAGTGCTCTTCAATAACTTTTTAGTAACTTCAGGTAAAGTGTTACAATTGCTATTCAGAGATCAATTAATAGCAATAACTATACACGTTCAGTGCGGTCATTGTCGCGAATTTCAATCTCTAATGCTCTGCATTTAATCCTTCTATCTCTCTGTGATAGCAAAATATGACATTGCTAGACATCTACATCCATACATACATTAAATTCAATTTATCCATAAATATCAAGCTGTCTTTTGAAAGTTAATTGAAATTAATTTATATTTAACTTGACAACGCGCTCCTTCTTTCGTATATTTCTAGAATTTATCAGTACATAACTGCTAATTCATGAAGCGCTTCAGTAATCATAGGAACTAATTAGATAATAATAATAATAATTGAAATAATAGACAATAAAGGAATTTAAACCCACGTCCATGCTATTAATAATTAAAGGCAATGAGTTACCAATTCGCAGTTTGAACTGATTCAGTGAAGTGTTGTTGAAATTTTCGAGATGTTTTATCATAGATAGAGCAAAATCGGCCATGAGAATAATGTGCTGATCGATTTTGTCAAAATCCTAAAATACGTGTATTACAATCAGAAAATGCATATATTACAATCAGAAAATACATGTATTACAATCAGTAAATAAGTGTACTACAATAAAAAAATTCATTGATAGCAATTACTAAATACAAGTGTAGCACTAAAAAATACATGTATAACAATCATATATTATGTACAATTGTCATAAAATGCTGGCGCGCCCTTTCTTGATAGCATAATCTTAAATTAAGCCCGTGCGTTAAAACTTAAACTTCACTTGCCTACACCTTATCTGTTCATATCAAAACTATCTAGGTTTATTTTAAAATAAGTTTTTCTTCAATTTTAGAATTTCATGACACAATAGCATGACGCATATTTAGTAGTGCTGTATACTCATTGTTTCTTTAATGTTTTTTCTAATTAAACCATGAAAAATTAGCTAAATAAATGCAGTGATGAAATGCATATTAAGATAAGTAACACAGCAAAACTGAGTGTTAAATTCGTACCTATGCTAAATAAATTATAGTAGTATATTTGCACAATATTTATTAACGGTATCCGTATTAATTTGTAAAAATTAATTGACGTCGGTGCAGAATAAACAGTAGTTCTACATTTTCTTTCAGTTCTATTTCTCTGCTACAATGTATCAATATAACTAAGATAATAGTTTTACTTTTCCACTAGTTTTACTTATCTGTTACAATTTAGCAATAGAACTTAAATAATAGTTTTTCTTTTTTAGTTCTACTTTTCTGCCACAATATATCAATATAACGTATGTAATAGTTTTGCTTTTCTAGTTCTATACTTATCTGCAAGAAAGTATAAAAGTAACTAAAGAAATATTTGTACTTTTCTTTTAGTTCTTCTTCTCTACAACGTATTAATGTACCTATGACAATAGTTTTACTTTTCCAATAGTTTTACTTTACTGTTACAATTTAGGCATGTAACTTAAATAATAGTTTTACTTTTCTTTTTGTTCTACTTCTCTGCAGACCACTCGCAGCCATGTATGTGCTTCCAATAGTCTTGATCTTCTCAATTCCACTGAACTTCGGTTTAGACAGCAGCTGGAATAATTGAAACATTTATGTGATTGCTTTGACAAATTTTTATATGATTCTTTCAAATTAACTTAACAACAGACAATTAACAAATATAAAGACTAAATACTATCATTGGACAGATTTTCTTGATTTTAGAATTTGCACCGATTTTGGACCATTTTTGCTCTCCAGGTAGAATTTGCCCCAATAGTGGTCGCTTTTGTCATACAAAACATTAGCATCCTAATTGTTATAATGTTATGTCAAGCATTAACAAAACAGTAACTTCCTAATTGTTAAGCAATAACAATTAAGAAACAATAAACAATTAGCGAGCAATATATAATTATTTCAACTATTTACATAATTCGGCAGGTGCCCGAGCTTCTGTAGTTGACATATATATATATATATATATATATATATATATATATACATATATATATATATATATATATATATGTACTCTCTCTCTCTATATATATACATATATATATACATATATATATATATATATATTTGTATATAGGCCTATATATATATCATATATATATATATATATATATATATATATATATATATATATATATATATAGATAGATAGATAGATAAATAGAGAGATAGCTCTGAGGTTAAATTCAACGTAAGTAACTGTATAACTAGGAACACAATCAAACATGGCCTGGGTGAGATTCGAACCAATGGCCTACTGCTTATCAGAACAGCTTGCTTTCCGTTAGGTTATCTAACCGGTACAGCTATACGATCCCAAAATTGGTGATTCAATATGCTTGTCAGCCAAATACAATATATATATATATATATATATATATATATATATATATATATACCACGAAACAAACTTTCAAACTTTTATGCAAAATGTAGTACATAAATTTCATATAAGCTAAGAGTTTAAGCGATTGCAAACAGAATCCTGAGTAGTTAAACTTTGAGGAGAAATAAACAGAAGGATATTATGCTTAGGCGTGAATTTCTCTAACACACATTAAAGGCAGTGGCATAGACTAAATTTATGAACAAATTCATGACATTATATTGTGTCTTTCGCAAAATAAAAAATACAACATCCGTATTTAAGATCTCTCTCTCTTTCTCTCTCTCTTTCTCTCTCTTCAGTGCACTGCCAAAGTCTATGCCTTATCCATACCTTATGTAGCCTATAGCTTGGAAAAAGTATGACTTCTGAGGTGGTTTTCTGCTTCATTCCTCAGTTAGATGGATTAATTACCATTTAAGCCTTGGGGAAAACATTTCATCATGAAGTGGGTCCTCTCTTACCATCCTCAGCTCCTGCTTTAGTCGCCTCTTATGTACACGCAGCAGAGTGTTTGCGGTTGCCCTATTCTGCAGTGGTCCAAACACACCCGAGCACAACACGCGGATATACATGTAAGATCTAGCGTAGGGATAACGTTACGAATGTTTAATAGAAAGGGTTCTTAATTCAAAGAGCTCTTCTAACACCAACCAGATCGAAGTCACAGATGATCTCGTTGAGAAGACGCAGACACTCAATCCCGTGACGACTGATGGAGTTCTGTTGATAGAAATCCCAGAAATTTGGAATTGACGCGAACATGACGCACACCGAGTCGTAGGCCTCATGGTAAAGTTCCTGTTGAAATATAAAAAATCACTTTAAAATAGTCTATTGCTTGAATTCTTGAAACTTAAAGTGATGTAGTATGGGGGGGGGAGTAGAAACTTTAGATTTTATGTGACATTTTAAATATTTTTCTGATTTTTTGTCATGATATAGAAAATGCACATTGACTTCACGGCTCATCTGGGAATCATAATACTGATAGGAGCAGTTTTACATAATCTCTGTATAAAACATTTGGTTAGTTAGAGTAATGTAATACAAATAAGGGAGTGGATTTAGAACAATGGGAGGGGATTTAGCACAATGGGAGGGGATTCAGAACAATGGGAGGGGATTTAGAACAATGGGAGGGGATTTAGCTCATTCGGTTAAGCTGCGCGTTAATTGAACGAAGTAAAGCCACGTTGGGTGCGGTTAGTACTTCGTAGGCGATCACTTTTGAAGACCGAGTGTCTACAGCTTTGAATGTAAATAATCCCAGGATGTTGAGAGTGATTATTAAATCCTCTCCTGCTGCTATTGAAACGCTAAAAAAAGCAACGATTAGTACTAACTATGGAGAGGAAAAAGAGGAAATAACGAAGACTACAAAAACAGCTACCCTAAAAGGAAAACTCTAATGCACATGCGTATGACATGTGTGTTGCTATACGGAATATATTTTTGATGAAAAAAGTTTAATGGCTGTATTGTTTTAGTAAAGTACTTGATGAATTGATCTTGAAAAGGAAAATATTAGGTGTGTAATTGCAAATAAGTATCCTACTTTGTAAATGGGTCTTAAGCATCCTGTGCTTTGTTAATGCAATGGTAATGCTAATGTTAACATCAGTTTCCTCACTCGAAAGATATGTCAGTGACGGGCGAGTCCAGGATTTGAAACTACTGATCCGCGGTCGAGTATCTTACCTACATGTAGATAGCCACTGGCTCCAGCCATCACCGTACAGCTGTACAATATAGCTTACCCTGTGTATGCTGTTATGTTATGTTGGTCGCAGACTATGCAATACTTACCACCGCTGATATATGAGAGCCCGCAGTCATATTGTTAAATACGTTGTGATTTAAAATAATATCTCACGTGTGCATGGTAAAGTGAGAAAATGATTGGTATTAATACCTCTCGTTTGTAGGGTAAAGTGAGGAAATGACTGGTATTAATACCTCTCGTTTGTAGGGTAAACTGAGGAAATGATTGGTATTACTACCTCACGTTTGTAGGGTAAACTGAGGAAATGATTGGTATTAATACCTCACGTTTGTAGGGTAAACTGAGGAAATGATTGGTTTTAGTACCTCACGTTTGTAGGGTAAACTGAGGAAATGATTGGTTTTAATACCTCACGTTTGTAGGGTAAACTGAGGAAATGATTGATTTTAATACCTCACGTTTGTAGGGTAAACTGAGGAAATGATTGGTTTTAATACCTCACGTTTGTAGGGTAAACTGAGGAAATAATCTGCCACATGAGCTGGTAGAATATTCTCCAATAGAACCTTGTTGAGCGAACCGGTTGTTTCAGCTTCTTCTTTTTCTATAGAAAATTTTCTTCGCCATATAAAATCTAGTTTTGATGTAATTTCCATCTGAAATTACAAATGAGTGATGCAATAGGTCAGATAAAAATGTAAAAATCATAGACTCCTATATACTAAATACTAGTAGGCCACCTATGTACATAGGAGTTAATGGAAAACACACATTTGCGCTGTGAAGCTCTTACTATATCTATCTACAACATAATATGTATCTATTTGTTTATCCCCTACTCTTGTTTTTGCTCTTCGAATATGACATCATAGCTTTAGTCCTATGTTAAAATAGCGTTGATGTAGCAACGAATATATAACTATACATGTGACTAAACTAGTATTTTTCGATAAGTATAATACTCATGAAGCAGTGTTAAATTAACCTTTACGTGATCTATATGATAACATTAATTTAGTGATTCCTTTTTTAAGAAATCGTCAACGTAATTGCGATGAAATAGGTATAACTTTGCAGGCCATATTGCCTAAAAGAACTGAATGTTAGCTAGGATTTTGCTAAACACTGAGCACCGGAGACTGACATTTTGTTACCTCTAGTATATTTCACCAGAGGTAATACGCTAAATCGCTCTTTAATATCATTGTATATTTTTGCTATAATGCAAATGTTATTTATTTTATTTATCATACGCATATCACAATTGGCAGACACAATAAACAATTAGGGCGCATGAACGGAAATAAAGGCCCACAAGTGGCACTTACATATTCCGAATTTAAAAATTAATATAAAAAATACAAACATTTGCATTAATTATTAATTAATTATTTTCAATAAAATCCTTAGTATAGGCCATAATTATGTACCAAGATAAATTTAGCGGAACATGTAATGTCATTATTAAGGCAATCAACAATATACACGCATAAATATCTGCACACAATGACAATGAAACATACTAATTTAGGTCCTGCCCTTAATCTACACAAAAAATTTCAATATTAAAAAATGGTAGATGCACTAGAATACTTACGACAGTTAAAAGTTAGATTATTTGACAGAAAAAAAGAAGATAATAGAATAAAGCAATGTAATGTGTACCTTTAATATACAGAATCATAAATAACTACAATTATCGGTGTCAAAGTAAGCTCGAAGTTATCATTGACGATTGTAGCACTGTAGTGATGCTATCAGGCCTACGATTGAATTTAAGAGCAGAATAACTATGGTTCTTTCTTAAAGCCTTTCCTAAAATTGTATTAAATGGATACGATTAGTAAGTTTGCATTAAACATCAGAGATAGTTGTAAAATGTTCGCCAGTCATTCATAAAGTAGTACATAACACATTTAAAGTGACTGGATATACAGTAGGTAAAATATTAGCAAAAAAACTTTAACAACAGCAACAACAATTTGAAAGCTGATGTCAACGACAGGAACCTGCGAACCATAAAAAAAAAAATCTGAGCCAATGTCAAACCGAAGAGCAATAAAAGGTTTAAAACGGCACAAAAATCGAAAAATTGGCTACTACCTGCCTGTCGAAGCAATGAAATGTGACAATGAAGAGGAGTATATAAATAGAGGCTTCAAGTGGTGAAGAAATCTGCCATAATCCGGCATCTGAAAACCTGAACACATAAAGTATATGATACAGTATACATTTGATGATAACGTATACTGCGATTAATCGACATTATCTATTTATATATTATTTGATCTACTGGTACATTTTTAACTACAAATTAAAAGAACAATTGCGGTTAACTGCTGATCTGAGCATTTTATCGGTTGGTTTAGAAGTTATCAACGCTCTATGAACCCGACATCATCGTCTGAACTTCAGGTAGCGTCATACAACATTGAATGACCGATCCTGCTATGAACAAGGCAAAGTGGGCTCGCTAAGATTATCTTAAAATTGCAATATGAACAATAAAAAATGGCTAAAGATTTTGCATTAAAATAGATTATATCAACATGGATGATCATTTTAATATAGTGTTTTTTGAAGCCTTTGATCTCAAAAACGCAATGTAAAGCATAGTTTGCATGTCATACCACCAATACTGAGATGCTTGAGTATCATTGCAGAGATGTAGAAATGTCTGATGATTTGATTCCACGAGAACAATCATTCTCTGCTGAATCTGATTGGCCAGATAGTAGATGAGGAAGTTATCCGCAATGAAAGCGACGACCATGAGAAACAATTTGAGCAAAAAGCTGACCTCTATGAACACTGCGGTAGATGTTAGTGCAATGAGCAGGCATAACGTCCAACTCTGCAATTAGAAATGAAAGTATTATAATCAAGACTGTAATAGTAATAGAACACCCTTAGAAATATAAATAGTATTTAGAATCGATAATAAAATATATTATCTATTTCTTCACAATCTGACAACCACAGATAATGGCAATACATAAAATACTGTAACAGATGCAGCAGTAATGTTGATAGATAAAGAATGAGTCATTATCTCTTCTGTGCATTATACGTTCTCGTGGTGCTCTGTATTGACAATGATGATAATGAACAGTCGATAACGTGCTTTGCTTCGTTCTTGTTGTTGCCTTTTTACTTACTGGTATCACTACTAATCGAGTCCAACCTGCGAGTACGAGCAATGAGATGCATGTGATGAACTGTCGTACACTGAGGCATTCTCTACAGGCACACGAGTGAACTGATTTGAGGTGTAGTCAGTCTGTTAAGCACACAGCAATAAATAAATAACTCATACAATCTTTATTTTTAGTTAGGCCAAAAGTAATCCAAGATATGCTGTGCCAAAAAATGGTCCTAACTTTATACTGTGATATTATTTCTATTATAGATTTTTCAATATTGTTGTTAAATTTATTAAGAAATAGGAAGAGAGTTAGATAGGACACATCCTAAGGGGCAAGGTCTATTAATAGAGGTCATAGAAGGTAGACTGGAAGGGAAAAGAGGCAGGTGCAGGCCGAGATTAGGTATGTTAGATGATTTAAAGACCCACTCATATGTGAAAATGAAGAGGAAAGCGGAAAACAGAAAAGAGTGGATGCGTTATATACTATGGACCTGCTAGTAGGCAGTACACTAAGAAAGAGAGAGGGAGAGATTTCAAATCAAAATCTATAAATATCATTCTTTTTAATGGCGATTAAGTAATGGCAGTTTTTACACTGTTCGGATTCGGTATAATGTTTAGCTTTCATTTGAATATACAGTTCCGAATAGTTTTCTAATTTCACTTCACTCTCTTCAAACCGCACACTTCATTATTTCAGACATCATTTATGAAATTCAAGATATAAATTATTTTAATGTGCGCTAAGTGATGATATCCATTACATCATCATCATCTTTCCTTGAATCCCAGTTTAACTTTGGTCGGGATACGAATACATCTTCTTTTCCTTTCGTTTTAGAAACTTTTGTAGCATGAAAATTAATCGTCCAACAGAAACTCAATATGCAAGTGAGTAAAGTAGAAGTTTGCATATGTTACCACTGTAGATAGTATGCTGAGAGAATGCAGAGAGCAACAATAGGCGATGACAATGGCTATTCGCAACCAGGAACCCTTCTTGATTCTAGTTCTCAAGTGTTGCAGATATTCTAGACATTTCTCATGACAATGTCGCTTAACCTGTAGGAAAATAAATCTAAAAGTTAGTGACAGTATCGCTCAGTCTATACTTATAGTCTATATCTAGTTTCAGATAAATACCATGTGGGAGGTACATATTCCAATACAGTCCGTGCTATACGTAATGTGTTCAGAAAACTACACCTTTATTTAAAGTATTACGTTTAGCTAATAAAAACTGATTAGTTGGTAAAATATTAAGGAGCTACTCAAAAATTGTAAGTAGTCAAAACTAAATTGACTTAACCAATACGTTCTGAAGTCTGTTTATTACACATGTGGTAATAATATTTAATAGTTTATTAGTTTAATTAGTTTATTAGTTTAATAGTTTATTATTAGTTTATTATTAGTTATTAGTTTAATAGTTTATTAGCTTAGTTTAATAGTTTTAATAGTTTAATAGTTTATTACAGTGGTAAAAACGTACTACGTGCAGTATATGTATACCACTTACCAGTAATACATTATCATCATCATCTTCCCTTTAATCCCAGTTTAACTAGGGTCGGGATACGAATGGACCTTCTCCACGCCTCTTTGTCCCAAACCATATCAAAATCTCTTCCTTTCCTTTTAGAAAATGTTGTGACAATTTCTGGAGCCTAGGCTCTCACCAACCGATTGCCCTTTTCTGATGTTAGTTTGGATCTTAGTGCTTTAGTCGCTTTCTGCGACACGTGCAGTCACCAGTCGGTCTATTCTTCAAACAACCCGGACGCGACACGGGGAGAACTTACCGGTAGTACATCAGCTACACAAATGAACGTGAAAGCACCGAAGATCAAGAATGCAACAGAATAAACAATCAGTATCCAAATAGGTCTGCAAAGAACAGAACAAAGAATTATATTATTCGATTATGTTGAAATAACTATTGTTAATAACACAATTCGGTTCCTTTTGGTAGATGAATGTCATACTATGTTATATTCAGATAATCATGTTTATTTTATCAGCGTGTATTGTACACACACTCATTATCTGTAACACACACTCTCTCTTTCTCTCTCTCTCTCTCTCTCTTTCTTTTATCTCTCTCTCTCGCTCTGTTACTTTCACTTTTTCTTTCTGTTTGCTAAAGAATTAATAATTTTCGAGAGTTATAATTTAAGGTTTTTTGCTGTTACAAAAGTTGTAGCTTACTATATTTGTGTCATTTTTTAAAGCCATTATGCACAGTATTACAAGTTTACATGCAACATTATATACTAGTAGTTTGTCAGATTTTATAAAGGCTATCTATTCCTTTCAAAGAAAGATTTCATTACAAGAAAACTTTGAACAATTGATTGGCAGAGGGATATTTTAATTCAACTAAATTAGTATAAATATATAGAAAAGCAAATTGTAATTGTAAAAAAATTGAGAACAATAATATTTTAAATGGCCGTATACTGTGGTCCAATATCATGTCAACAAACTAATTTGACATCTAGAGGATAGTGCATATATATATATAGGCCTATAGGCCTACAACTATTGTACAATTTTCATATTCTTCTTGTTTTTTCGAGTATCACGTAGGCCTATCCAGTCACTTTTATATTATTGTGTTCTTTTAAATAGGCCTATTATTATACTTTGGTGAAATAAAATATGTGTGCATAATACTTTAAATCGCAATTAGAGCTGCATTTAGAGCTTCACTAAAGGTTTGGTGGACATAGACTAAATGTTCGTGCGAAAAAGCTTGTCAAAGTGTTTTAACTTTTAACAGTATTACAATAAAAATATACAGAATACAAATAAAACTTTTATGCATTGAGGAAACTATTGAATTTATTTCTAAATCTGGAACCTTCTACAAATCCTTCTAGTCCATCATTATACTTAATTCAAAGTATAAAACAAAGTAAAGTACCCTAACCTGGCATGAGCGACAACGTTGAAGATAAACAAGCAGACAAGAAGAACATCAGCTGCTATGATGTAAACAGTGAAGGATCTGTAGGAGCTAGCAATCCACGACCATTCGTCTTTAGGATCAGGCATTGCAAGGGTTACACTGTTGATTTCATCCGATTTACAACCGTTTCTAAAAATAACATCAAGCACAAGATTAAGCAGCCATTTCGACATTACAACGATATTTATATTCAAATTCATATCAATATCAATAGCTAAATCCATAGCTAAATCCATAGCTAAATCCATAGCTAAATCCATAGCTAAATTCATAGCTAAATCCATAGCTAAATCCATAGCTAAATCGATATCTATATAAATATATAAATCCATATCCAAACCGATATCCATATTGATTGAGTTCCAATTCTTCAAGCTGTACAGTGTGCACTGCTATGCCAAATAGTGTCATAGAAAACTTATGTTACTTAAAAGTAATTTTAAATTGGCATACACATTTAAACTGTTAAGTAAATTATAGTTGCAATAGTAGGATTTAATTCGTTTCTGTTTTTCTTTGATTGCTAATGAGTTACACACAGCACCGGTCTGTAGTTGTTAACTTACGAGCATAGATGGAAATTTAATTTGTTTATTTATTCAGTCAATCTCAGCAGATAAAATATGCACATATAGATGCTATGGCAACTTGCCAATGGATTAATTTTATTGTTGTTTAGCGCAATGGTAAGATCGTGCCTTTATAAACGAAGTTAAGCAACGTCCGATCCTGTAAGTGTTGTGTATTGTCAAGTGTTAGTTATAAATACTATTGAGATCTTACCTCAAGGAGTACCCGAAAGAAAGAGATTTTAGATTCGATTCGATCATTGCGACACTCTGAAATGAAAACGGATGCTCTCGTGATTATTTAATTTAAACACTAAACTATTATACCTAGAGGTTAATCGTTGTAAATGATAAACATCAGCAGTTTCTTGTTAAAGAAAGCCAGTGTAAATGTCAGCTGATATTGTAGAAGGGTTCAGCTAATCTGTTGCATAATGTGACTCAATAGAAAAGTTATTAACGCTATGGCAATCACTAACAAATCTGCTGAAAAATTGACAATAAATTCATATAAAATCTTTATGAATTGCTAGCTTGTAAATTCTTAGTTTAACTTCTTAAAATACTTATTAATTTGGAAATATCCTAGATTTATCAGATTTAACTATTCTCTATTAATATTATATTAACTACTCGCTACAGAATATTGAAAATCGTAAAAGCCTAGCAACACCTTGGGCCATAAACAATTGAAAATACATGATATATGTACAAATGGTTAAATGATTGGTTGACTTATTGATAACTACACAAATTGCTTATCTCTCTCTCATGGTGCACTGCTGCCTAATGGCATGTGCATGGTATGTAACGCCTCCACTCTTCTCTGTCTTCCGCTTTCCTCTTCTTGTCCACATATGAGGGGATCTTTAAATCATCTAACATACCTAATCTCGGCTTACCTCTGCCTCTATTTCCTTCCATTCTACCTTCTATGACCTCTTTTAATAGATTTTCTCCCATTTGAATGTTCTCTATCCAACTCATCCATTTTTAATGCTCTTATCACCTCTCTATCTGTGCCAACTCTCTCCAGACATTCCTCATTTGTAACCTTTGGAGTCCAGCTAATCAAGCGGATTGTAATCATATTACAATCTTAAGATTGTAATATGTACACGCAATAATAGAGCATTTTACTAAATTGTGTGTCTATTGTTAGCATTGATATCATTAACTTACATAATAAATCCAACTGGACATGTTTGGATCTATTACGTACGTGTGTATTTGTGGAAGACTGGATGATTTCTTTTATTTACATTCAATCAATGAACCATGATGTATTATGTAGTGATTTATTGAATTACTTATTTTACTTACATTAAATCAATCAATCATGATGTATTATGTAGTGGTTAATTGATTGATTGAATGATTTATTTTACTTAAATTGAATCAATTAATCATGCTGTATTAAATAGTGATTTATTGAGTAACTGAATGATTGATTGATTTTTCTTATATTATTCAATTAATCATGACGTATTAGATAATGGTTTATTTATTGATTGAATGATTGATTTTTCTTACATTCTATCAATCAATCATGAACTATTGTATATTGTTTATTGATAGATTTAATTATAAATTTTACTCACATTCATGCCCACATTGTTAGCCAATGTTGCCGAGCCTCGCCCAATGTGAGCAAATGGAGCGCTGGCCCCCCATGATGTCAAGTAATTACTCATCTTCAGAAATTCCTGCTGGGAAAAACCATCCACTGCATGACTCCTTAGACTCCGCCCACGATGTAACTAAAATCAAGAATTATATAATTAATTCTCTTAGTGCACTGCCTACTGGCAGGTCCATGGTACATAACGCCTCCACTCTTCTCTGTCTTCCGCCTTCCTCTTCATTTCCACATATGAGTGGGTCTTTAAATCATCTAACATACCTAATCTCGGCCTGCCCCTGCTTCTTTTTCCTTCCATTCTACCTCTATGACCTCTTTTAATTGACCTGCCCCCCTTAGAATGTGTCCTATCCATCTCTTATTCCTATTTCGCAATACATTTATCAACTGTCTATCTGTTCCAACTCTCTCCAGGACTTCCTCATTTGTAACCTTTTGAGTCCATCTAATCCTCTCCATTCTTCTCAAAATCCACATTTCCAATGCCTTCAGTTTCCTTAAGGTCCATGTTTCACATCCATGTAATAGCGTGGTCCAAACCAAAGTTTTCACTATCTTTATCTTTGTGTCTTTCTTTAGACTTTTTGTTAATATTTCTTTTCTACTACCAAAGGCCGCTTTTGCTTGTGCAATCCTACTGCATATTTCCGTCTCACATTTCCCATCATCGGTTATAGTATGACCCAAATATTTGAAACTCCTTACCTGTTCCAATTTCGTACTATTTATTGTGATATTAACTTCACCTTTATTATTGGACACTCTCATAACCTTGGTCTTTTTATATTAATCTTCATGCTATATCTTAGGGCCGTATCATTCAGCCTATCCATTATCTTCTGCAATCCAATCTCGCTGCCCTCTACCATTCCTTTGTCATCTGCAAATCGTACATCTTGTAACAAATTTCCTCCTACTTTTATTCCGTCTTCCAAGTCTTCCATGGCCTCCTCCATCATTGCCTCAGCGTAAATGTTAAACAGCAGCGGAGAAATGCTACAACCTTGTCTTAATCCACGTCCTATTTCACCTTCTTCTGAGTATTCTTGTTGGGTTTTGATTACTGCTCTTTGATTCATGTACAAGTTCAAAATTAGTCTTCTATCTCTCCAGTCAATTCCTATTCTTTTTAAGATATTCATCATCATTATCAATCCTGTCAAAGGCCTTGTCGAAGTCTACAAAGCATACAAAAACGTCATTACCATATTCTAAGCTTCTTTCGCAAAGAACCCGCATTACTCCTATTGCTTCTCTTGTGCCGCATCCTTTCCTAAAACCAAATTGTGTCTTTGCTCAGTATCATCTCTGTTTTCGACTAAATACGATTATTTACTATCTCTTTTATACCATTATTTTCTTGGGGGATATGCTTTTTGAAGAGGTGGACCCCCTATGCCTTTCTCATCTTTGATTTGTATTTACCGAGCAGGGGGCGTCAATCCCTGAGAAAACTATCCTGTTTACCCGTAATTATATATTAGTATATAATTAATTATTGATAATTAATTAAACACTATAATTAATTATTAATTATTATATCATTATTATATAATTAAATAAAATCAAGTATGATTGTAACATTATGCTTATATCCTTTACTGGAATATTCTCTATAGAAAATTCTGTTTATTCTTCGGAGGTAACGACGTTTAACATACAAAGTAATGTGAAGAATGTCTATGCTTAGAGCATAGATGATAGGTATTTTTTCATGAAAATCACAATGACACTGCAATATGCATAGAACTATCTTTGTAATAAAGCATTTAGTAATAAAAATATTTTGAAATATGATATATTTTCCCTGAACTTGGTCCGCAAAATTACAAATTAAACTAGATGTTACCGATATATCGTTAGAGGTTGTTAACAGGATAACAGTAGAAAATGGCTTCGGATGCCATTAATTTCCCAGATATCAGAGAACTTTGATTGGAAAAATTGATGGATCATCAATTAGGCCTAGCAGTGCAGTTTACGGTAGTAAAAATACACTACCTGAGTAGGATAGAACATTGTTTGACTATTATATTCATGTTCCTATGTCTATTTCAATATTTTAATCTAGAAATTAAATATACCATAGCATTTTTTATCTCATACTCTCTCTCTCTCTCCTCTCTCTCTCTCTCTCTTTCTCTCTGCCAAGTACTTTGTCTATGAAATTATGTATTTATTTTCTTCATCTCACTTCATGCAACCGAATTTTACCACAAACATTTATCACACTTAATTTAGATATATTAGCCTGGCTACATGCTCTAATAAATGACAATTGTAAAACCTTTGATAAATCAGCACCAAGATTAGATTTGATCGAGTTGGTCTTAGGGTCTACAAAGAAGGTTTCGACGTTTCGCTCTCTAAGGTACTCATCGGTGTTTTTTATATCGCCGGGTAGAGCATCGAAAGCGCCGTCAAGGCCTATCAATGTAGCCTTAGATATGTGCACACGTCTGCAACAAAACATAGCATTCTCGTATATATCTTAATTATCCTAATGGCATGTTGATATCATGGCATAAATTGTAGTTATTAGTTTTTACAACTTCTTGACAGAATTAAGATTCCAACTATAATTCTAATCTAGTAAAAATTTAGGCCTATCATAAAACTTTGGCACTCCACTCTCGATTAAAGCTGTATTTTTAAATTTCCTCTTCGTTTCAAGACGCGGGTGTTGCTGTTTCTTTCCTTATGTTGTAGTTTTCGAAGTTTTTCACCATTTTGTTTTAATTCCACGATTATTAATAATCGTAACTTATATAAACTGTACCATGCAGTGTAGTGCGAAAATTTTGCAGAAATTTCCGGATCCTAGTCGCTTATCAACCGAATGCCCTTTCTGACATTGATTTTGATCATAAGGCTTTTAGCCTTTTACGACATTAGTTTTTCATTTAGTTTTGGTTGGTATATTCTTAGACAATCCGGACACAACACGGTAACCCGTAGATCTAATCCGATCATTCTAGATTCAATATATCCAATATATAATATTATATAGTATTATAATCATCATCATCTTCCCTTAAATTCCAGTTTAACTTGGGTCGGGATACGAATAGACTGCCTCCAGTCCTCTATACCCCACACTATAGCATCAGTCAATCCCCTATTTTTCATGTCCTTCTTAATTAACGCATCCTTGTATATCATAGTTGTATTAAGTATTTTATCATCTATTGTATATCCTCCGAAATCCATATTTAACATTATAATATAATTATAATATCATAATATCATAATATTACAATATAGTACTATAACTATACCATCATCATCATCATCGTCATCATCTTCCCTTAAATCGTAGTTTAACCAGGGTCGCAATATGAATAGACTTTATTTTATCCATTCGTTTAATATTCGTATAATATTTAACATATATAATTTAAGTATAATATTATAATTATATACATAATATATAATATTAATATATAATATTCAATATACCCGGGCATCCCTGTCGACTCCATGTGATTGGCTATCACCACATCGTCTGACCAGACGTCGTACTGCCATTTCTTAAGTCCTATTACTCCTGACAAAACGAATCCGGTGTGGACGCCTATCCGCATGTCGACGTTTACTCCAGTTGCTTCTCGAACATTCCTGAAACGTTGATGGCATATAGCTGTAAATTATTTATAGCTGTGAGTTAATCATTTATAAATATGAGTTGGTCAATTATAGCTGTGAGTTAATCATATATAACTATGATTAAATCATTTATAACTATGAGTTAATCATTTATAGCAGTGAGCTAATTATACATGTATATAACTGTAGTTCATGTATAGCTAAGAGTTATTCATTTATAACTATGAGTAAATCATTTGTATCTCTATACTATAAATTATGGACATAAGATATAATATTTGGCTGCATTGTCAATATTCAATTTACTATGATTTCTACTTAGGACAAGCAGAAAAATGTACACATATTTTGGACGTGGTGTGATTATATGATACTATAAGATATCTAACTAATTGTAATTCTTTCAAGCAATATTACGAATTATTGAGAAAATAAATTGCTTTATTTTTATTACAGTTTTGAATTAGTCAATCAATAACTATGGATAAAATAAATCCAATACAATGAAAAACAAGTAAACTAAATCCAGTTCAAGTAAAAACTAGTAAACTAAATCCAGATTACATGAAAAACAAGTAAAATAAATCCAGTTCAACGAAAAACAAGTTAAATAAATCCATTTAATGAAAATGAAAACAAACCGGATAGCTTCGATCATATCGAGTCCCATTTGGACGCAGTTGCGAGCATGATTGGGACGTGAGACCGGAAGTCCTGACACGCAGTAGTAGCAGTCCCCCAGAATCTTGATCCGCATGCAGTCGTTTTGCTAGTGTCGAAACATATTAGACGGCGGGATTTAGTGCACTTGGTTTAGTTGCGCTTCAGTTACCGAAGTTAAACTACATCGACCTCGTTTAGCACTGTGTGGGTGACCACCTTGGAAGATCGAGTATTGACAGCTTAGGAAGGAAAAAATCTCAGGGTGATGGAAGGTTATTCTTAAATCCGAGACGGCTGCAATTGATGCGCCATCAAACGGCAACGATCACTAATAACCATGGAGAGGAAGGAGGAAATAGACCTTAAACAAGCATCTGTGCTTCCTGACCAGTGTGCCGTTAACATATTAGCAGCAGATTTACATTAATTTTTGGCGCAAATGCCTGCTATGCTACAGACTATAACAGTTATACTCTTTGTTACATTGTAACTATATGTGGTCATTAGATTGTGATGAAATAAAGTAAAGGATTAGATTATTAAAAGTAATTTAATAGATGAAAAAACATGCTACAGCTGGTACAGCTAAGGTTAACGTCAGTTTCCTCACTCGAAAGCGATGTCAGTGACGGGCGAGCCCAGGATTTGAACCCGCATCAACTAATCCGCGGTCGAATATCAGTAGAATGTTATGAAAGTTAATATCTAAAATGAAAGAGAGAGAGAGAGAGAGAGAGAGAGAGAGAGAGAAAGAAAGAGATAGAGAGAGAGATCTAAAATGAAAGAGAGAGAGAGAGAGAGAGAGAGAAAGAAAGAGATAGAGAGAGAGAGATAGAGAGAAAAAGAGAAAGATATATATATATATACATATATATATATATAGAGAGAGAGAGAGAGAGGGATAGAGTGAAAGAGGCTCGTCTTAAAGAATCAGCAAGTCTGTTTTAATAAGCAGTTATTAAAGTCACAATAGAAACGCATCTAATGTTTTCATATAATTATATAATAGTATATTGTTTTAGTAATATTAGAGAAATTAAATAACACATAAATAGTTGCAGATAGAGATTTCAAAAACAGGTCTTAGGACACCCATACTACGAACATTAGGTTACCATAACTAGAAATATATCATTAAAATAACATATCAGCTTGGGGCAGGATTTAGCGCGCTTGGTTTGGTTGCTCATCAATGAGCGAAGTTAAGCTATGTCGGGCTCAGTTAGTACATGGATGGGTGACCACATTAGAAAACCGCGTCTTGGCATCTTGGAATTAGAATTCCCCCGGACGTCAAACTTCTATGACTAAACATACGATGGTTGCATTCATTGCGTTATCAATGGCAAATATTGCTAATAATCACGGAGAGTTGGAGGAAATGAAGAGAAATAAAATTACAAACACAGCAGCTAAGAAAGAAAACTTTGTAGCACGTGCGGATGTCATGTGTGAAATCTTACGAACCAAAATAACTGCAAAACAAGTTAATTAACTTCGTTTAAACTCATTTTGAAGCAATTAGTTCAACCACAGTTGGCGACAAGAGGCAGGGGCAGGCCGAGATTGGGTGCGTTAGATGATTTAAAGACTCACGCATAAGTGGAAATGAATAGGAAAGCGGAAGATAGAGAAGAGTGGAGGCGTTATATACCATAGACCTGCCAGTAGGCAGTGCACTAAGAGAGAGAGAGAGGGAGAGAGTTGGCGACAGATAAATGATTGCTCCTACCTGAGCCAATTGTTCAAACTTTCCCACCAGCTCATTCAACATTCTCACTAAAACAGGCGCCTTACAGTTTGAAGCCAATGTTGTAAAATTGACGATGTCGGCATAGAGAATGCTGAAATAAATAACGTAGCAATTATATTTTGATATATTTTTAAATTATTATATTGTACATTTTTATATTTCTTCTGCTTGCCTAATTCAGTTTGTATTTTATGTTGTCTTATTTTCCTTTCTTGTACTACTGCCACTTGTTTGGTGAATAAAGATTACATATTGTCATCACGCAAAGGAGTGAATACAGTGAAGATGCATTTTATTGAAAAGACACTACATGCATACAGATTTGATCATAATTCATACGAAGTAATCAGGACTTAAAACTCGGTTCTAAAACTCGGTTCCTTGTCGATAGACGATGTCAGAAAACAACCTCATGAAGGCATTGAGTCGTGTCAAACATTTGATAACATTGCGGATTTTATATGTGAACTCAAATAAAATTGAAATTAACACTAATATATTGCAATATTAGTATTACTATTTAATTACATTAATATCTCAAGTGGCAACAAGATATGTGATAAATATACTGTGGCTTAATTCATAGACAATCTTTTCCTAAATTATCAAAATTACTACACTGCAATTTCTAAAACGGAGTGCTAGCTTAAAAAAGTGTTATTAGCATATAGATATGCGCATTCGAACTAGTGACAAAATTTGTTTAAAATGAAAGCAGAGTAAGATGATATTTTGCTCTTGATGCTTTAGAATTGCTGCTTTATTTGTAATTAAAAATAAATTAACCTTTATTTGATCTTAAAAGACTTCATAGGTTTTCAGTATTTATAACTTACAAAGACTTAGTATAATTATAAGTCGCGACGTTTGCTTAAAAGGCTTCTTACGGAATTCAATATATTTACCATTTAAGGTGAATATTAATTTGCGCGTAACTTAAGGAGATTGGAACAGCTCGGTTACGTAACACTAATACGTAACACATAGTATTTCTAGTTTAAACCAACATACCTATCAAGAATTGACGATTTAAATGGAGTTTACTTCGTTATTGGTTCTATTTAATTGGATAATAGTTCTGATAAGATTCTTAATACTAAAATATACCCATGAGCCATTGAGCGTGCTACTGCTTGGGCAGAACCGGTAGCAAGTTCTCCTACTGTTGACCAGTAGGCACAGGATTCAAGTTCAAAGCTAACCCGTCGCTGACATGCTTTCGAGACAGAAAACTTACGTTACACTTGATTTTAACCTTTATTAGTGGACGCCATAGTATAGTCTTCAATTAGCAGCAATATGGGCCTTACGATAATAGTATGGCAGATACCAGGCGAGAGTGAATGAGAGAGATAGATAGATAGAGAGAGAGAGAGAGAGAGAGAGAGAGAGAGAGAGAGAGAGAGCAAGAGAGAGGGAGAGATGAAAGATTTTTTTCTTTTCTTTAGTTTCAATGGTCTAATAAAACTTACCCGATATATTCTCTAGAAGGTTACCCTAAACTACAGTTCAGAACCACATAAAACACATTAGATCAAACAGTTACGCATGGCAACTCTTACCTGACGTTTTCATGAACCTTTATGTACATATCGTGGAATTGACTGTACGCAGATTTCTTTCTATCCAGCGTCGTAGTAACACTGTTTAGTCGAAGTCGAGTGAGCATTTTATTTTTTAACTCAACGGCCACGTGCACAGGAAGAATGCTCAAGAGTAGTTGTTCCTGAGCGATAACAGAAAAACTTTTACAAAATAATTCGTCACACTTTTACGCAATATTAGGAATATTCTTAAAGAGTAAAGCTGGTAAAGCTAATGTTAAAAGTCAGTATCCTCACTCGAAAGCGATGTCAGTGACGGGCGAGCCCAGGATTTGAACCCCGCACATAAGAGTGTTACTTTATTTCGTTCTTAAAATAGGTTTTATTAATATTGCGATATAATGTGCAACGAAATATACAAGCTTAAACAGTGAACTTAGAAGAATTACAGACAAAGCAAAAGATCATTGGTGGAGTGAAAAGTGTGATGATTTAGCAGAATAAGATAAAAGAGGGAGGTCGGATCTATTTCACCGGGAAGTCAGGATATTAACAAGAACCGATAAGAAAAAGAAAAGAGATGCAAAGAACATTAGTATAATGGGTAAAGATGGGGAATTGAAGACAGAGCTGGAAGAAGTAAAAGAAAGATGGACAGAATCTGTAGAGGAATTGTATGATAAGGCTGGGAAACCAGTTCAAGAGGATTTAAAAATAGAAGAAGAGAATATCATAGAAGACGATAAAAGGGGCCCCGATTTAATGAAGGAGGAGATTTATTCTGCAATTAACAGTATGAAGAAGGGAAAGGCAGCCGGAATAGATGAAATCCCAGCAGAATTCTTGAAAATGTTGGAAGGAGAAACACTCAAAAAGTTAATGGAGGTATGGAAGTGTACAGATATTTGGCCAGACGACTTTACCAAGTCAGTGATGATTCCAATTCCCAAAAAAGCCAATGCTGAGGAGTGTTCGGATTACAGAACAATCAGCATAATACCTCATGCATCGAAGATCTTATTAAAAATAGCAAATAATCGCATTCAGTCGAAAGCAGAGATGATACTGAGCAAGACACAATTTGGTTTTAGAAAAGGATGTGGCACAAGAAAAGCAATAGGAGTAATGCGGGTTCTTTGCGAAAGAAGCTTAGAATATGGAAATGACGTTTTTGTATGCTTTGTAGACTTCGAGAAGGCCTTTGACAGGATTGATTGGATAACGATGATGAATATCTTAAAAAGAATAGGAATTGACTGGAGAGATAGAAGACTAATTTTGAACTTGTACATTAATCAAAGAGCAGTATATCAAAATCCAGCAAGAATACTCAGAAGAAGGTGAAATAGGACGTAGAGTAAGACAAGGTTGTAGCATTTCTCCGCTGCTGTTTAACATTTACGCTGAGGCAATGATGGAGGAAGCCATGGAAGACTTGGAAGAAGGAATAAAGTAGGAGGGAATTTGTTACAAGATGTACGATTTGCAGATGACAAAGGAATGGTAGAGGGCAGCGAGATTGGATTGCAGAAGATAATGGATAGGCTGAATGATACGGCCCTAAGATATAGCATGAAGATTAATATAAAAAGACCAAGGTTATGAGACTGTCCAATAATAAAGGTGAAGTTAATATCACAATAAATAGTACGAAATTGGAACAGGTAAGGAGTTTCAAATATTTGGGTCATACTATAACCGATGATGGGAAATGTGAGACGGAAATATGCAGTAGGATTGCACAAGCAAAAGCGACCTTTGGTAGTAGAAAAGAACTATTAACAAAGTCTAAAGAAAGATATAAAGATAAAGATAGTGAAAACTTTGGTTTTGACCACGCTATTGTATGGATGTGAAACATGGACCTTAAGGAAGGAAGATATTAGGAAACTGGAGGCATTGGAAATGTGGATTTGGAGAAGAATGGAGAGGATCAGCTGGACTCAAAAGGTTACAAATGAGGAAGTCCTGGAGAGAGTTGGCACAGATAGACAGTTGATAAATGTATTAAGAAATAGGAAGAAGAGATGGATAGGAAACATTCTAAGGGGAAGATCTATTAAAAGAGGTCATAGAAGGTAGAATGGAAGGAAAAAGAGGCAGGGGCAGGCCGAGATTAGGTATGTTAGATGATTTAAAGACCCACTCATATGGGGAAATGAAGAGGAAGACGGAAGACAGAGAAGAGTGGAGGAGTTATGTACAGTGGACCTGCCAGTAGGCATTGCACTATGAGAGAGAATGTGCAACTCAAACATAATTACAGTATTATGTATGTATAACAATAAATATCATCTTCATCACATTCGTCATCTTCTTCTTCTTCCCTAAAATCGCAGTTTAACCAGGGTCGGGATAATAGACATTCTCCAATCCCCTCTGTCCAATTCAATCACAAGACGCTCATACTATAAAGTTTATATTTATAAATAATAGTAATAATAATAGAAAATAATTACAATAAATATCTTATTACTACTAATAGATACGGAATTTAGGTACACAATTCACAGTTGTTAGGGCAGCTTGTAAGGTAGGATAACTTTTGCCTGAAGAACAGGCTCTGATTCCAAAACTTGTCTTATCAATCTGGCAGAGCATGTAAGTAGCGGCGTAATAGCCTAGTAGATAGCATACTGGTCTGATACCAGAATATCATTATGTTCGAATGTCAGCCAGTCAGTCTCTTACGTAAGACCTATCTTGTGTTACGAACACATATGTATACATAAAAGTATATCTCTATTTTACTGAAAGCATGCTGTCAACGTATGTACATACATGTATATGTGTCACTTCTGCACCTTAACTTCCGTTCATTCGCTCTAACTGCTAATTATGTATGCCAATTGTGATATGCGTATGATAAATGAAATAAAATTAAATGTCTATGTGCCTTAAATCTAGCTGATTTAAGGCAATAACATATCTTAATGATTACTTTATCAAATGACTGCCTGGAAGCCAATATTCTGTCATACTCTTACCATTGCTTGTTTGGACGTCCGATTACGCGTCCCAATCCTGATCTATGCCATACGGTTTATTTTTCTTAATATATCTGAACCGGTAGTCTCACAAACTGTAGAAAACTAATGCACATTATTCTTTCCACCCTATTTTATACAAATAACTTTTTAGTCGACTTGTAATAAGTAATTATTATAAAGTTATTTTAATGTAATTTGTCATTTTTTATATTGTATTTATTTTATTTTTATTTTTCTTGTAATTTTAATTATTATTAAGTTAACATTCGATACCTGTTGCTGCCGTTCGTATTCCAGTTTAATTCTGGATTCAACAAAATTTCTAACATTCTGAAATGTATTCCAATGCAGCCGGTCAGTCAAATATCTGTGGTATATGCCTATGAGATTTCCACAAATAAACAGAACCAAACAGCAGCCAATCTGAAAGTACAAATCAAAATGAGGAACTGTTTACTGTGTAAATATTTAAGTAAATTAAATAAGGGTTTTATGGTGAAGCCACCATTAGAGTAGAGTGGATAAGCAATAGCTCATTTTGAGAATTTGGTTTGAATGAGCTTGAGAAACAATTGTGACAGTATTTTCTTTATTCTGAATAATGCTGATTGTGACATCCAAATATATTCGGTGCGTTAAAGCCCTTTTCTCTCCACGGCTTTCATAGTTTCAAAGACAAGCAAATTATATATAACAATCTAGTTGGCATTTTTTAGTCTAACAGTTGTAAAGAACAATGGCTTACAATGAAAATTCAAAGAAAGCAATCACTTATTTGAAGTGTGGTTGTCTTTTAGGCCCAGTGTAGGCAATTTTTAAAGACAAACAAGTCTTAATTACCTTGTCATCTTTAGCTTAATTTCAATCAAAATGTTGAAATAAATCTTTAAAACATAGTCTATAATTAACTGTAACTGTATACAACTTTTACATAAGCTATAATTATTGCAATTTTAATAGTATGCTTTACTTTCTTTAAATTTCTCTAAACAGATAAAGATAGTCAAAACCTTGTTTTGGACCGCGCTATTATCAGGAAAGTAGAAACATTGGAAATGTGGTTATGGAGAAGAATGGAGAGGATTAGCTGAACTCAAATGGTTACAATTGAGGAAGTTCTGGAGAGTGTTGGTACAGATAGACAGTTGATAAGTGCATTGAGAAATAGGACGAAGATTTTGATAGGACACATTCTAAGAGGAAAGTCTATTAAAAGAGATCATAGAAGGCATAATGGAAGGAAATAGAGGTAGAGGCAGGCCGAGATTAGAAATGTTAGATAAGTTAAAGATCCTCATCATGTCCGCTCATATGTAGACATGAAGAGGAAAGATGACATGACATGAAGAAGACAGAGAAGGATGGAGGCGTTTTATACCATGGACCTGCCAGTAGTCAGTGCCCTAAGAGACAAAGAGAGAAAGAGAGCTTTACTTTCCCAATCAACTTGAAACTACGGAATTTTCATTGTGCTGACGCTATATAATATTATAAGCGTATACAGTAGGTTGTGGGATATCATTTATATAACAGTACTCCTTTTAGTTTCGAACTTCGAAAATAATAAAATGTTAGGATAGGATAGATATTCCAATTCCAAGCTTTCAAAGATCTAAAAAGCAATGCTATTATCAATAGCTAACATATCATTTTAAGAACCTTTTTTCTTCTTCTTTATCTTAATAAGAAAATTTCAACACAATAAATAGCTTAAATATCAGTCTTTTGAGTAACATTAAGCCTAGGCCTATAATTGGTGAGTATGCTCGTTTTCGCTCAGTAAGAATCTAATTATTTTATAGTGTCCGCAATAATTTTATTGCCGGCTGCAATTGATGCGCAATCAAAAGGCAACGATTACTAATAACCATGGAGAGGAAGGAGGAAATGGGTCTTAAACAAGCATCTGTGCTTCTTGACCCAGTGTGCCGTTATGTTATGTTATGTTATGCCTGGAGCCAGTGGCGATGTCGGTAAGTTATTCGACCGCGGATCAATATGTGCGGAATTAAAATCCTGGGCTCGCCCGTCACTGACATCGCTTTCGAGTGAGGAAACTGACGTTAACATTAGCTTTTTTTATCACACTTTACATTTGCTCACGTGAAACGTCGGAAAGTAAGTTATGACTTAGCAGGTCAAATGTTAACTAAAGCAGTTAGTATAAACAAAGGGTCTGCAAATTGCTCTCTAAAAATGTTGTGCATTTTCTATTGCTTCCGAAAAAAATCATTTGTAATCTAACTAGCACAATTTACCTGAATTAAAATATCAGTTCTGACGAAATAATTATGTACAAAATGTCAAACAAAATTGTGCTTATTTAGGATTACATGTATACTGTTCATCTTAACTCGAGTTGTTCGGTTTCGACGAGCGAGGAAAGCGAAACACAGTACAAGTAGGTAAATGATATTTCTAAACGATGGTTCTTCAAAAGACAGTCGAATTAAAAATGTATACCCCGGTACACTGAGAAAAGTTCAAGCTATGAAATGAAGCGCACTGCGCACGTCATGAACCGCAGAACAAAGAAGAAACCATATCTTTTACATGGCAACATTTAACTCCTTGTTCGAAGTCTACCAGTTGACTATATAGAAGAATTTTTATTATATTTTTGTGAAGAAATCAAACTATTTTATTGGTAGAACTGAAGAATTACGAGCAAAATAGTCATTGTGAAAAATATGTAGATAGGACAGTACATATATGTATATACAGTATATACACACACACACATATATATATATATATATATATATATATATATATATATATATATACAAAATAGTTAGAAACAATATATGCAAGTTGATTATATTAATTATTGTAACAGGAAGGCTACGGAAAATCAGCTCTGAGCGTGATTACATGCTGTTAAATTGTTCTTGCCATTGTTGTTGTTGTTGATGTTTAACAGACCTTTCATTTGTTTTTCGTCATCCTATCTTTCACATATCCAGACGTTATCATGGCTGACAAATGTAATATATTTATGTTAAGAAATTCACTGGACTGGTTATACGGAAAATGGATTAATTTGCCTAACGGTTTAAACATGTGGTATTAAAAGTAATAGATATCAGCATAGTTGATCATTTCACTATAATGCGTATTTTAAGAATCTGTCACAACAATATATTTTACTTATAGTTCAATAAAAAGTTTCAAAACAAAAACAAAAATTCTTTTCAACAATTACTAAAAAATACGTCATACCGCTCTGCACTTATGATCAACGTTCTCATCCGACATGACACCGAACACGACAAGATGTAGCACAGAGGTCAACACTCCCAAAGCTATAGACATCAGCTTGTTCATGGGTTGCATGGTGTAGGAGGTCAGGATTATGTAGTAGGTAAAACAAGCCCCGGTAGACACTCGCAGCCCCCTGGTGAGTGCCAGAGTAGTGAGCAAGGCAGTCAGCATCACACACCATAGACACGCCCCCAACACCTGGGCGGCACGCTTGAATACCGCATTGAGGCAGGTGCAAACCAGCAAAACCACGCCCACCGAAATAACACAGGCTGCGACTACAAAGTACACGATGACGTCACGATGATTGGCATTCGGCTGGTGAACCTGAAATCAATTAAAATGCTTATGTAGCTTAGTTTAACACAAAGAATCCCGCCCAGAATTCAAACTTATGGCTTTCGGCTGGACCGGCAATCATTTTATCAACTTTGTTAAAAGTGTCAATCCAGCTGCAGGTTACGCTGTAAGAAAAGGTATTCCTGTTTAGTTGCAGAAACATTTTGCCCATTAGAGAGGAATAAACAAACAGCCTGCTGAGTAACCTAAACGACCTGAATGTTCGATCTTAAGAATTGTTTCTCGTCTAATGCACAGATGCCAAGCGTAGCTAAATCTGTATACTGCACAGTGCCGTATTTGTAGGCCTACTCATAATCATCATCCTCCCTTGAATCCCAGTTTAACCAGGATCCTGATACAAATAGACTGTCTCATATCCTCTCTTTCATACACCACACCAACAGCCAATCCCCTCCCTATTCGTTTAAATTTTTGTAGCAATTTCTGGAACGTAGGTGCTACCCAACCGAATGCCCTTTCTGGCGATGGTATGGATATTAATGCTTTGGTCGCCTATATATCGGTATTGGTGGCAGGCTTTCTTGAAAAGCAGGAGAGCCTTAGTTAGAATCATGGCGGTACCCTCTATGATTCTATAAATGTGAGTATGAAGAAAGGACTTTTAATTAACCTATTTCCATTCTTAAATTCCTCGTAAGTTTAATAAAAGTTCTCCAGTTTTAAAGATGGGGAAAATCAAATGCTTGTAATGGAGTTTGTCTGTAACTCTAGAACGGTTAGCTATGTAAACCTAGAGTTATTCATGTATGTATCAGTTTTATTTTCTGCAACTGCTAGTTGCTGACTCACGTTTAGAGAGACTCATTATTTCTGAATTATTTCTTGCTCTAACTAGACTTAAACCTGAGTTCATATTTGCATTCTCTCATGCTCGGAGAGCATTATGGTTGATGTATGCCTGACAATCCTGACAATC
This sequence comes from Enchytraeus crypticus, assembly GCA_905160935.1. NCBI lineage: Eukaryota > Metazoa > Annelida > Clitellata > Enchytraeida > Enchytraeidae > Enchytraeus > Enchytraeus crypticus. The sequence continues at coordinate 3,464,627 of CAJHZI010000713.1, forward strand.
CTGACAAGCCTGACAAGCATGACAAGCTTGACAATTCTTACAGGTCTGACAAACCTGACAGGCCTGACACTCCCGTAAAATTGAATTTGAACACTAGGTTTTAGAGTCAGTTTCCTCTCGCTAAAGTATGTCAGTGACGAATCGAAAAATTGATTTGAACTCTGCACTTACTTATACGTTACAAAGCATATATTCCATCTCGCTCAATCCATAATTGGAGAATAATACTATACATCGTTGAGATATAGAAAATTGCAGCTGATGCAATACAGCAGCTTGATTAATATACGGTTTGTACACAATTAAAATAAATTCATTCCAAGAAAAGGAAGAAGTATGCTATTTAAACACAGGGTAGTCTAATTCGAGAATAAATTCATGTATAATGCACATTTTATGTAATAAATACAGACAAGTTCGGTGCTTTGTCGTAAAAGAGAAAGCTGAATTGAGTAAGCTTTAATCACTTACTGCAGACCGGAAAGTCATTCACGATCAATTAAGTCATAAACAGCGAACAGAGTTTATTGCGTAATGATCATCAGTTACTATGCTGAAACTGTTCCAGCTTTGATAATGCAACATCCAAGTCCATAATTTGTCAATTCCGTCTGCCATTCCAGAGCAAATATGATTTGGCAGTAAAACCACCAGATGCAATGGTAAATAAAGAAATTGAAAGTTTCTGATAAAATTCGCTTCCTCATAAATTAATTTTTTTGCCAATAATTTCGATAAAAGCCACCATTTCTATTCTTTAGAGCAGTCTAATATGATATCAGTTGTTTTGTATTTATTAAACACAACCAATCCTCCGTAAGTCATTAACATCTGTCTAAGATATAAGAGAGTCCATAAAATAAAATGTTAACACTGTGAAAGAAGGAATAAGGGAATATAAATCAAGACCACAAGTTTTCAGACATGTATTTAAGATAAACCGCACTCTTACAGTTTTTTAAATAAAATTTTACTGTCTTTATATCTTATTCAGGCGCATCTTCTTTGTCGCTCATGACTCATATTAGAATTCATGACTCATATTTGAACTAATGACTCATATTTAAACTCATGACTGATATTTGGACTCGTGACTCATATTTGAACTCGTGACTCATATTTGAACTCATGACTCATATTTGAACTCATGACTCATATTTGGACTCGTGACTCAAATTTGAACTCATGACTCATATTTCAACTCAAGTCAACGATACCTATGGCGATGGTTATTCGGTTTTCTTGGCTTTCTTTGAGTAAAGTGACAAAAGTCTTGGTTCAAACGTTGGGTAATAACCATTTGCAATTACAAAGTCGGTGTCACTTAAAAACATTCTGTGCTTCCGACGAAGGATTAACTATTCGCGCAACTTAACTATATGAAAATTAGTCAGAAAAGATAATATTATCGTTAATTAGCGACATAAGTAAGTAATGCTAGGATTAAACTTTGACAGAAATTTTGTTAAGATAAACAATGGCAGAGCTGATCAGTACAAATACAAAAAAGGGACAGGGAAATCAAGATGTAGAAATAACGCCATCTTATAGGCCTAACTAAAGGTTATTAAAATATGCATTAATACTTATTTAATACCAGTTCAAGAAAGAATATTTGTAATACTATTGAATATTACATTTAAGAAAATCATAATTGTTATTCTCGGCATAACTTAACATGCACAGTAACATACATATACGCGCACCAGTAGTAGGCTGGAGCTAGTGACGGTGTCGTTAAGGTACTCCACCGCGGATCAGTATGCGCAGGGTTGAAATCCTGGGCTCGCCTGTCACTGATATCGCTTTCGAGTGAGGAAAGTGACGTTAAAATTAGCTTTTTAGACAAATAAGAAATATGAAAGTGGCTTTGAATGTCTTAATAGCGTAAGGGTTACGTTATGAAGTTCTAAATGGCAGATCCTGAGGTGAATTGAACCCTCGTGGGTTCGAATCAGCCGCGCTGATCTGAGAATAAAATCTTGGACATTTACTTGAATGATTACACTGAAAATGGACTAAATTGCCTAGCGGTTTAAACATGTGGTATTAAAAGTGATATATATCATCTAAATGTTGATCGTTTCACTATAATGCCTGTTTACTTTACTTACCACAAAAAACCTGAGCTATATGTATGCCAATACGACTACTAATGACCAGTAAGTCAGTTCAGGTCTGAATTACAAACATTTCCACTAATAAAAGTTGCGTCACTTGAGAAAGTTAAAAAGTTGAGAAAAATTACAAGTTAAAAGTTAAGTTTTAAAGTTTAAATTTGAGTTATTATTTCATATATCATACGCACATGATATCACAATTGGCATACACAATAGACAGTTAGAGCGCATGAACGGAAATAAAGGCCCACAAGTTATTTGAGTTAAAAGTTACCTGTTGATGTAGAACGGCCGAGAGCTGCAGTATGATGTGTAGTAGACAAGAACAGAGGACTATGAGCAACAGCAACATGAACAACGTTCTCTTCAACCGAAGACAATAGATTCTATATAACTCTTCCACTTCCATGATTTAATAGGCCTATAGAAAAATCCTATCAGAATTTTTTGGAGTTTTCACATGAGAATTAGTTAGTTGTACGATGTGACACGCTCATTTATAGTAGATGAGCTGCAGATATCTCGCTCAGATGCAAAGTCTCTAAAATATAGATCTGTTTAAGGTAGTAGTGAATGTTGCATTCTTCTGATTGTGGAGACGAAATACGCTTCGACGTATGTACAAATATAATTTTAAGCAATATCCATGCTTCATGTTAACAGTTTTAGATGTTGCAGATGTTAGGCAGTTAGAGTAGTCATCAGATTCCAGACTCTTTCTCGTGGTTAATGCAAATCTGTTACGTTAGGATGGCTGCATAAAAACAACAGAACAAACGATGTATTATAAAATTAAATAATACTTTAAACTAACCTAGCGATCTAATTCATTAACTAATTTCTAATATGTCGTTGACTGAATTCTACTTTAGAGTTCAATACACTATAGTAATATTATCATAGTGTTCTCAATGTAATATTCTCAGTATTAAAAACTTTAGAAAAATGTATACGTTAGTTTCTTGCAATACATTTCTCTATAAGACATTTGACCGCGGATCAGTATGTGCGGGGTTCAAATCCTGGGCTCGCCCGTCACTGATATCGCTTTCGAGTGTGGAAACTGATGTTAACATTAGCTTTATCAGGTCTTTTAGGGAAACATCTGTTAATGACTGCTTAGTCAGAATCTGAATGTTCAGTGCAATGCTTTGAGCTGTTATAATTTACTTAGCTGTCTGGTTACAGCTTTATACCCATGATGTAAATCAGAAGCAGCACTTGTTTGACATTCGACGAGTAATGGAACCAGTATAGTATGAGAGTTAAGAAGAGTTTAAAAAAACAAATGCAACAACAACATTTGCACCATTTGATATGCTTCAACCGTTCTTAATAATGTAAGATACTGTAAAGCGGCAGCAGAAATAACAGACAGACATAATATGTGCCGTTGTAATTCTTTGCAATTTCGACAACAATTAAGTACATACGAAGACGATATTCTCGTGTCTGCAGATAATTGCCAGTCAATAAAAAATAAAACAACTGCAAATTACCGACGTAGGCCTAAGCTGTTAATAAAAAATAAGACGAATATAATAGGACGCCATTTATTTTAAGCCTAATGCACTACAACGTGTAGCCACAAATTTGATCAGCATGAATGTAGACGTCGTTGTCATAGTGGAATCCCATCTTAAAGCAAAACACTCAGCAGGATTTGAGCACATTGATGGATAGACATCTTACAGGAGAGATAGGGAAGGTCGTAGAGGGGGCGGAGTATTGATATACGCTAGCAATAAATATAGAGCAAGAGTTGTGAATGTTGCCGGTGACTGCAAACAAGTCGAGGTGCTATGGATATAGCTTACAGATAACTGTAAAACAATATTAATTGGTGGTTTATACCATCCTCCTAACCCTGTGTATGATAACAGTGAGTTTTTAAGTTATGTAGCTACTTCTGTTGACTGTTTAAGTAAATCTAGTGACTTAATAATACTAGCAGGCGATTTTAATGCCATAAAAGCCAGCAGTATATCCGAGCTAACAGGTCTTCAAGACCTCGTATCAACTCCTACCCGTGGAAACAATATTCTGGATCATATTTTTGTTTCCGATATCTTATAAAGTAAGATAAAAATAATTAAATCTACAGTTCTTAGTGATCATTCTGGCATAGTAGCTTACAACGGGGATGTCAAAGTCTGTTCTAATAAAACTAGGCAGACATATACCTTTCGTCATAAAACACCATCTAATAATGCTAAGTATCTGTCGCATATTTCTTCCATCCCATCCTCAGAATTCTTTAATCCTTCAATCACCAATGTGCAGGATTCATTTGATCATTTCTATTCAAAGGTAATATCTCTCCTCGATAGTTTTTTCCCGACTAAAACTGTTACAATAACATCCAATGAGCCAGACTATATTACACCCAAAATTAAATCACTCCTTAGAAAGAGAAATGCCTTAATGCACAAAGGAAAGTTAAATATTGCTAATGCTCTCTAGATAAAAATAGGAAAACTCATAACGAAATATAACTCTTATCAGTTAACAAATCTAAACTCTGCCACTAACTCCCATGATCTATGGGCAGCAGTAAAGAAGGTCACTGGTAAGAAGCTATATCAACGATCTTCTCCCAATCCGAGCATAAATGCTGAAACGCTTAATAGCTATTATGCACTAGTCTCAACCGACAGTGAGTATAGTGAACCAATCATAAACCAAGTGAATAATATACCTAATAATCCCGTTTCAGAATTTACAATTTTCCACATTCTGGACAAATTAAAACCAACAGCCACTGGTCCCGACGACCTTCATTCATGGTTCTTGAGACTATCTGCTCCAGTCTTTGCAGCTCCTCTTGCTAACTTAATCAATATGTCTATCCGCAATTCCTATGTACCTATTCAGTGGAAATCCTCAGTAATTAAACCGATACCCAAGGTTTCATGCCCCAGTGTCATGTCTGACTATCGCCCTATTTCCATCACCTCTGTACTCTCACGCATCACTGGGCGTATTATCACGTCACGGTATATATACTCAGCGCTATTATCTTCACCTCCAAGCCTTGATTTCCCCAATCAGTATGCATTTCGCCCTACAGGATCCACTACTGCTGCTCTCATTGCCTTCTTTCACAAACTTTCGTCTATGCTCGAAACTGAGACCTTCGTCAGAGTAATAGCGTTAGACTTCAGTAAGGCGTTTGATACAGTCAGACACTCACAAATGATTGATAAACTGTGTACCCTAGATGTGCCTAGCAACATTAATGGGTGGATTGCCAGCTTCCTCTCGGCCCGTTGACACACCACTATCTTTGATGGTCAAACATCGTCATCAGCAGAAATCAATGCCAGCATAGTCCAAGGATCAGCCCTTGGACCAACTGCATTTGTCATTGTTACATCAGACTTAAAAACCCTACAGCCTACAAACTCTTTGTTCAAATATGCCGATGACACATACCTGATTGTGCCTGCCTCTAACCTTCACTCAACGGAAGAGGAATTAGTCCATATCGAAAACTGGTCCCGCTCTAACAATCTAGTATTAAATCGAAAATAAAGCAAAAGAAATTCTCTTCCAATTACCCAAGCAAAAAAGGCAGATAAGAGATGTCCCACACCTTGAAGGAATTGAGCGAGTTTCTAACATCAAATGCTTAGGTGTCATAGTATCTGATAACTTTTCTTTTTCTGCTCACATCACAAATATCATTAGCTTGTGTTCGAGCAACATTTTTTGCGCTCTATTCTTTACGTAGTAAAGGTTTGACAAATGATCTTCTTCAGAGAGTCTTTCAAGCCTCCACACTCTCTAAGCTTCTATATACCTCCCAGTTTTGGTGGGGCTTTACAAATGCTGAAGAGAGAAACTGTATTGAAACCTTTTTAAAGAAGGCAAGGAGAGCTGGATTCTACACTAGAAGAATCTAGTTTTGAGGATCTATGTAACTTTGCTGACAATAATCTTTTCAAGGCGATCTGTAACAACCCTGCACATTTACTGGCGCATTTGTTACCTCCACAAAACAATCATAATTACCCAACCCGAAGAAATACTGCTAAGTGATGCTTTTCCCTTCCCATAAAACGAAGCAGTCTGAGCGATAAAAACTTCATTATTCGTATGATTCTAGATGATGCTAGTTAATTTAATGAATACTAAAAGATTCTTCTTTACTCATAGTACAGTACGCCCTATATGGCAATTATGAATAGTATAAGCCATTGATTTATGTAATGTTGTAATATTCATGTGGTAAATGTTAGCGAGAACAATTTTTAGTTTTATCTCTCTTATATCTAGCCTATTAACTGTTTATACTATATCTCTAATTTGTTATGCTGTGTCTGTTGGAATTTCTGTGCTGTAACTTTCTGCGGTTGTCAGATTGAACGAAAATAAACGAATATATTATTATTATTGATCTCTAGGCTACACCGTAAATGCGTAAAACCATATCCTTTGTGACACGAAGAATAACTTTTAATCGATAGACTAGGTGCTTTATATGCAGAGTGACAGCCACTTAGCAAAATATAAATTTAGATGAAGTTGATCGACAAAAGCTATTAACAGGTTACTTTAAATAATTAAAATTTAAAAATCCAAAAACTCGTCGAATGACTATAGGTCTATATACATGTATAACGTGTTCAACATGTAAGCTTACGTATCAAGAAGCAAGTTATTTTAAGCCGGAAAACCTGTAATTGAAACCTTTGAATGTAACGATTTATGCTTTACAGGTGATGCGGTTGGATTAACGTCAGGCCTTATGTGACATATTGTACTTATAATATGTAATAAGTATTCCCCGTGTTGTGCTCGGGTGTGTTTGGACCACTGCAGAATAAGACAACCGCAAACAATCTGCCGCGTGCACGTAAGAGGCGACTAAAGACAGGAGCTGAGGATGGCAAGATGGGACCCACCTCACCATGAAGCATTTTCCCCCAGAATTAAATGATAATTAATCCACCTAACTAAGGAAGGCAACGGTAAACCACCTCAAAAGTATTATTTTTCCCAAGCTATAGGCTACATAAGGTATGGATAAGGCACAGACTTTGTGAAGGGATTAACTTGTTGATCTAAAGATTGCTCTTATAGAGCGAGAAAGCAGACTTTGAGTATGAATATATACCTTGAACCTGCCAATTGGCAGTGCACTGAAGAAGACTTATATATATGATCTTTATTTCACCAAAATACATGGCAGTATAAACAGAACAAGAAATGAAAAATAATGCACGAACAGAACAACAGAAACCAAGGATTAACCATCAAGAGTCTACAATACTCGTCAGTATTAAAGGTATACTAATAATATAATAGTAAGCATATTAATAATATTACTATTATATTATAATAAATATAATACGTATTATAAAAATCCGATAAAGCTAAGGTTAACGTCAGTTTCCTCACTAGAAAGCGACGTCAGTGACCGAATTCGCCACTAGCTCCAGCCAGTAGAAGATAATAATGAGTATAATAATACTTAATACGATACGTACAGAACTTGTCAGGCCTTATGAGCAGATGACCGCGAATATTAAACTACTCCAGAGGGCCGTCTCTCTCTGACAGCATCTTTTCAGAATTGAAATTCTAATTAAACTTACATGTTGCCCTATCTAGCATAACTACTTGGTTGAATTGTAAACACCTACAGTGTATATACGTTTTCTGAATTTACTTGCAGAATCATTTAATAAAATATCGTATACATTCAAATCTGCCTTCATCTTATTCCGTACATGTCACCTCTGTGCATTTAGTAGTAAATTAGGTCTAGTAATGTAGAAATACGAATATTTTGAATCACATGCTATATATTGGCTAGAGCCAGTGGCGATGTCGGTAATATATTCGACCGCGGATCAGTATGTACCGGATTCAACTCCTGGGTTCTCCCGTCACTGACATAGCTTTCGTATGAGAAAACTGACGTTAGCGTTGGCTTTTTTACCACTATGGCCTCTTGGACGGTTGCGTTGGCAAATGTTCCTTGTTGTATCACTGAAGGGATGAAGACTTCCGTATAAGTGCTTCCGGGCCATGATTGTAAGTGTAAAGCAGCCGTCAGCGTGTTCAAGTGGATAACTAATCTGCATGAGAATGGCGGGAAAGTATGCTTCTAAAACTATACGGCCTATTTCGTATGTTTTAGATTATAGCTGGCCGGAACAAAATTAAAATGTCATTTCATAATATTCGATTCATGTACGCGCCAATAGGTAAAAATCAAACAATTATAAGGGATGTGGTAGTCAACTCTAGCATTTAATAGTAGTGCTTTGATATAAAAGCACTCGCTTTTAAGACAAATATTACTGTACTTTCTCGTTGAATTTTTTCTAGAGTTGTGCATGCAGTCGACTACAAATATCGGCGGATAGATTTCTGTGACTAAATACTGTATATTCCACATACTACGATGGCACCGAAAGTGCTTACTTTGCAAAAGTAATCTATTACACTTGTTACAATATTAAAAGCTAATGTTAACGTCAGTTTATTCACCCGAAAGCGATGTCAGTGACGGGCGAGCCCATGATTTGAACCCCGCACATACTGATTCGCGGTCCAATGACTAACCGACATCGCCACTGGCTCCAGCCAATATTGCGACAATATTGCGACACATGCAGCATATCTACCATATAGTTTAAATACGTATGCAGTAGATATACGGTTTTACTAGAACTTCGCTCAGACTGATGCCGAGAATGAAGAATATTTTGATTCAGCTGCGCCGCTGGTCATTGGAAAATGATCTAATAACCTGTTACAGTAAATGGACAGACCAATGCCAAAACGCTCATTTTATAATATATATTTATTTTATAAGAGTGATCGTCCCCCAGCCCCTTGCCAACTCACTGGGTGGTAAGATCATAAAAATTGCGCAATGGCGTCGTCTTAATATTGTGTAGAATAGTAAAGTAATAGAGAAAATTATAAACAGCAAAATATCAAGAAAATAACAACAATTAGAATGCTACTGTCGTCCATGACAACATCGAACACTATTGAGACTAATCCAAGCCGGTGAGCAAAGATGAAGGTCCAAAACGGTACAATTTCAAAATCCAGAAAATCAGTCCAAATATAAAGGAAAGCAAAGAAATGTAGGTTTCGTGCTGGTCAAAACATATGGTCGCTGGATGAAGAAGGTTGGTATGGAACTGCTCATAGGAAAGAAAACGCCGATGTAATTCAAATGAATACTTCCGAAGAGTGGATGGAAGAAAATTCCAGATTTGCGGTGCAGCATGCTGGAAAGAACTATTAGATAGCTTGTGCGTGAAGGTAAGCAAGGTCTCACAAGAGTAATTTTGTAGTTGTAGAACCTGGATTGCACAAGAGCTGCACCAATTGTAGTAGTGGTTTTACGTGACAAATATGGACGCATTCGACGAAGATCACAGATATGGAAGAACATGCCTGTGAAGTTTAAGTTTTGTGTTCATGGAAGGTTAAGTGTTAATCAAAGATAACACCAAGATTTCGCTCTGAGGAAACTGGTTAATTTGTAATACCCGAAGATACGCGAAAGAGTCTTCCCATTCAGCTTTAGAAGCTGCTCAGGTGTCGCAAGCAACATACAAATGAAGAGTAGTAAATAGTAAAGTAGTTTAGGTACGGAATTGCATGCACAGACACTGGGATGATGGTAGAGAAGTATTTTAATGTCGTCATCACAATCTGTATCAGCTTCATATACACATGCAAAATGCTTTGACTGATTGCATAGTTAAAATATTGCTCTTAAATTATGTTACTGTAAAATTGAAAGTTCAAATTGAATGTCCTATCCCGGAAAACTCTCAATTGACGATTAATTTCTTTCCTACAGAGGTTTGCGAAAAAAAATAAAAAAATCATTAACTATGACTAAATAAGAGTAAATGAGTTTAAAAGAATTTTAAAGGAATAATTTTATCCATAAATAATGTAATTTTAATATTTAAAATTTTATTTTAATATAATATATTGATGGGCCTATATTTATTTATAAATAAAGAATTAAATGAATAGGCTATATATATATACTTTTTCATCCAGTTCATTCCATTCATTCCAAAATAAATTTAATGTAAACTTTGCTCATCGCAAGAATATATACAAAACTGAAACGGAAAATTTAAAAGGAAATCTTACCATAAGCTTTACTTTACAAGAAAATTTGACAGCAAGAATTAGTAAAGCGCAAAGTCTTTGTGAAGTGATCAATTTTAAAGAAGAATTACACTAACTGTGTACTTCTTTTTTCTCAAATCAGACTTTGAGCAGTAATATGGAATGATTATAAAGCTGGAACATTTGAACTTTTTCGTTTGATTAGATGCATTAAAAATCCAATGATGTAGCGGCTACAGATCAGAAAGCATTTGCTCTACGAAAATCCGTTCAATGTTGCGCAACTGGGACATCGTTTGATCTGTCTCATTAGAAATTCTGTGCCTCTCTGAGCCCGCCAATTATTTTCTCTTTAGAAATTCTTATCAGATTCCGCCGAGTGTGTGCTCATTGTTGAATTAGGTTGCTACACTTTGTCGCTATTTATTTTTGGCAAGAGGCAGGCATCTAACGAGATTTGTTGTATTCCCGTACTCGGCTATGGAATGAATATAAATCACGAGCCCTGTTGACGTTAGTTTCTGGACATCAAGAACGTGCTGGAATGCTGTCTAGTTAAACAATACTCAGCATGTCACCAGTTCACTAGTGTTTCAGAAATACAATATCAATATTCACTAATTTGATAATTTATTGAATAATATTACTAAAAATCAACTATACAAGCAAATATAAAAATATAGAATGTATAATTAAATAATAATAACGTAATTGTTAATATTATTATGATGATGATGATGATGATGATGCTGATAATGATGCTGATGATGATGATGATGATTATGATGATGATGATGATTATGATGATGATGATGATTATGATGATGATGATGATGATGATGATCAAAATTATAATAATAATAATAATAATAATAAGAATAATAACAGTTACATAATACAATATTAAGACAAATATTTGTTACATGTTTTTAACATTGAATTTTTTAGAATAGGTAGTAAAACCTCTCTAATCTAATTCATATTGCAAATCTCTAACTCAGTATATTCATTTCAGGCCTGAGTCGGTGGCTTGATGGAAGTGGTGTTCGACATGGGATCAGTAGGTCCAGAATAGGTTCAGGGTTAAAATCCAGTGCTTTCTCCGCTAACGAGAGTAGATCGAGCAGGAAACTAATGTTAAGCTCGGCTTAGTCTTATTTAATTCGTTTAACTTAGGAGCTTGTATAAAAACATATTACTAACAAATTATCATATATTGCAGCATAATTATTACCTCTCCAGAACTTTCAAAATACTAGAATTTAAGGTTCAGTGGTCTTCTATTTACAAATTCTGATCAGTCAGTTTGCTACTGAATAATTAATAAGTTTTAAATATACTATAAATTATAATAATTTCGATTGAATGTAACCTACACAAAAACTGAAACTGACGAAGTATATCTTCGCAAAAATACACATATTTACTGCTATGACTACTATTTAATAGGCCTATCTTCCAATAATACTAAATACTGCGCTTGGCTCATTTGGGTGTATAGATGCTCTAGCGAACTTCAAACAATTAAAAAATGCAACGTTCTTAGAAATTATCTAATATTTTCTGCTGGATCGCTCAGCTGGCCTGTCGCAGACTCATTGCTATACCTCTGAATCAGGATTAATATAAATTAAAATATAGTTTATTATCTTTTCCCCGTATTGTGTCCGGGTTGATGAAGAAAAAACACACCGTGGACTGCACTCGTCGAAAAAGGCGACAGAGCACATTGATTCAACCCACCGTCAGGAAGGGCATTCGGTTGGTGAGTGTCTAGGCTTCAGAAATTGTTACAATTTTTTTCTCCGGACCATAATTAAACTGGAATTGATGGTAAGAAGATGATGATGACGTAGTTTGCCATCTTTATGCTTTACATTCTGGTGCAATGCTTCTCGATCAATAAGGAAGTACTGCGCTAAGACTGTAGTGTTCTTGAAGTTATGAACACTCTGACAGCTCTTGTGCAACGTCATAAAACACTGAATGCAGTTTTACATTAATTTGCCAGCGATAGGTATTCGTCAATCCTTCAGCTAAAGAAGAAATACCACTCAATATTATGTGTAAGATTAATGTTAGCATGTGGAACATTAATTTGTTTAATTAACTTAATAGCATTGTAAGAATTGCAAAACTAAGCGTTCAAATATACAACTATATTATCAGTCTTCACAGTCTTCTGGTTCGTGAATTAAATTCTTCTCTTGCAGTTAAATCACATGACTCACTTTACAAAACTTTAGCTGACGCGAAGTAAAGATGTAATTTTAATTTCAATTCTTATAGACTAATTATAGAAACCCCTTCTTAACTACTTTGTCAAAGAGTATCATAATTTGATTGAAAAAGCTACTGTTTTATTTGACTTTATCTAAATAGATTTCTGCTTTAATTCATAATTTCATGTAATATCAATTTTATGCTTAACTATTCATTATTTGTCTACAATTCTCTAAATGGTTCAAAGTAGATCGTTATGCCAGTTTTTTTCTTGAAACATGTTAAGGAAAGAAATAACTGAATTTGAACCTTGCCCCTACTGATCTATACTCTGACACCTAACTGATAATGCTGCTGCCTCAGTCATTTCCTTTCAAAATGAAACTTAATCCCATATAAATAATGAACATTAATCCGAACTGTTAAATATAAGAGTTTTAAAATTGTTCTATTTATCGCTTAAACGCTTCTCTTATTTATATTCACACTAAGCTCATTGCTTCAAGCCGCTGCACAAATACTCCAATTTCATTTCCTACATGAAATGCAAACTTTCTTAAACATAAAGAGATTTTATTTTCTAGATTCATTGGGAACTTGCTAACATTTTACGATGTTTCCCTTTCTAAATTTCCTAAGTTCAAGCAAAGGTTCCGATGAAAGTAGGAAGGGTCAAGGAATCGGGCGGTGAAGTGGTTAATGTTGACATTATCTGACTCGACGTTCTGACTGTTTGACTTGCGTTGTTTGACTAATTAATGCAGTAAACGGATTCTATTCCCATGCAGACTATATTGTTGATACGGAATATCTCACATTGCAGGCTCACAAAAATAATATTCACTGTATTTATAGAAATTGAAAAGAAGATATGTATCGCACTCGTTTTCAAATGAGTGATTGGTCCAAAGTACGTATTCCTGCCCACAATCTATCTTCGGGGTTTTTAAGATCACAACCTTAATCTACAAGAAAAAACTAAATGATATAGAATATGACAACTACAGTTACATAATCCTTAAAAGTATATCCCAAAACTATATGTAATTTTGTCCATCTTGGCCTGATTCTGAATTACTTATAATATGTAAATGTCATAATTGATAAATTGGAACATATCATTCAGTTAACTTGTTAATGTAATCTTCGAAGCAATACTAAATTCAAGAATTTGTCCTATAACATACCTTGCCAGAATATCCTACGTTCAAGTCGTCATCATACTAGTTCAATACCGACATCGCGGATCAGTATGTGCGGGGTTCAAATTCTCGGCTGGCATGTCACTGACATCGCTTTCGTGTGAGGAAACTGACGTTAGTTAATTTTAGCTTTTTACTTTTGCGCTTAATACGAATTCTTCACGCACAAATCCAGGGAACTGGAAGAAAAGAGGTTTATATGTAGTTAGACGTACAGTAGTGTAAATGTTTGCATTCTGTCAGGCATTTCCAATTAGTCTGTGCATCGTGAAACTTGTTTAAAATAGCCAAACCCATGCTGCAAGCAGCAATGAACTCCAATGTTCCTTGTAGTTTCATTTGTTCGACTTCAAAATAGATTTTTGTTGCACAAAATACTAGCACGAACATATTAGAAAATATTCACTTTATAAATATTTACTGTTAAGCCGGAACGAAATATTCTGAGCGTCACTGAGATATTTTTATCAACCAATTAATTAATCAGTTAATAGTAAATTTGCAAATACATTCTTCACTACGCGTCAGAAGCTTCTTTTGCGAAGCTGAAAGGTAAATATTCCAGCCTAAACGCTGAACAACTAATGTGCGGAGAAGAAGGTTTTCTACAGTTGCATGCCCCTATTACTAAAGAGCATGAAAGCTTAGATTCAGTTTTGTTAACCGATGTAGCTGCTTTAATATCCATATATAACAGCAACAACAATACGATTAGAGTGCTATTGTCGTCTATGACAATATTGAGTACCAAGGAACCAAATCAAAACTGATGAGCAGAATGTGAGTGTTCAATAAACGGTGCGAGCTAACTTCCTAGTATTCAGTACAAGAAATGACTTGGCTAATACGTGCAGTCATGCATCCTCTTATAAATACAGATATATTCTCAGATAATGTTTATCAAAATTTGTAACTGAATAAAGAAAATTACTTTTCCATTCTGTTACTAAATGGGTAACTAATATATGGTGCCCAAAAATCTTCAAATTGTGTTTTCGTGCCACAATTTAAAATATACTAGTTTGTGGACGAGATAGTGAAGAATCTTTTTCATATTTAGAATGAAATCATGAATAAAATTTTGATCTATAAATAGGCGAATTCTTGAGAGATTCCTAAGTTCTAGCGAGGAAACGGAATTTAAATTCACATTTCATTTTACGACGCATTAGTTAAGACATAGGTGCTAATCATTGCAACGCTCATACTTAATTTTCTGTCTTACATACTGTACACTGTACATATTGACTGTTGGCTTATTCCTCCCATTCTCTCCTGTTGTACAGAGTTAGTGTCGTCAATGTTATCCGAGAAGATACGGAAATTACTTTCGCAACGAAGACAAGGATTAGAGTCAAATTTAACTCAAGGGGGATGTAATAGCAATGATGAGATATACAATTTCTTTCAATAAAAATTAGATTGTTATTAGAATTATGGGACGATAAGAAAGTCAATTAAAAATTATTCGTTGAGTTATTTTGAGATAAGCAACTTTCATGATATCAGTACTAAACTGCTAAGTAATGCTTCCAAAATACTTTAAAAGTTTGACAAATTCATAGTTGTGTATTCCATTGAAGGTTATAAACGCGGTTATATATAATGGTTATATAGTGTGGCATGTTTGATGATTTAAAGACCCACTCATGCGTGGACGAGAAGAGAAAACGGAAGACAAAGGAGAGTGAATGTGTTACATCATGGGTTTCTAGATAATTATCATCTATATATATATAAAGGTGTCCATGGTTAGATACAATGGACCTGCCAGTGGACAATGCACTAAGAGAGAGAGAGAAAGAGAGAGAGAGAGAGAGATGAAAGCCGATCAAATCGGCCCTGTATAGTTGAAGCAAACGACCGAATAGAGCGTCGAGTGAAACCAATTCGAATACAATTAAGTGATTTATAATACTACTACTATTAACAATAGTAATAATAGATATTGTAATATATTCATATTAATAGTGATGGTAATAGTAATAATGCTTTAATATTTATAATGATTTAAACACGGGTTCTTTACAATCGAGGTAAATAATCTATAATAGTAATAATAATAATAATAAATAATAATAAGTAATAATAATAATTAAATAATAATACTAATGATAATTACAATATTAATAATAATAATAATAAAGAATCCCCTTTTTAGGGGGTTAAACATTAACAAAAGTAATAATAATATAATAAAATAATAATAACAATAACAATACTAATAGCAATAATACTATAGATTCAACATCGCTTCCTCATACAAGATGATGTCAGTGGCGTCCTCCTCACCTGTCACTCACTACATATCGATTCATCCAAACGATTTGAAAAAGGAACATGGCATTGTGCTGACGAGAATTTTTGTTGACTTCAGACCGGTGTAAAGAACATACTGCCTGCAGTAATACCAAAAGATGAAGATCATTTCAGGCCAAGATATCGGAAAGGATAAATTAATATGCAATTAATATTTTAGCGTACTTTTCCTCAATCGAAGATGATAATAGTAAAGGCGTGTACATTTATAATAAATATGTCACAACAAGAAACGGACAAAGACAAACAGAACTACGGACAGAGACTCCAGACGGTCACAAAGACAGAGGGGAACGTCTATATGATAGGTGGATCAGATTTTGCAGAGACAGGACACTTACTCCGTCCATATTGTCTCTATATCTTGGACGATAATGCAGTAAATCGTTGAGAATGAAACAGGAAAGCGATTCGACCGTTAATGATCTAATTACAGTCCCACCGGATCGTCTGGTTCCATGTCGTCACGTTGCGGATTCTCATTCCACGTCCTCAAATTGATCCGTAGATCATTTTCTCTCAGCAATGCTGACCAATAGAGACAAAGAGAGTCCAATGTGAGTCCATTGCAGGATCTCCTTCATCCGTAATAATTTATATTTATGCGGATGAAGAGAGAGAGAGAGAGAGAGAGAGAGAGAGAAGGAGAGAGGAGAGAGACAGAGAGGAGAGAGAGAGACAGAGAGGAGAGAGAGAAACAGAGAGAGAGAGAGAGAGAAAGGAGAGAGGAGAGAGAGAGGAGAGAGAGAGAGGAGAGAGAGAGACAGAGAGAGAGAGAGAGAGAGAAAGGAGAGAGGAGAGAGAGAGGAGAGAGAGAGAGGAGAGAGAGAGACAGAGAGAGAGAGAGAGAAAGGAGAGAGGAGAGAGACAGAGAGGAGAGAGAGAGAGAGATAGATAGAGAGGAGAGAGAGGAGAGGGGAGAGAGAGAAAAAGACATACCGAGAGAAAGGGAACTTCTAGGATGAGGAAGTGCAGTGACGTGAGAGAGAGAGAGAGAGAGAGAGAGAAAGAGAGAGTTACTTAATAAGGAAAGGTATGTTAAAACTTAATAATAATAATTATTATTATCTTAAAACCATATCAGACCGTGATAATAAACGTGATGGTGTTGATGAATTTTTAAAGCTATAGTTGCTAAAAGTATTTAAAATGATAAATTATTTTGAGCGAAGAGAGAGAGAGAGAGAGAGAGAGAAAGGGAGGGAGATTTACAATTGAATAGAAATTTAGATTTGTTAGATTTGTTATTGTTGTGTTGATGCCAAAATAAATTAGAAAACTCTTATTTTCGTTATTTTTAATAGAAACAACAGCCATTTTTAAGACCATGTTTATGCTGCAATTTGTACGATATTTTTTCAAATTTTCTCACATTAGTTAATTACTTTTACTACACATACTTATTTGTACAGTCATGTAGCACGGCATATAAAATAGGAGGTAGTTTTTTCACTCGGTGGTGTTGCAGAAAGAGCATTTAATAATAATAATAATAATAATAAAGGTTTAACGTCCGTTTTCTCATTGAAGAATGATGTCAGGGAGGTACCATATCACTTGTCACTACAAATCGATTCACCCCAAATGATCTGAAAAAACTTGTGCTGAAGAGAAAGAAAAAGATCCTAGACGGTGCCGGTCCGGTGATCAAGAAACAGCCAGGCAAGATGAAAAAAATAAATTTTGCTATTTGTATATATATGTATATATATTTGTATAGCCCTCCTCCCCCATATGTGTATTCCCTGCAGCGCACAATGTTTTTCCACTACAATACTCTCCTAAAAGAAACTCTCTTCAATTCATTAAGAAATTTTGATTGCAATATAAATGATAATCACTTAGAATTGAATTTTGTGCGTGTAGATATTCTACACCATGCATTTCGGCATGGTGAAGAGTGTAGAATGTTAACTTGTGTGCATTCACGAGACGGATTGCAAATCGTACGAAGATTTTTTCGGATCCAGCTCAATTAATGAACTTAAATTTGAGGGCACAAAAGGGAAAAATTCATTTTAAAGTTAAGAAATCAAACGCGAAAAAATTAAGGCAATTCAGACTTTTCAATATTCTAATGTCTGTTATTAAGTCCACCTTTCAATTCGTAGCTAATTTTTTTCACATAATACAAATTCTCTCTCTCAGTGCACTGCCTGCTGGCAGGTCCGTGATATATAACCCCTCCACCCATCTCTATCTTGCGTTTTCCTCTTTATGTACAAATACAAATTATAATGTGCAATTACAAATATTACAATAATTAAAAAATAATGTTCAATTACAATTTAATTACAAATAGTTCGTATGAAAAGCAATGGACACAAAGTTTCGGAGTAAAGCTACACGCATGTTCGCATAATTAACTACCCGTCCAGAAGTTATAGAATCTTATCAATACCACCGTTTCTACCATAAACATAAATACTATAGCTCCTAGCTCAGACACTCTAACAGGGCGATAATATTAGAAATTTGATACCTAGAACAATTAAGTTAGTCATTTCCAGTGGGCGTCCAATACAGCTATAAAATACTTATTTCAGAGAACAAGCTGAATCTTGCATTACGCAACTGAGATTACTCTACCATGAAAACAATACTGCAACAGTACCCATACAGTAATAAAGTTCTTAGTTTAGAGTGTATGAAATTTCTATTATTCAAAGTAGATAAAAAGGCTTAGCGTAACTTTCGTAAGTCGCTAACAAAATCAGAAACGGGTTGAACTAGGTCCAATGAACGGAATCGTTTCATTTTTCCTTTTATTGATTTTATTTTTTATTTCTTTTAAAAATTGGGGGTTGGCACACTCGGTAAAGCGTGCGCGTCATAAAAATTTGCAATCTCGAACTTTTGGACGGACGAACACTCTGTACTGACACCAATGAATAAAAACTTCGAGATGATGGAAGGTTATTCCTATATCCTGGACTGCTTCACTCTCACCAGAGACAGCGATTGTTATAATCATGATGGAAAGAAGAAACAAATGAAAATCACAAAACAGTAACTGTGCATGGCATCTCTCTAAAGACAGGTTTTGTGATGAATGTAGAACTAGACAAACAAAAATGTTAAAGTTATTCTTAAATCCCACCAGCGCTGGTATGTATTCTATTATAATCCTATCTATTACAGAGCGAGAAAAATTGAAACGACTAACCCAGCCAAAGTTGCAAGAGTTCTTAAGAAGCGACTAAGTCTGCTGCTTCCACGAAGAATCAAGCAATCTGAATCACGATCTTTGTATTAGTTCAAAACGTTTCTCGACTTCTTGCTGGGATATGTAACGTCATAACGATTGTAGACGTTGGTTTGCTATAAAATGCTGCCTAAACAGTTGAATAGAGTAATATTTAAAGAGCCTGCATACTTATTGGCATGCACCCTCAATATACATGTACATACATGTATAGTACAATATGTATCTGTTGTGCATTTAAATTCTCATTAATTTTCATTATGCTCATATACAGTATATAAGCACCTTCAATATGTATGTATTGAAAATGATAATGAATGTTCCAGACTGAAACTTTCGCCTATTTTATGTTGAAATATTTAATTAACTCAGGATTCTGAATAAGTTTTGAAAACATTATTCTCCTACTAATACATGTATATGTATCAATTAACATACATCAATTAAACATCGAATGTGACCATTATGAAAGGAGATATACAAATACTTTGAAACCTGCATAATATAGTCCGTCATTTTTAGATAAAAAAATCTATGAAATCACAGTAAGCACATCTAATCCAGAGATTTTGTAAATATAGAGCTTCCAATAGAAATACTTAATAGATAGAAAGAAGAGTTGAATGGGCCATGTCCAAAGAAGAGATGGTTTGAGAAAATACGGGGGGTAGTAGAAGAAAGGAATGGAAGAAAGGATGGAGAAGACAGCTAGAGGAAGACCAAGTTTAGGATATCGGATGATTTGATGAACATTCGCATTTGCATATAAAGGAGCAGAGGATAGAATTATGTGGAGGAATGTAGATAGTGTACCTACAATTAGGCAATGAAGGATAAAGAGAAAGAGAGAGAAAAATCATCATATCTAAAAAATCCCTATGTTGTGCTCGGGTGTGGTTGGACCACTTCAGAATTGGGCAACCGCAAACAATCTGCCGCGTGTACGTAAGAGGCGACTAAAGGCAGGAGCTGAGGATGGTAAGAGGGGACCCACCTCACCATGAAATATTTTCCCCCAAGGCTTAAATGGTAATTAATCCATCTAACTGAGGAATGAAGCGGAAAACCATCTCAGAAGCCATACTTTTTCCCAAGCTATGGGCTACATATGGTACGGATAAGGTATAGACTTTGTGAAGGGATTAACTTGTTGATCTAAGGAGTGCTCCTATGGAGCTAGAAAGCAGACATTGACTATGAATATGTACCTTGAACCTGCCACTTGGCAGTGCACTGAAGAGAGAGAGATTTAAAAATAGATTGATATTAAAGAAAACGAGATCAAAAAGAGAAATAGAGTTCAAAAGATAATTAGATAAAAGGATTAAGATCTAAGAGTGAAGGTCCACTCGTTGCTAATGATCCTCTAGTGAACCTCGTCTAATTAGTCTTCAGAGATAAAATCAAATATTCTTTCTATATGCTCTCTGATCCATTCATCCATCCTATGATATCTCTCAGTAGAACAAAACATACACTCAACTCTAGGCAATTTCAATAATTAATACTACGTTTCTATGCATCCGTAAATTATCAACAAAGATGCTTAAATGAAGACGAGAGTAAGGATTTGAACCTGCATGGCCTTCTTCCTAATCGGACACACGTGCTGAGAGCTTGGCTACCCGTTGGTTTATATGTGGCCTTATAGAATTTAGTGGCATGTAACATGTAGTTGCATGTAGCATTTAGTAGCATGTGACATGTAGTGGCATGTAACATGTAGTGGCATGTAGTATTTAGTAGTATGTAACATGTAGCGGCATGTAACATGTAGTGACATGTAGCATTTAGTGACATGTAACATGTAGTGGCATGTAGCATTTAGTAGCATGTAACATGTAGTGGCATGTAGCATTTAGTAGCATGTAACATGTAGTGACATGTAGCATGTAGTGGCATGTAGCATGTAGTGTCATGTAGCATTTAGTGGCATGTAATATGGAGTGGCATGTAGCATTCAGTAGCATGTAACATGTAGTGGCATGTAGAATTTAGTGCCATGTAGCATTTAGTGGCATGTAAAATGTAGTGGCATGTAGCATTTAGTGTCACGTAGCATTTATTGGCATGTATATAGTATTATTTGACATGTGGTAGCGTTATAGCATAAAGCACGTAGTGGCATAATAGCATATATCACGTATTGGATAGCAGCTACAGAATGGACGTGAAAATCGTTATTTAATAAAATTTATATACAGCGCAACATTGCGTGCTAGCAGATTTATCACAGGACAGATAGGTTTCAACAACCGAAAATAGAATATCGGTTGAGAACAGTAGATAGCGCGTATGAAGCAAATGTCGTGTGCAGACTGCTGTACACTTCACTGTCATTTCGTGATCCGAGTGGCCTTTTGCCATCCTTTAATCTTCCAGCAAAGTAGCCTGGAAGCTAATCAGGTTGAGATAATCGATTCAGGCCTCCATGCTTCTCTTCTCATCGTTATGTTTACTGGGAATTACTTTAAAGACATTCCAATTGTCCTTCTTAGAAATCAGGATCTATCTCGAACAATGTGTTTCATCTTTTTCGAAATCTATAATTGTAGAGTCACAGAATGCGAAATTCGTGTTCAAAATTCAATATAGTTCATCGTATGAGTTTCTAAACAAAGAAATTCACGGCTTTCCATCTGTAACAAACTTTGTAACAATAAAGTTTCAGCCAAATCTTAGTAGTAGATGTACGTTTTTCACCTGGAAAACAAGACAATATCTATTATTTCTTTAACGATATCTAAGATGATATCTACTATGTTTTTGATTCATTTACAAATAAATGATTATGGTTCTCTGCACTATTTGTTGCAGCGACTAAGTTTGAGGCTAAGCAGATTAACTAGGCATATACTTATAGTGATGTGGTTTATTGCAGTACTGGTTATTTACATTTTGACAGGTTCATCTGGAAATAATTATAAATATTTTAAATTTAAATGCTCATCTTCAAATAAGTATCAATACTTTTTTCTCTCTCTCTCTTAGTGCACTGCCTACTGGCAGGTCCATGGTACATAACGCCTCCACTATTCTCTATCTTCAGTTTTCATCTTCACGTCCACATACGAGTGGATCTTTAAATCATACCTTTTGATGTACCATTATTCTTTGGGATTCTGCTTATGGCGAGATGGGCCCGCTGTGCCTTCCTCAGATTAGTACAATAGCTAAGTTAGTAAGTATCAATATAGTAAAGGTAAACTCTCTGCAAACGAACAGAATGTCTCAAGCAATTTTACTGACTTATTTGACTTCAACTTTTTGATTTTAAATCACCTCAACCTCCATTGGGTAAAATATTTCATTCTATTCTCTCAGTGGCTCAATGGTTAAGCGTATTTATGCTGAAGGCTTTACCACCCAATGACCTAGGTTCTACTGCAGGTCGATTCTATCACAGAGTGAAAGCTCTGATTTACTACGTACTATTCAGTCCTCCGTTTCCCGCGTGGGTCGCTTAATTTGAAGCAGCTGTGCGAACTTAATAATTATGCAATGTGTGATAATTATAGAAGTCTCAGAAGTAAACGCAGGTTAAAAATAAAAAAGACTAGTACGTCAGGACTGTTACATGTCTCGAGTACTTATCATTTTGATTTTAAATAGAGGTGATAGTGGTGATTAATGGGAGATATCACTATTATGCTTCATACCCCTGTCAAGCTTCAATCTCTTTCCGAATTCGCTCTGTTGTGAGTTTTAAAATTGACTTTTCCTTATAATTTAACCCATCAACTCAATCCATCAATCAATCGATCTCTCAATCAATCAGTTCGATGAGTCAATCGATCGCTCAATCAACCAGTCTTTATAAAAAAATATTTTTTGTTGTTTTAGAGAAAGAGAGGAGAGAGAGAAAGGAGAGAGAGAATAAGAAAGAGAGAGAGAGCGAAAAAGACTATTAAGAGGAGAGAAAGAGAAATTAGATTTGAGTCTAATCTACTTTATCATTAGACATACTGATAAAGCAACCCCTGCCCAGTGTTCATATAGTTGCTTAAATAACAACCTTAAATTCTGCTTCAGCGTCTGCAAATACATCTATTTCAAGATACATGTATCACTGCTACACGTAGTACTTTGCTTGTTCAAGTGTACTTTCGTTACTTCTAAGTCAACATGAATGATTTGTTTAGCATAATGCCTTCCATCAAATCAATGTTGACTCATGCGAGGCTTGGAAGCAGCTTCCTATCAGTGCAGAATAACCCGGAGACAACTTGGCAACATAACTTGATCGGATTTCATTGGGATAAAGGGAAAACGGAGCCGGGACGATGCCAGAAAATTACTTTACAGTTTCTGGCGCAGCAGTTCAGAAGATAGTGGAGTGCGGATAGGCAATCACTCTATGCAGACCTTGATGCTGTGTAGATCTATGTTGACTATCTAAAAAATTTCTCTTAACTATCTAATGCTTTTTGTTTATTAAATAGTATCAAAATCCCCCCTCTCACTCTCCGTTTCTATCTTGACTGCTATCTAGTTCCATGCACAATTGCACACACTTTGCGTATTCCTGCTCATGTCTGGTGGCTGAGTTGATAGCACGCTTGCCTGATAAGAGATAGCGGGTTCGATACCCATCGTAGTTTCTCTGCCAGTACGTCAATATGAATGAGATGTTAATCTTAGCCGTCTGGTTGTGAACTTTCACTTTCGCTAAAATCCCGTCCGTCGCGTTAAAGGTATATCCATGGACCTCTGAGTATCTTATATATATATATATATATATATATTACCACGGTAATACATATATATATACATATATATAATGTTATACATTATTATATGTATTGTTATTATTTATTATGTATATATACATATGTTTATATATATACATATATATATATATATATATATATATATATATATATAAATAGAGGTTCAAGGTATATCTCATTATAAAACAATGCCTCTAGAAAAATACGGATTCTGATTTACTTTTCCATTGCCTTCTTCGGCTCGCACTTGTCGTTATTGGCATTGCTATAGATGTCGTGCACACTGTGAGAATAACTATCTAGTTAGACTATTCTGCAATATCCAGGATACGATACCAGTAATCTAGCCTTTCAAAAAACTGTATAAAGTTATTTTGCATCTTAGAAACCGATATTTCGATTACATTCTTGTCAGTGCATGTTAGCAAAATGCAGGTTACTCAAACCAATAATTATTTAATCTCAAATCAATAGTTATTTGATCCCTAGCCTAAAGAGAAATTTTTGGCACTTATAAGATAGATAAATTGATGCTCTGCATTGAAGTATGTAAATCAATCTAAAGTTACACATTTTTATAAAATCATAAAAATGCTTATTTTGAAACATTTTATCCTGATTTCACAGACGAGCATTCACTTGCTGGTAGTAAAAGGAAGCCCATTTATAAATAAATATAGAGGAGAGAAAATGGTTACAACCGATCCATCCGTTAACATAAAATATGTTCTAGAGATAAAATTCGACGATTGAAGATTTTCAGCTAAAGTAATTATAATACACATGAAGGTTGAAGATACGAGCAATTTAGTTTAGTGCATTCAGTAGCAGTTTAGTGAATTCAGCAGAAGTTTAGTGAATTCAGTAGCAGC
This sequence comes from Enchytraeus crypticus, assembly GCA_905160935.1. Lineage (NCBI taxonomy): Eukaryota > Metazoa > Annelida > Clitellata > Enchytraeida > Enchytraeidae > Enchytraeus > Enchytraeus crypticus. Next base: position 3,489,419 of record CAJHZI010000713.1, read on the forward strand.
TTAGTGAATTCAGCAGCAGCTTAGTGAATTCAGCAGGAGCTTAGTGTATTCAGCAGCAGTTTAGTGAATTCAGCAGAAGTTTAGTGAATTCAGCAGCAGCTTAGTGAATTCAGCAGAAGTTTAGTGAATTCAGTAGCATCTTAGTGAATTCAGCAGGAGCTTAGTGAATTCAGCAGCAGTTTAGTGAATTCAGTAGCAGTTTAGTGAATTCAGTAGCAGTTTAGTGAATTCAGTAGCAGTTTAGTGAATTCAGTAGCCGTTTAGTGAATTCAGCAGCAGTTTATTGAATTCAGCAGCAGTTTAGTGAATTCAGTAGCAGTTTAGTGAATTCAGCAGCAGTTTAGTGAATTCAGTAGCAGTTTAGTGAATTCATCAGAAGTTATTGAATTCAGATGTTACACATTCATAACCACACGAACAGAACACATACTGACATCTGCACTCTATTATAGTGACGAGCAAATTTTTCAGTTCAGCGAAGCACATAAATCTTGTGAAATGCACAGAAAAGTTCATCAAATAATTAGCTCATTTTTAAACATAAATTACGCGTACTTTTTGCTTACTTGAGCATTAAATTTAAAATATTAGGCTAACACTAATTTTATGAAATTTTACGTTGATTGAACGCATGATAGTTTTATTCTCGTACTTTTTTATTTAGATATTTAGAACTAAGTTATCACTTCAATGTCTAATCTTGAACGTCTAAGCATAGTGCAACAGCCTGCTGTTATCTTTGCTGCAACACATCACTTGCGTCGCTCTCAATTTGATTATAATTATCAAAGTTTTTATTTCAACGGTTCGATAACAATGTGTTGCATAACCATATTAAAAAGTACCAATATATATGTATTTAGTATGACGATACTCAAAAAATACCAATACAATGTAAAATCACAATAATCGTTTTTTTTTCGAAGTAAAGCAAATTAATAAAGAAGTTAGCGATGAACTAGCATTGAATTTATAATATAAGACAATAATTCCTAATGAAACTCTACGTTGAAATTCTACGACGTTGCTTGACAGCATGATATTTTCAAAGTTTCGTGTCAAGAATTGTCAACTTCAAAGCCATTAAGTAGTCCAATCAACTTAATATTTCTATCCCATAAATGTAATTTATATTGTATTCAAGGAACCCGATGACACCCTGCAAGATGTATCTGGATCAATGAAAATGTTACAATGGTAACTAAGAGGGCGGATCTATTGCTAATTAGGAAGGCTGGAGCCAGTGGCGACGTCAGTAAGATACTAAACCGCGGATCAGTATGTTCGGGGTTAAAATCCTGGTCTCGTCCGTCACTGACATCGCTTTCGAGTGAGGAAAGTGACGTTAACCTTAGCTTTAGCTTTAGCTTATTAGATCAGTATAAACTCCTGAAATGCTGTTCGAATGTTTTTCTTTGATAATGCTTTGATTGTTAAGATTATATAGAGAAAGTTATACATGTATAATAGGGTGATGACAAAAATTTTTTTAATGAAACCACTTGCAATCGAGGAAACTTTATGAGTAATTTAAGAATATAAGTTGTATTTGTGATTTTTTGTAAAAAAAGTTCCCCCCTCCTTCGAAGGAAAAATTTGAAAAAAAAATTTTCCCGAAAAGGATATGATATTTTTTTCTGTATTTAAAAGAGTAATAGTCATAAGTAAGCAACTTTTATTAACAAATAAGATGCAGAACAGTTAGTATTCTGTAAAAAATATACAAGAAATGTTTGCAAATTATTTTTTCCTATGAACTTTAGATTCAAAAATTCAATTTTTTTCGATTTTGCATGCAGATCCTCCATCAGTTTTACAGCACGTTCTGCACTTTTGGATTGATCTGGGAATGTCAATTAATGACTCCTCGACCGACCCATTTGTCTCTAAACACTTAATTGCCTTCTTGCACTTTATCTTTGTGAGTGAGGTATACCGTTCATTGGAGGACGCTTCATTGTAGATTAGAAGTGAATGGAACCAAGCGTTTGCCCATTCGTAGCAGATGAAGTCGCATGCTGGAGCGAGAATGCTACGCCACTCTGTTATAAGAAATAATGCTATCACAGCATATATCGCACGCGAGTTCCATCTTGCCTGGTGTAAATTCGGGAGTTTCTTTCAGCTGATTCGAGGCCAATTTGACGTTGTTTGCAATGACGATATGCCTGACAAAGTTCATATAAGAACTTGAAATCATCTCGCCATCCAGGGTTCTCGTCTGTGTTAACATCATCGGTCGCAACGAGGTGGTAGTCAGCCTGAAGAGAATCATAGTTTTCTGTTAATTTATCAATGAATGAATAAATTTCGGTTCTGGTTTGCTCGTTGGCTCTTGAATAAGAAAATCCATGACATGCTTCAGAAGGAGGTCGAGTACATGATGCTGACAGCCAATATAATGTGGCTTCTGAAAGCCCTTGCTCAGTACGACATCCTTTGTGAGCTTTACAATCCCGTAAAAACGACCAGTATTTACTGCGGTCGCGTCACAGATAATCATGCTGATATTTTCCCAAGCATCATATTCATCAAGTAGCTGATATAGTTCCTTGTGAATGGCTGCAGCGGAACCACTGTCACATTTAAGAACACCGAGTTTGATTTCAGTTGTGATATTTTTCGTCAGCACTACTTGATACTCTTCCCCTTGCAATCTCTCACCATCAAACTGTAGACAATAGAGATCTTTGTCTTGAAGTTTTTGAATTATTTTGTTTTTCATTTTCTTTCCTTCAGAGATTACTCCAGACACCCGTCTGACTTGGAACCGGAACATCATGACCCTGTTAAGCAATGATTGCCAGAACGTCATGTGCTTTATGTGTTGAAATATAGCTTTTCAGCACAAGTAAACCAAAGAGCAAGCACTATTCTAGTGCTTGCTCTTTGGTTCTTCAATTTGCACTTAGGCGAAGATGACGTGGAAGAAGAGGCTGACGACCCCGGTGAAGAATCAGAGGTTTCGGAATCCGCAGATTCTGAGACAGTACTATGTGTTTGTGTGGGTTGCGATTGAGAAGAGCTGGCTCGAGATTGATTTGTTGATAGTGAGATTCGTTTTCTGGGATGGATTGATTCCAAAGGGGCTTGTTTGACCCTTGAATAGCCAATCTTTACTCCACTCTTAACTTGCCTCTGGTAGAGCTCTTTATCCTCTGTGCTTTTCCATTCTCCATTAGGCGATGGTGACATCAAATAACTGAGAAATTAACTGGGAATATGATTAAAAGCAGTCTAGAACGTCATATAAAATTCAGTGGTGAATTGAAACCGATAGTCAAAATGGGGTATATGCGTGAAGAAGAAAAAGTAAAAGGTGGGGGAACTTTTTAAATTGTATTTAAAAATTGATGTTACTACTGTCATTTGTATGCCATTGTTCCTCGAATGTCTGGGGTTTCAGCTTTGTAGCGAAAAATAATGATAATAGTCATCACCCTAGTGTGTAAGCTAGCCCACAATGAAACTTCTCCATAGCTCTCTATTTAATTTTCAATAAATAAATTATTGCATCACCTAATAAATCATTAATTAAATTATCTATTAAAGTTGAAACCGTTTGGCATAGTGTTTAATTCGACTCTAAGCTACTCCTTCAAATTTTGCTTGAAAATTTTTGTTCACAGGACAAAGATTCTAAGCTGAAAGCCGGACATTCTCTTATCAACTGGTAGCTGCCCATAATAAGAAAGATATTAAATTAGATAGGAAAGTAATTCTAGAACATTTTATCAATTTCCATGTATTTCAGAAAATCATCCAAGGTTCGCGCATTTTGCCGTCGAAACAGCATAATTAAGTATTTATTAAGATGATCATATAACTTATATTATCCAAACCCTAGCTAAACTGATATTCAAGGGATGTTGAAGATAGTGTCAAATAAATTATATCAATTACTGAACATTTTGTAGCGTTTTGGATTTTAATTAAGTATGGCCCGGACATTATAATTATGAATGATTACAGAACCTTATGCCTGCTTCAATTCACATGTATTTCGGAAAATCAACAAAGGTTCGCACATTTTACCGTTAAAGCAACATACTTTATTATTTATAAAGATTCCCAGATAGAAAATATAAATTACTGCGCTAAATTTGTATGATTTAGATTTTAAGTATGGCTGAACAACAGTCCAGAGAGCTATTTTTTCTCTCTGATCAAGAACTGGGCGAGAGATGAGAGAGAAATCTGCCGAGACTTGATGTGACAGATTGGTTGGCATGCTGTCATTAAGCAGTAGGCAAACAATGAAGCCACTCTATCAGGGTCCATTCTAACTTAAGAGAAAATTTGGATGAAAATATCTGTAGTGATTCACTGAAAATTAGAGACACTAGAGAGTGTATAGTATCATTGGTGTCAATTCCTGGGGCAGTGGGGGGAGCTGTGGTATCAATTGGTAAGGAGTGAGTGTGGTATAAGGTCAAGCTCAGAAGCAAGTTTTAAGCCTCGTGTAGCATTCTTCATCCTAGTTTACATCGTGTAGTCGTCCAGATGGCGTCTTGTATTCGTTTTGTAGGTGTCGTGTAGTCGTCTTGTAGGTGTCGTGTAGTCGTCTTGTAGGTGTCGTGTAGTCGTCTTGTAGGTGTCGTATTTGTGTAGTGTAGACGTTGTGTAAGCGTCGCGTAAAAAGCTAAAGCTGGCAAAGTTAATGTTAACGTCAGTTTCCTCACTCGAAAGTGATATCAGTGATATGTGTAGACGTTGTGTAGGTGTCGCTGTAAACACTTATCAATAAAATAAATTAAATTTATGTAATTACTAGCCTATATAATGTGTACATTATGTTAACTGTATTTTACTTTGACGAAATTAATGTCAGAATTTTATTATCTAAATGGCCAGACTATTTTAAGAATGTATAATCACATTTGGGAATAGAAATCTAAATATTCTAAGTATTCTATAAAACTCCACAATTGAGGTGTTATTGGTCGATCTTATTTATCGACTTTTAAATATATCTGTAACAGAATATTTTGACCTTATAATTGATATCTAGAAATATAATTGATTCAATTTTCACTAACCTCGTCCTAGGGCATGTCTTCTTAAATCCATTTAGATTTTAGAGAATATAAGATATATATATACCTACGTAGCCTGCAATATTAAATCGTTCAATAATCGTAAAGCTGAAACAACGGATCAGTATTTTATTAATCTAATTCTGTAAAAGGGCCATAGTTCTTCTAAGCCATCACTTCATATACCATGGCTGGTCCCATGTAAGATATTCGATCGTGGATCAGTAGGTACGGGGTTCACACCCTGAGTTCGCCCGTCTCTGATATCGCTTTCGAGTGAGGAAACTGACATCGACATAGGCTTTCTTTAGCTTTATCGAATTTTCTGATGCGATAAATTAATATATACTGTATGAGTCTATTACTTTGCATCAATAGTTTACCAGAATTTCGCAGTGCAGATGCGACTGCAATGCTACTTCAATTTTATCATGATGCTATCCAAAACCTAGCTACAGCTGCATCTGAGAAAAGATCTAAGCCTACTTCAAACAACACTTAATACTAAACTATTTTGTTATTAAAGGTACTTACCGAATTCGCATTGACAACATTGATCAAGGAAATGAGTGCTAAAGCACATAATCTCAAATGATTTTATCGGTTTATTCAATCAATATAAATAAATAACGATAGGCCTACTTCTTGCAGCAACCACTATGTTGTGGATTAAGATCACATATTTTGTGAGTAGAAATCACAAATTACACGCAACTTCAAAGCAATCATGTCTTATTCTTTAGTATTAAAAGAGATAAAGTGAACCACATTTCACAATTCCGATAAATTATAAATCTTAAGTTTTCAATCCATAAAATTATATTAAGGCCTTTCATTTCAACCTCTTTAAAATATATATTGGCAAATCGAAGAGGAAAATTGATAGTTGTCAAGATTGGAGGCGTTATATAGGCCTAACCGGTAGGCAGTACAGTAACAAAATATATAACAACAAACAAATATATAATGGCTCTTTGAATCTATATACTATAATAATTATTCTTATTTATACTATAATAATTAGTAATTTTAAATCCAGTTGGATTTATAATTTGATAAAGAGTGTCTACTAAAGTTTGATGATGGTGATATTGTTGCTTCCAAATCCTACATACAAACATGTAAATGTAATATTGCAAATGAAGGCTGGTCAGTAAATCATGTACTATAACAAATAGAGAATTCTTAACTTATTCCTATGGGCCCTATTAGCAACTAAGTTTATATAAATAAATGAAATTCTTTCTGTTAGCTATAAATTAAATATAGGCCTAGATCGAATGTCACATTTTAATTTTCGCTTTTCTCAATTTCATTTTCTCAATAAATACGCTGATTGTTTTACTAATTCGAAATAAAATATACTTCAAATATTTGCTAAATCACATAGGTCTACAATTGTTAATGTTAATTTTATTCAATACTCTATACATAATCTACGAAATCATAATCTTCGAATTCCGTATTCTTAAGCTCCGACTAATTATATTAAATTAAATCCTAAATAAAGTTATTAACAAAATTCTTAATTTCTTATGAACTATTAACTAAATGCTTAAAAGTACACAGACGTGAACGGAATCTTCTACATCTGTTTCTTATCGGTGATTGAAAGTTGATGGCAAGCACAACTGTTTGGGATCACAGCCGGCTGTTTTATGAATACAGGCAAGACTCCGGTTTTCACTCCGACTGATGCTGCAGCTTTGTTTACGATGCTACAGCTAGCGCCACAGCTAATGCTACAGCTAATGCTACAGATGCATAATTCAGATAACGGGGCGTTTGAAGCTGTTGAACAGAGATATAGGATATCTACCTGTCCGTATCCTTCTGATTGAATCAAACACGCAAAACTACTTCAGGCTATATATATATATATATATATATATATATATATATATACATATATATATATACATGTATATATATTGGTCATCTTGTAGCTAAATTTCTCCTCAAGAGAACTTTAAAATTGCAAGGCGAAATATCAATAATTGGCTGAGATATCGCAATTGTGCTAGGGGGATATTTTTAATGCGCAGCCTGTATATATATAAATGTATATATATATATATATATATATATATATATATATATTTATAATATATATATATTGCATCATCATCATCTTCCCTTAAATTCCAGTTTAACTAGGGTCGGGATACGAATAGACTTTCTCCACTCCTCTCTGTCCCACACCATATCATCAGTCAATCCCATATTTTTAATATCCTTCTTAATTACCGCATCCCACATCAATTGTTGTCGAACCTCTCTTTAGCTTAACATCTAGCTCTTCCCTCCAAACTCTCTTTACTACATCCTCATCTGCCATTCTCACAATATGCCCATACCATCTCAAACTCGACTGAGCCAACATACCCCCGATACCCTCAACATGCAAAATTCATCCTCACATATTCATTTTCCATTTTGTCCTTCCTAGTTATTTCACACATTAGAAGTAACATTCTCATTTTTGCCACATGCAAACCCTGCAAATGTTCCCTTTCTAGTGCCCAACATTCCGAAGCATCATTACTGGCATTTCCACAGAACCATAAAATTTGCCTTTCAGTCTTTGTGGTATTTTCCTATCACCCAACACTGAACTACCTGCCCTCCACTTGGCCTATCCAGCCTGAATCCTACTAATAACCTTCTTTTCTAACTCCCCATTATCTTCTATTACATATCCCAAATACTTAAAATCTTTTACCTTCCTTAGCTCCATCCCCTGACTTATCACTCTGTGTCCGTTTATCATCTCACCCTTCCATCTACTCTCTAATAGCTCCGTTTTTCCTTATTCACCCCTTTACTCAGTCCTTTACTTTCCAATGCCTCACGTTTTCCACCATCTCGCTTACTTTCTTCACAGTGTCTCCTATCACCAGATCATCTGCAAATCAAATAGCATGCACCATGGAGCCTCCTTAATAACTCTATTAAGAAACTCATCCGTAATCAAAATAAATAAATATGGGGCTGATCCTTGAGTCCTTGATATACCTTCAAAACTCTATATATATATATATATATATATATATATATATATAATATGCATATTATACATATTATATTAGTAAAGAAGTCACTCTAGCTAGCGTGCTAGGATACTAATTCTATGAAGCGTTACTTTGATCCACCCTCATGAAATTAGCGAGTGATCTGCAATCTGATTACAGCGTTGTTACCTGATCATTAAACCTGACCTGAAGTCGAATCATCAGTCAGAAGAGCTCCGCATGAAATGAAGTACGAACCTGAGTGCATTACATGCAGTGAATACCAAACAATAGCTGATAAAATTTGCACTATATTCTGCAAATATGAAACAAAAAGTTGTTTAAAACGTACACTATTGCAATGAATACTAAACAAAAAGTTGTTTAAAGTGTACACTACAGGCAGTGAATACGAAACTAAAAGTTGTTTAAAATGCACACTGCATGTGGTGAATACGAAGATATAAGTTGTTTAAACCGTACACTACTTTTAGTGACCGGGAAACTAAAGATGTTTGCAATATGCACTAAAATATCAACTTTCAAAGTACATCTTCGTTCGTTTCATTCTCATAACTAATTTTATACTTATATCTGAAATGATCTGCATTAAAGAATATTGTCAGTATATATATACGAATATATATATATATATATATATATATATATATATATATATATATTATATGTTCATATATAAAATATATATATAATTAGACTTTCAACCAAAAATTGTAATAGTCTATGAGGAGTCATATATAAATATATATATACATATATATATATATATATATATATATATATATGTTATATACTGTATATATATATAATTTTTAAGTTCTTATAGTTATTTTAACTTTATATCTTAGTATTAATTATTATTATTATTATTGTTAATAATTATTAACAATAATAGCTTATTGTTATCGTAACTTTAACTTATAGTAATTTGCCGCATATATATAACGAAATGCACAGAATGTCAGTATACAACACTGATTAGCATCATTATTCAATCCATTCTACTGGTCATCGAACTGAGAAAGATTTCTGCTCTGAGTCTGGCGTCGATGTAATAGAAGAATGGACGTTGTCATGTACATTTGTGCATTTCTCCTAGCTTACGGTTCACACAATAATTACTCAAGTTACTTAAAATTGGCTAAGTTTACTAAAGTTAGAGTTTGGCTTAAGAAATTTTAATCTGCCAAAATATATATTTGAGGGTGAATAAAATTGAGATCATAACGCCTTCCATTAATCCATTGATACTTTAAAATTATCAGTAAAGTCAGAAGCATAACTAAGAGCGAATTTTTTGTACTGACCGACATCAGAGATAATAATACACAAAGTAAACTATGACTTAAATATGAATATACAGAAACAGAAAACTAGGAAAGAAAAAATTAGACACTATATATATGCATGTATGATCTTCATTCACCAAACATGAGGCAGTAGCGAAAGCAAGGAAAATAAGACAACATAAAAATGCAAACTAAATTAGGCAAAGAAAAGAAATACAAAAGAATAAGATTTACCCGTGAATTAACTATACGGGCATCTTGTGCTTTATACTGGAAACATCACTGCAGCAAATAATTCAGCATATTTCAAAATTTATATCTTATCTTAGCGTTAGAGTCGCTACTCTGAATCCAATACTTAGTATTAACCAGTAGACGTATTAGTTGAGTACGGAAGTATGAGCCTGTAATAATTATCGGTCATTCAAAGTCACTCACTCAAACCGCTCTTCTTCAACCCAGGGCTTCAACCTGCCCAGGTGACGGCTATTTATTGGACGTCATAATATTGCCGTGGTTCACGTCATCCCTCGAGCAGACGTGACCTCTTCTGACACATTTACTGACCTCTTTATCAGCCAATCACAAGCCTGAATGAACAGCGCTCTATCTAACAGGAAGTATTTTAAAAGATAACGACCTTGATAAAGTACAAAAATGTCACAAGCAGAAATTCACGTAGTCAGTTTGTCCCTGATTCGGAGTGTGATGAGGAGCTTGAGGTAGGTCTTGATAAGAAACTTGAGGTAGGCCTTGATAAGAAAATTGAGGTAGGCCTTGATAAGAAACTTGAGGTAGATCATGATAAGAAAATTGAGGTAGGCCTTGATAAGAAACTTGGGGTAGGCCTTGATAAGAAACTTGAGGTAGGCCTTGATAAGAAACCTGGGGTAGGCCTTGATAAGAAACTTGCGGTAGGCCTTGATAAGAAACTTGAGGTAGATCATGATAAGAAAATTGAGGTAGGTTTTGATATGAAACTTTAGTTAGGTACTGATAAGAACTTGAGGTAGGCCATGATAAGAAACTTGAGGTAAGTTTTGATAAGAAACGTAAGGTAGGTCTTGATAAGTAGGTACTGATAAGAAAGGGCTAAAACAGATGTCAGCCTCAGCTTCAACTCTCGAAAGATCATCAGTGATTAGCCCGTAATGTAAACATCCGCACATGCTGATCCACTATCTGATACCTTACCGATGATACCACGGGATCTTTCTAGAAACCTAATCACTCGTATTATATTATTATATTATAATTTAATCTTCAGTTACCTTTAATAGGTTTATTAGTAGATGTAGTTTGTTGTGATGGTTTTGTTACGTGTACGAAATAGTTTTAACATTTCGAATTCACCGTTCCATTTATAGTTGTACCGAATCCATAGGCGAACAAATTGTCTCTCTGTATCCCCTGCGATCTTTCGCGTTCTACTAAGTGGCAGGTCTAAGGTACACATTCAATCTCGGAGTCTACGTTCATACTTCATAAGGAACATTCCTTAGATCAATAAATTAATCCCTTCACAAAAGGTTTTACCATATCCATACTTTTTGTAGTCAATAGCTTATGAAAATATGCCGTCTGGTGTGGTTTCTCGTTGTCTTCCTCGGTTCTTGTTAATTAACCCATTGCGACACGTACATGTAAAATTAGCAATTGGTTAATTCTTCAGTGTCCCGGTCCCAACACGCGAACATAATATAATTTATTGGACTTCAAAAATATTCACAGTCATTGCGAACAATCGAAATGAAATTTTACATCGACATTTTTATTAATACTGTAGTCAGAAAACAAGTCTTTAATCATTTTCTTTTTCTAAAACTAATTACAGCTCAAATGACTGAAACTTTAATTTCTTTACAAATGTCATGTTTATGCAATACCTAAAAGCAAACTTCAGCACATTTTAAATGAACTTCTGAAATGATTTTCCTTTATTTGCCTATGCGTTATTCGAACTTCTAGAGCCATGCCCAGTTCACATTTGATGTAGTCTAACATTTCTCCTAGATCCACTGAGGAACAAAACTCTCATTTCTTGACGTCCCTGACATCACCCCTGGATGAGGAAACGGACGTTAAATCTTTATTATTATTATTATCTTCTAAATATATATAAGAGAATCCTGTGAAAACCTTCCAATTTCGGACTAGATCAGTAATAGCGGTTCAAGCCTTTTCAGTTTATTGGGCATAAAAGTCATTACGTTACACGACGCTACAGCTGACAGTCGTTTGTTGATAAACAATGAATTGAACATAATGATAAATACTGGAAAAACTATAAACTGTTCCTTAAATTGACATTTATATTGGTATTTACCCTGTAGAAGCTGATGATTACTTGCGGCTGCAAAGCATTTTACAATTTCCTATCTTCTAATAAGAAAGAAACACTTTGAAAATGATTATTTTGTGCTTTTAAGATCAAACTGCAAGGATCGATAATACAAAAACAGCATTTATGTGTCAACAAACTGCATCAGGCCTTCACCTTCTAGTGTCTGTTTACTTATTTCCTATTGACTATATCGTTCAACCTTGACAATGCATCGTCAAACTTTTACGAGGAATAGTAAGCATTTGTTTCCTTGCAGCTTAACAAGAGAAAGAATTTCTCATCTTTGATTATTTCCGACAGATGGAGCTTTTGCTATCGACAGTTTTGTCATTAAAACTGAAGCTCACTGCATCGCAGGATTTCTCGGGTTTCACAATGGTAGTCCATCATCTTCAACTCGGCGAGTCGATAGGCTAAAGAAACTATAAAGAGACTGTGGCGTATTGGTTTAGCATTTGACTCGGAATTCTTAGATGCTCAGTTTGAATCTCTGGGTTTGTCAGTGAAATTAAGTTTAGGTTTAGTCTTATAACATTTATGTTGCCAGTGGGCATTAAATCAATTTCAGTATTTTTAGTTTACGATCGGTAGAGAGTAAGGCATAAAGTCAAAAGCAATTTAAATACAGAATAATTAGTAAAATATAGCAGGAGAGAATTGATGTTTATTCACACTTTGAACAGTTACTATGATTATTATCATTTATAAGTGAACATGAACAGACAAATTTTAAATTACTCTTTATAATATTAAACGACTAGAATTTAGGCATACTATTTTGCATTTAGCATGCAGATTGAGAAATTAAATAACGTAAATTTCGGGACTGTTGTTGTCTTCTAAGATCTTCTTCTTCTACAGTGTGCTGCTTAAAGCAGGTCAATGGCATGTAATCCTCAGAACCAATTTCATCATCCGCCTTTCTTTTCTTCCCTATATATGTATGAATATATGAATTTATTAGGTATAGGGCCTATATGAAATTGAATATATGAATTTTATATGTAATTAAGAAGTAATTTTACATAGAGTCTAATCAAAACGTACTTGTATAAGAATTGAACAAGGAGAAAATGAGACCGGAAAAGTGAAAAGGCCTTAGATGAAAAACCACATCAGAAGCCATAGTTTTTCGAGTTTAGTACCCCGGTGTCTTATACAATATGATTAAGGCATACCAAGACAAATAGATGAAAACATTGGCACATACTCTCACTATATTAGCGATAGTGTGATTACTCTCTAGTAATCACACTATCGCTAATTCATTTGCGAATTTAAATGTACTACATGAATAATGTTAAATTTCCATGACAATATCATATTATATAAGTTCATCTTTCACAGTTTTAACTTAATCTATACATTATTTTGATAAGGCATAGCCCTTTGTGAATGCATTATTTTATACATCTATGGATTGTGAAAGCAGACTGTTTGTAGGAATATATACTCGACTACCACTTGACTTAGAAAGTGAAAGAAATCCCTTGACTTATAAGTCATTCACCTAAACAATTGTTAAAACTGATCTATCCTCTGATGCGAAATGAAATTTAATGGCCGTTCGCTCTTAACAAAAGGCTTTGTGTCATAAGAGATCATTCAACAATGATCATTATTTACCTCATATGTTCTTGACAGTGAACTTCTCCCTAGACTTCTATAACATCACGTTTTTATGCACGTTTGACAAACTGCGACCCAGAAAGAAGCCGTTATCATTTATTCCATGCATGCTCGATTAGTTTCGATCATTCGAGATCAGTTTGCCGTAGGTTTCGATCCCACTCAGGAAATAAATCAAGAGTTGACGAGAGTCTTTGCCCTTCAACTCTTTAAGAATCAATAGTTCTATCAGTAGAGTAACCACGGAGAACTGTCTACACCCTCAAGACGCTGCAAAAATTTATTTCTATCACTTTAAAGTTCTGGCGGCAAAATTTAAATATTTTAAACAATTTTCACAAAACGAAGACATTCCCACTGGGCAGAGGCGTCCAAGCAATGCTAATAACGACGCGGGATGAAAAATTGAGTCTAAGTGAAAAATGGAATTGAGATCTAAAGATAAGAGAGTAAAAAAATGGGCAGAGTGAGTTAGGCGGTGGAAGCATGAGAGGATGATTCGAGAGGGGGGGGGGGGGGTGGAAAACCCTGACACCAGGATTCGATTAGAAAAGATTAGAGAAGATTAATATGTATATTTATACAGATTTCTCTAACCTTTAGGGCTTTTGTGATTTTTAGTATTTTTCGCCCTAAGTTTATTAATTGACTGATCAAAAGATTTGAAACTATCTCACTGATTCTCACGCAAGCTCTTTAACAACCTAGTAAAATTTTCAAAAAGATTGTGAAGAAAGACCTTTATCATCCATCTTTCCCGGTGAAATTTAATTAAATTTATTTAAATCATATTGGAGAAATAAAATATTTAGACTACATTTGACTGCTACTTCTAATGAGACTTACAATTTTAAACTTAAATTGAGAGCTCTTTCACAAATGCGGGCCACAGTTTGTTAACAAAATTATTGGCAAAATTGAATGAATAATGATAAATCAGTTTAATCTTTAGTCGTGCTCGATTAATTCAATTAATGCATGAGTTATTTATTATTTTATATTCGTGTTAATTTATTTATTTAACTAGGATTTAAGGGAAGATGATGATGATGCTGTTAATTTAATCATTTATATAACATATCCAATCAACTAAATTTATTATTCATTTGCAACATTTACCTAATTTTAAAGCGTTCTTACAAGTAATAAGTGTCAATTTATCAAATGAAAATAGAACAGTTATATTACATATTAAAACATGCATTATTAGTTTGTTACGTCTCCGTATAAAAGATCCAGCTACTATAAAGCTGTGAATATAATGTTACCGTCAGTTTCATCTATCGGAAGCGATGTCACTGACGGGTGAACCAGGATTTGAACTATTAATATAAATTTTTGCTGCAATTGACATTTGGCATATTATCTGCCTACACTGTTTTAAAATGAATCTTTAAGAATAAAAAAGCGCCTCGCAGTTAACCTGCTATAATTGAATCAATTCATCTTTCTTATTCCTTTCCTTTGACGTGATCTGACGGAATGAGACGAGGTGAATATTAAATCTTGTAATAAATCTGCTGTAACTAAATTTAAGTGCCGGAAATTAGGGTGTATGATTTCACGGGAGAACGATATTGTGAAGGATGTCGCAATATTTCACTGTAACTCTCCATCAAGTGAAGTTCTACTGAAAGTTAATGCATCAGTGACCAGTTAGGACAAATTATAGAGCTGACACCGGGAATAATGATATAAATTGTAATAGATGGCAAAGTAACATAAGATACCATTACAGAGTCAGGAAGCAATTACATGCTTTTTTAAGATTCACTTAGCACTGAACTAACACCAATTGATATTATTAAAACCTCATATTTCCATATAAGACTGACAACTACATTATACAAGTGTATTTACCAAAAAGAGAAGCAACCAACTAAGTCAATAACAATTTATAGGAAAATTTTCATATTGGTCATTAGAAACATTTTGCATCTTATGCAATAAAAACCTATGCATAAACTTTATAAACCTTAAGAATAAAACTTATAAAGCCTAGTTTTAAATCCATTTAGAAGTTGGTACCAAAAGGGATACTTTGAGAGATGGTCTGTCTGCTACTCCAACAGATGACTTTCCGCTTTTCAGGAAATCTTTGCTATCCACCCAGTCATCCGATCAGTTCTTTATAGGAATATTTTTGCAAAAAGCCTCAGTACTATTTTATCCTATACTTAAATGCGTGATTTTTCTCTTCTATATCCACCGTGATTACTCATGATCGAATGGTCATTACTACCATGTGGCCTTTCCTGTTGTTGCTTGCAGTATCTTTAACAGATTCTTCTTCTTCCATTGCTCCGCTGAGGAGGGGATATGGCACAGCGGTTAGAGTGTTCGCCTCGGATGCAAGTGACCTGGGTTCAAATCCCATGCCAGTCAACGCGTAACCCACTTCAGAGAGCTTAGATTCAACGTAGTTATCTCAGGACGCGCTCAGGCGACGATATTATCGCACTTAATGAATATTAGCGGCATAATAAAACCTATCAAACGGCCGAATTTCGCAATAATTTAAAAAGCTTAAGCTAAAGTTAACGTCAGTTTCCTCACTCGAAAGCTATGTCAATGACGGGCGTGCCCAGGATTTTAACTCGCACATACTGATCCGCGATCGAGTGTCTTACCGACTTCGCCATTGGCTGTAGCTAGTGGCGAAACGAATATGACTGAGATTCGAATATGACTGAGAAAAGAATCTCAGTCATATTCGAAATATTTAAGGAATCTCAGTCATATTCGTTTCAACAGCAACTCGTAACGCAACCAACAGTCAACTGATGTCTAAACGATGGTTGAACGGGTACAACATAAGCTAAGAAGACGATTTCTCTGTTTTTTCTGTTTTATTATACTATTGAGTCAGTGTCACAAAAGAATTTGTATTTGCATATGTTGCTGTAAGCCAATAGCAAAATTAATGTGATTTATCCCTACATTTTCTTCATAACCCGATTTATCAATATCATAAAGACGAATCTGCGCATTCCACCGTGAACTAGTTACGAATATTTATGCCCATTTAGTCTCCCTAACAAACCATACATCAAAAGACAGTAACACGTGTGTTAAATATTAAAATTACTACATGCAATTACAAATATTGAGAACTATCTAGTCACTCTAGCAAACTAGTCATCCAAAGATGGTGACAGATGAATTAGGAAGTTAAATGAGCTGGAAGGAAACGTCAGGTTGTGTTTATATAAAGGACAGAGTCAAGTCCATGGAGTAAGGACTCTACTGGAACAACACGCAAGAGAGCAATTAAATTATTTATCTAGCGCAGTCACTCTCACTATCCGGTCACGAGATGGCAGTGATAGGATGATCATGGAACGGGACTCTTTCTAGAGCAATCTCTGAAATCCTTCGAACTTACACAGTTAGTTAATGATTATCAATCCTTATTTCACCCAAAGGCAGCAAATTAATACAACAGTGACAAATTAACATAGTCTACATTACAACACACAAGAAAACTAAAGAATAAACAAATAAATTTATGTGGGTAATACCGTCAGTGAATTAAATTGCTTAAATTAATATTATTTAATGTCTTCAGCCTTGACATAAATCTATTTTTTCTCAACAGATATTTATCTTGTATTCTATGAATGATGCAAATATTCATACAAAACAGCTCATCATTCATACTAGATACCTGAAATACTTTAGATACAGCCTTATTGAATATAAATTCAAAAATTATTCTGTAAATCATTATCATATATTAGGATATATCGCTTTAACATTTGTCCAATTTCTTAACAATTATTGGAAGACCACTATATCTTAAATTGTAAGGACTTTACTACTGATGGGGAAAGAAAACTGTCAAAGAAAGATAAGAAACGTAAAAGGCATGAGATTTCGTTTAAATGTCAATAAATAAATAAATAAATAAATAAATAAATAAATCAGGAATAATAGTGTATCTGTTCTCCATGCACTCTTGTCGTATTTATACTCATCGTCAGTGTTCAGTTTAAATCAGTGAATTTATCATAATCCCACATTTAACGCAGCCAATATCAAAGTGATTTTACCTTTTCTTGCTTCTTTAACAACGGTAGATAAATGAAAAAAATTGCGATAGTGTATAAAAAGTGCATAATGTCAACATCATCATCGTCATCTTCATCTATTATGCTATTTATGTTTTGGTATGTTTGGGTGCAAACCCAATCCATTCAACTGCACTTTCATGCCTCAATCGTCATCAAGATCGAAATGATTCTACAACAATATAGTGATCTAAAGTGAATCCTTTAGAAGAAGTTAATCGATAATGAGCACAATTGCCGTTATATATATATATATATATATATATATATATATATATATACACATATATATATATATATAGAGAGAGAGAGAGAGAGAGTACATATATATATATATATATATACATATATATATATATACATATATATATATATATATATATATATATATATATGTATATATATATATATGTATATATATATATATATATATATGTAGTTAGTTATCATTAAAGTTTCATAAATGGAATTGGACAACTTTTAGTTGAGTTAAATTGTTTGATGTTTAGCGCAAAATGCTATGCAGATATATTTAAGGTTAGCTTATTGTAAGCTCGGTCCTACCTGTAAGGATAAACACTTTAAATTTTTACTCATCTACAATATTTAAATATAATGGTACGCATTATATTTAAATATTGTAGATGAGTCAAAAAGCTAATGTTAACGTCAGTTTCCTCACTCGAAAGCGATGTCATTGACGGGCGAGCCCAGGATTTGAACCCCGCACATACTGATCCGCGGTCGAGTATCTTACCGACATCGCCACTGGCTAAAGTCAGTACAATAAAGGGGATTGTCATATATAACTATTATAGTCGCATGAGACATTATAGAGCTAACATATTTAAACTTCTTAGTTGAGAATTTATGAACTAAATGACATTTTACTTTATATATATTTAATTTGTAAAAATCTCGTAAACCTATTGATGGGCATTCCGTGTCTTAAAATTATAAGATCTAGGTTGACATAGTCTCTCTCTTAGTGCACTGCCTACTGGCAGGTCCATGGTATATACGCCTCCACTCTTCTCTGTCTTCCGCCTTCCTCTTCATTTCCACATATGAGTGAGTCTTTAAATCATCTAACATACCTAATCTCGGCCTGTAGGCTGCCTCTTTTTCCTTCCATTTTCCTTTTTCTATTTTCCTTTTTCATTATTGATATAGTAACGTTCGTAAAACTCGATTACATGAATAAAGCAGTTGTAGTAGAGATTTTAACGTATACCCATACATTTCTAGTCCATACTGAATACGCGAATAAACCAGAGCGCAGTAAAGATGTTTGCGACAGTTTTGGGGTATAAATTGTCTTCGTCTATAAAACACACCATTTATATTATTTATTTTGCATACTAGAGAATTAATATGATGTCTAAAAGATAATTTGTCACCAAATAATACACCAATGAATCTGGTAACATGAACTCAGTTAATTACGTCACCATCCATCTTTGAGCACAAATCATCATTAATTTGAATTGATCAATTAGATTATTACTACACAGAAATAGGTTAGAGTCATCGGCAAATAATTTTGAGGAGGCATTAGAACAAGCATATTTAATATCATTTATGTAGATTAAAAATAATAAGGGCCTAGAATCGAACCTTGCGGAACCTCAATCGTAATCGGTTTTATGTTAGAGGCGTTATCACCAATTACAGAATATTGACGTCTGTTAGACAAATATGAATTAAGCCAATTATAAGCAATTCCACGAATACAAAAATTATATAGTTTAAAAAGTAAAATAGGATGATCGACCATATCAAATGCTTCAGTTGGATCTACAAATATGATCTGGATGCACCATTATCTGTCTTGTAAGACTCCTATAGATTTACACCATGAATATTATATCCCAGAACCCTTCTGTTTTTCGTTTATTTCATAATGTTTGACAATGTTTCATTAATTTTATTGAATTTTAATGATCAATGTATTTTCCAATAATTACAATTGTTTAGTTTTAACTTTTTCACAACTAGATTATGTTTCTTTGCAATATTCACATTGCGTAGAAATATTAAAAAATAGATAAAAAAGAGAGATAAAGTTGGTCAGCATTGTTCGTCTTACTAATAATACTCTTAAATAATGAAATACATTCAAATTAAATCAAAACATACAACTGATGCCACCTGACATTCATCTTCCATCATCATAACCTTTACTTAAATCTCAGTTTAGCTAGGGTCAGGATAACAAAAGATCTTCCCCACTATCATCTGTCCCATTGGAATATCATTCGTTAGTCAATCCTGGTACCATCTGTGCCCTAAACTCTTTCATTCGTTTTCGAAATATTTTGAGCAGTACCTGAGCCTGGGCGCTCACAAAACCTAACACCTTTTTAACGTTGGTTTGGATCTTTACTCTGATAGGATTAAGTTAACGAACTATTTTAAGTTAAATCTAAACACTCAACTGCTGCTATCTGGTGACTGTAGCATTAAGTTAATTCAAAATATTAATTCATACTAGGCCTAGACATACTACATTCTAAAGCATTCAACAACAACAACAACAACAGCACTACGATTAGACTCTTAATACACGTCATTCGTTGTCGACCCTTGCATCTTTTTCCTTCTATTATTCCTGTCACTACGGTATTTTCAAATATTTTGTTCCGCATAATGTGTCCGAAAATTTTCATGCTATTAGCTATTAAGTAGACAATTAGAACATCTATACTTTATATTTGTATTATTATTTTTATTTTATTTTCATTACAGTTGCATTTGTTGTAATGCACTGTTAAAATTTTGTGTTTTTTGTATGTAACTTGCTACCACGTCTTGATGATGTAATAAAGATTCATATATATATATATATATATATATATATATATATATATATATATATATATATATAGATATATATATATATATATATATCTTAAAATACTAAATTTTTTTAAAATGTTAGATTTTTTACCTGCGAGTAAAATCTAGGACATTCACTGGACTGGTTATACGGATAATGGACTAAATTGTAAAACGGTTTAAACATGTGGTATTAAAAGTGATAGATATCGACATAGTTGATCATTTCACTATAATATGAGTTTACTTTTTTAAATATATGTATACATGTATATCTACATGTATATACTTGCGACTTAATCTCGTAATGAGCCGACATTACAAAATGTTGCTCTTTTTATATAGTTTGTCTCACACATACAGTATACACAAGACGTCACATGGGTTCCCCCTGGCCTATTCCGAAAAAAGCAACTCAATGGATTACCGTACTATAATACGGTATCCCCTAAGTTTAATTCGCAGATACACACTGGAAATTTCGTTACACAGTTATGACAAAAACGCCCCTTGCACTCGTGTATGATAATAAATTAACGTTACTCTTATATAGTTATATATATATATATAATAAATATATTATAATTTTAATAAGCCGGAGAGTAACCAGCCTCTCGAGTCGTCTACATTACGTATTCAGCCATCTCTAATATTCGATGCCTGTCCTCAAGTGGTTATAGCATAAAAAAACTCTTACCACTCTCGTTTTATCGTCAGTTGGCTAGAGCACTGTGTAAAAGCTATTCAGAGATCGAAGGCAGCATATCTGAAAATACATCCTGTTCAATACAGTTAGGTATATTATATCGGAGAGTAAGCAAGTCAAGGTTATAGGAATGTTGAGCAAAACGTTGATTTGAAAATGTGAAGGAGTTTTATGCCCAGGACCCACCGTTAATCGGTATTTAGATCCAGATATAATTTAGTCGACAATTTTATTGAACAAAGCAGGATTAACACAATATCGCTATTTTAAGATGTAGGCCTACTATCCAAGCTGTGTTATTAAAAAGCACATTTTGAGAATTCGTTTTGGAACTATTTCACCAGGATTCAATGGAATGAGAATTTGCATTTTTTCAGAATTTTTGTTCAGTTTGGCTTCCTCAAACGGAAGCTCGATTCGATTCTAGTACAGCACTTATGCGTCATCAAAATCGAATATGTGGACGAATTATTAAAATAATTAAATTTGAACTATTATATTTCACAATTTTAAAATTTTATCTTGAATTACTTTATATTGATTATTTTATATTTTACTAATTTAGCTACATTTTATAAAAATATCTATGATCAGAGTTATTCCAGAGTCCTTCTACACCATTGAAAATCACCCCCATCTCTTTGATATCCTTAAAAGAGCTGGAAAAGCTAATGTTAACGTCAGTTTCCTCACTCGAAAGTGATGTCAGTGACGGGAGAGCCCAGGATTTGAAACCCGTACATACTGATCCGCGGTCGAGTATCTTACCGACATCGCCACTGGATCCAGCCAGTGGCGATGTCGTTAGTAGATATAGGCAGTGTGGAGATAACCTTGTGAGTTAAATGCTCTCTACTACATTTAGCAAAGTAAAATTAAACACTCATTATAGTGAAATGATCATAATTATCAATACTTGCTTCAATATGATCATATTGAAGATGAGCTGATAATATGTCGGTAAGTTGTTCCACAACAGATCTTTAGATGTATGGTTCGAATCCAGTGGACACCGAGACATCGACATGCTTCTGATAAAAGAAAATGATGTTAAACTAGATTTTACCCTAAGCCAAGGTCAATCTCCTATTATACTACTATAGCCACTTCTACAGTATATTAGATACTTCTAGATATGTTATAATTATGGAGTGGGGAGATAACCTTGTGAATTAAAATACTGTCTACTAAATTCAAATCTGTGAACTGTGCTACTGCATGTTAATTATAAAAATTAAAACATTTAATTTTATTAAAATATTTTTAACAATTTCATTTTATTAGAACATTTTTTGCCGATGTGTTGAGTTTAGGTAATTATAGTTCACGAAGAATTTTTTAATTTTCTCTAAGAAATTTCCCACTTATTTAGTGTCTAGCCTTGCTTGTATGATTATTTCAGGAAAAAACAAATATCAAAGTCTCTCATTTCATTGGAAGTTACTTATAAATTTCAATAACTATATCCTTCAATATTAAATATGCCTTCAGACGGTGGAGGTTTGTATAACATCATCAAATTAATAGACTAAAGTTTATAAAGATACTTGCTAACTAAATATAGGCCTACTAAGCTTAATCTTGTTTGCTGATTTCCAGACAAATTGTCAGTTAAATAGATTGTCGTAGCAGCATGGTTTAGAATTTGATGCAGAGAAATCTAGTATGTAAATTCATTGTAAAAGTTACAATCCTAATAATGAATAGGCATACATGTCTCTCTTAGTACATTGCCTACTGGCAGGTCCGTGATATATAGCGCCTCCACTCATCTCTATCTTCCCTCTTGGTGCATTGCCTACTGGCAGATCCATGGTAAATTGCGCTTCCACTCAACTCTATGTTACGTTTTTCTCTTCATGTCCATATTACGAGTGGGTCTTTAAATCATCTATAACCTTCCTTTCGATATAACATTATTCATGAGGAATTCTGGTTATGAACTTATGACGAGGTGGACCCCCTATGCCTTCCTCAGCTTCGAATAACATTTACTGGGCAGGGGCGTCATTCCCCGCGAAAAAGTAAAAGTAAAGTAAACACGCATTGTAGTGAAATGATCAACTATGTTGATATCTATCACTTTTTAATACCAGATGTTTAAACCGTTAGGCAATTGATTCCATTTTCCGTGTAACCAGTCCAGTGAATGTCCGAGATTTTACTCTCTGATCAGCGCGGCTGGGATTCAATTGCGAAAACAATCCTGTTAATCCAAAAGCGTAAATATATTTCTTATACAATAGGATATTGAAAGCGATGCAAGAGAAAAAGATTTAGTGATAATAGATAATCCGGTATTATTCGTGTTGTTCCCGGGTTGCTGAAGAATATACCAACAGTAGACTGCACTTGTCGTAAAAGGAGACAAAGCAAGAACTTTCGCGTAATATGGAGCAAGTTACTGAATTTATTTCAAAAATCACACAATGTATGTACAAAATCTAGAAAAAAAGCTTGCTAAAACAAGCAAGCTATATGCATGTGGAAGTTTTTAGAAGTCATAAAATTTAAATTACTCTTTTAATGTTGTAAAAATTACTTCAGAAGTAGTTAGAATCATCACGAGGGTCATAAAGCAGGATACTTTATTACAAGATAAATCTTACAAACAAAAGCAAAATGAAATAATTGAGAACTTTATCGCTTATATTTTCTTAAAAATATAAGATCTGCACAATATGACAAAAAACAGGTAGGCCTAAGGTAAACTATGACAATCTTTAATATCTCTAGCCAACTAATTCACATGGGTGATTCGTTTAAGCTTAAATTAATTAGTTAATTTTTTAAAAATAAGTAAGTAGAAGTACGTAAAAGTAAGTAGAAGTTTAAGCCAGGGTTTATGGGTATGTATATCGTTCCTACAGTTGTCCATGTTTCACAACCATACAGAAGCGTGGTCCCCACTAAAATCTTTACCATCTTCTTGGATATATAAAATCTTTATCTTCTTGGATTTATAAAATCTTTATCTTCTTGGATTTATAAAATCTTTATCTTCTTGGATTTATAAAATCTTTATCTTCTTGGATTTATAAAATCTTTATATTCTTGGATTTATAAAATCTTTATCTTCTTGGATTTATAAAATCTTTATCTTCTTGGATTTATAAAATCTTTATCTTCTTGGATTTATAAAATCTTTATCTTCTTGGATTTATAAAATCTTTATCTTCTTGGATTTATAAAATCTTTATCTTGGATTTATAAAATCTTTATCTTCTTGGATTTATAAAATCTTTATCTTCTTGGATTTATAAAATCTTTATCTTCTTGGATTTATAAAATCTTTATCTTCTTGGATTTATAAAATCTTTATCTTCTTGGATTTATAAAATCTTTATCTTCTTGGATTTATAAAATCTTTATCTTCTTGGATTTATAAAATCTTTATCTTCTTGGATTTATTCAAACTTTTTGTTAGTAGACTTTTCCTCTTACTGAAGAGGAAAAGTCTACAACTCCTCTTTTGCTTGACAAATTCTGCATTTTATTTCTGTTCCATATTTCCCATCTTCTGTCATCGTGTGTCTTTTCTTTTCTTCTTGACCACTCGTATTCAACCAGTGCACATAAAATGAGACCAACACGTAAACCTCCATTCCACTAGTACCCTTCCTCGGACTGAACTCCCGAATTTTGGATCGCACCGTTTTTGGACCCCACACTCCTCTCATCGGATTGATTTGTTACCACAGTGCTCAATGTTGTCACTGACGACAGTAGCACTCTAATTCTGTTGTTGTTGTTGTCCTAAGTATCTGTAAATCTTTACCTGCTCTAACATAGCACCGTCTATTTCTATATTTACTCCTCCTCCTCCTCCTTTTCTAATCACAATCTTCACTTTGGTTTTCCTGATATTAAAACTCATTCAATACGTTACTGCAGTAATGTTCAGACCATCTACATTATTCTCTAAACCTAATTCGTTACTAGTAATTACACTTTGATTGTCGACAAATCGGAGTGTTCTTTATGGAACTTGTAAACAGGAAAAGAAAAATGTGTACTTTGGACCTGGCACTTGCCAGGACACTACGGAGAGAGAGAGAAAGAGAGAGAGAGAGAGAGAGAGAGAAAGAGGGAGAGAGATATTGGCATTGATAGAGACTGTTTAGTAAGTCTTTACAATTATTTCTGGACACTCGAAGCTTTTGAAAGGAAGGTAGAACTCAAAGGGTTACACATCAATATTACTTGATATTTACCTGTTTAGGTTATGCAAAACAAGATTACGTCGAATGGTCAATCGAGAGGAATTCAAAGAGGATTCTAGTATTGTTATTGTTGGTAATGGTGACCCTATACACAATGAATTCAGTGCCATCCTCGTGGTACACCCAAAAGTGTGTCATGAACGGCGAGAGCACCTGTGGAGAGCCCGGTGTTCTGTTAGTAAACTTTGATGGTAAAATGTTTGTCGCTCTTAGATTTCTCTTTTTCTACAAAGTTTTATCGATGATTGAAGTGCAACTTTAATTACATAATACTATAAGTATCACAACAGGATAAGCAACATTCTAAAACAACATCAGCATCAATCTACAACAAAAACAATCTATGACAACAGCAACAACAATAATCTACGACAACAGCAACAACTACAATTTATGACAACAGTAACAATCAACAACAACAGCAATAATCCACAACATCAACAACAATCAACATCAACAGCAACAATCAACAGCATCAACAACAATCAACAACAGCAACAATCTACAACAACAACTGCAACAATCCACAACCACAGTAACAATCAACTGCAACATCATCAACAGCAACAACAACAACAATCAATAATATCAGCAACAATCCACAACAACAACTATAATCCACAACAACAACAATAAACAAAAACAATCCTCCAAAACAGCAATAATCAAGAACGGAAACAATCAACAACAGCAAAATCAACAACAGCAACAAACCACAACAACAACAATCCCAAACAACAACAAGCCACAACAACAACAATCCACAACACCAGCAACAACAATCCAAAGCATCAACAGTAACAATCAACATCAGCAGCAACAATCCACAACAACAGGAACAATCAACAACAACAGCAACAATCCATAAGAGCAACAGTCCATAACAACAATCAACAACAGCAGCAATCCATAACAACGACAGCAACAATCCGCATCAGAAAAAATATTTTACCTCTCGAAAAGCATCTTAGTAGATATAAGTCAAATCAAAAACTTGCTGTTTGAATTCTGATGAAATCATAGTTTTAAAAGATTTGTCGTACAAATTAATGACGTCTAAATGAGTAGAGAATTCTTTTAATGTTCCCTATGATTCAGCTGGAATACCGGGCCTGTTATCCACATATCGACCGTTGTCTGTGGAGATAGAATGACGGAGGCCATGGTACTGCTAAAATCTGTCACATTAGTCAACAATCGACCCATTGTCGCTCATATATTTGCAGAGGATGCCCTTCGATCACTAATAAGAGACCAGGTGAACGATCTCAAATGTATTTAGCCTACAATAAATGAATTGTCACGCTTATTAGTTTATTCTGCACATTAATGATGTATAGTTCAGAATTTATTGAAGAATTAAATAAGCGCACAGCACAACTAGATTATTTCTTATCTGAAGTAGTAGCAGGTCAAGGAGACCTGCTGAAGTCAATCTAAATGAGTGTGAAGAGCCCAAGGCTTGAGTTATACCTGTAATCATTGATTAGAGTGACGATCAAATATCATTGAGCTTATTGCATCCGCTGTTGCAATATTCTAAACACTCATAAATTATTTCTTCATTCTAAATTGCAACAAGATTATTCTAGAGCATAAAAGAGCTTGAAACATTGCTTGATATTTTTAAGTTTAATTTTTTTCATTCAATTTAGCAGTTCGTCTGTTAGTAACATCTTAAATGAATTGACTTGCAGCTCTCTCATCTTAATAAATAAATGATTGAATGCCAATAATATTAGTGAGGGAGTAGGAAAAGATGCTTTTGATATTGAAGATTAGCATTCTTTGCATTAAAGTATAAATTATTTGTATAATCTAAATACCCCGGACACAACCCGTAAAATATTCATGACATGTAATTAGAGTAATTTTTCATTACTCTAATCTTTCGAATTTTTGATACCTTAATTTTAAGGTATTAATTATGTTCAATTGTGTACATCCCGCTATGTAATAAATACTTTATAATTATATTTTATTTTTTTATTTTATTTTTATATGTTATATATGATATACTTTATAATACCAATGGTGATAAAATTATGGCAAAAATGGTGAATATCTAGAATATTAACCATAGAATATTCAATATAAGGCGAACCTGCTGAATACCAGTAAAATGAAATACTAAAAGATTTGAAAAGATATTGAATATGTAGGCCCTAATATGAAACATCATATAGCCTAATATATATCGGATATATAACGCATCATAAATTATTTCTATATCCTGCATATGAAGATTTCCCGCAGTCACATAAACGAAGGGTTTTCCTTCCTGCTTGTTATTGATTTATTCGTATTTTAATATTTATTATTTTAATCGTAATTTAATACGTATACTTTTCAGAGTTGATGTGAAGTTTATAGGACTATACTTAAGATTTTAGAATCAAAATTTCAACAATAACTGCAACAACATTTACGACAATAAAGTACTATTGTTGTCATCGTCGCCTTCCACATCTTCTCTTAAATACCAGTTTAATTATGGTAGGGATACCAATAAAGAATCCCCCTTCTGACTTTGGTTTGAGTCTTCATGCTTTGCCACCATTTTCGACAAGTGTAGTTTACAGCTAGTTTATTTTTCAATAACCCGGACACAATACGAGTAAACGTACTGCTGCCGTCATTGACAATATATTCAATGATAGCTACAAATTTGTACGAAAACTAACCAGTGCGTACCCGATTAAACGTGTTAAATGTAATGTCCTCCAATCGCAATTAGTCTAAGATATATGGACAAAAAAGCAAGTTATGAAGATGCGTAACTTTTGAAAATTATTTCGCTACGGAATTATACCGACTGTTAATACTAATTATATCTCCGGTAATGAAGTATTAGACTCTTCCTTACAGATTAAACTATAAATTATAATTTTTGTACTGTAAATGAGTTAGTAAAGCAAATATTAACGTCAGCTTTCTCACTAGAAAGCGATGTCAGCGACGGGAGAGCCCAGGATATGAACCCTGCCTATGCTGATCCGCGGTCGAATATCTTACCGACATCTCTACTGGCTCCAGCCAGTGATGTCTGACTGTTAACCAACATCATCAAATACTCTTGCCTCTTAACAAATATACAATGTTTGCATATGTTTAAGCTCATGAATTGGCCGAATGAAGTGAAAAGAAAATTTCGCTACAGTTTATACGCAATACAGTACCCAGACATGATAAATGTAAAAAAGTGGAGAAACCTATTCCGAGCCTGCGCGAGTCAGCGGCTATTTTTTCCGGTATTGATCACTCTAATGCTATAATCAATCTAATTATTCTGATGCAGTTATCATAAATTTTAAGTTCATTTAAACTGTCATGCAACATACTGTGCAACCATCGAAACAAAATGTAATGAATTTACAAGTTTAATGCTAGTGCTGGAATTAGTAGAAACTCTATTTAAGTTTCTTATAATGCATTTTGATTGTTCTATGATCGCATGTGTATGTGTGTGTATATACATGTATATGTATGTGTGATATATCTTGATCCTCTCTGTTTATGACTAATAAAGAAATGAATATGTAAGGTGCTAAACTTAAGCCCTGATTCAGAAGTAAATCATATCCAGATGATTGGCTAGCGGGATGCTTCTTCTTGAAGGTTAATCTCGGATCCTTTTGTACGAATTTCTTCCAGAACCTGCAATGTGGAGTTTTGATTTTAATGAATAATCATTTAGACATGAAAATCTCTGAATAAAGGTCCGTGGAATCCGGATAAGAGTAATTAAATCAATATTAGCTCAGCTTTTATGACATCTTAATTTGAGCGATTTTTATCTTCATCACAAATTTATATATATATATATATATATATGTATATATATATATATATATATATATATATATATATATATATATATATATATATGAAGATACTTAACTCGTGTTGTCTTCGGGTTGCTGAAGAATAGAACCGTAGATTGCACGTGTGGTAGAAGGCGACTAAAGCTCTAAGATCCAGATCAACGTCAGAAAGGGCATTCAGCTGGTGAATGCCTAGACTCCAGAAATTGCTAGAAAATGTTTTAAATCCGGCCTCAGCTAAAATAGGATTCCAAGGGAGATGATGCGGACAAAGACCACAGGTATTTTAAACTATATTTTAGATATGTTATTATCATAGCTATATTTAACTAGTATTTTCTAATTAATTGTTTCTAATAAAATAATAATAAACGTCATCAAATTGGAGCTGTTGAATTATTTTTTCAGGATATATTGAAAGAGTTGGACTCTGTTCTATATTTTGATTCTGATGCAATTGTTTTGGGTCCATTGGATGACTTGTGGAACTTATTTTCAAAGTTTAACTCATCTCAAATAGCCGGATTATCTGCAGAAACAGAAGAAATAACAACTTCCTGGTATACGAAAAATGCACGACAACCATATGTTCAGCCTAATGGTAGGATTATTTTAACTTCCGCACTCGTATATATGTATGAAAAAGTTCTATTCAATGTTCACGAATCTGAATCTTAAGAAAAAGTATTTCTTCATTTACTCACGTGCATCTTTATAGGCTTACAATAAAACCTTAGGTACACACAGAGGCTACACAACCACGATATTATTATAACAGCTACAAGTGTCTAGCATAGTTTTAATTACACTCCATATAGAAGGTTTATAATGTTCATTAATAGGCAATAATAATAATATTATTATTATTATATTACATAGGTCTCATATTCCCCGTGTTGTGTCTGGGTTGTTTGAAGAGTTGACCAACCGGTGACTGCACGTGTCGTAGGAGGCGACTAAAGCACTAAGATCCATACCAACGTCAGAAAGGGCATTCGGTTGGAGAGCGCCTAGGCTCCATAAATTTCTACAAATGTTTAAACGAATGGAAAGTCTCAAATAGGAGATTTGTTGGTGGTGTAGTGTAGGACAGAGAGGATTTGAGTCAGTCTATTTGTATCCCGACTCAAGTTAAACTGGGATTTAAGGGAGGATGATGCTTATGGTGATTACATAGGTCTCATAGTGCTTGTTGATTGGAAGCATATTTACGATGAATTTTTTTTGCAAAATTGATGCTCTCAAGAAGAGGATTGAAATATTTTTTAAAGGACACATAAATTTGTCTTAAACGCCTTAAATGTATTTTTCTCGATTTTGGGATGAAAATTATGACCAAACAAAGAATGACGAATATTTGCAAATTATATTTATACGAGAGAAAGGTATCTCTCTAATTACGTAATTTCTGTAAAGCTGTAGGCCTATAGACATGAATGTGAGACACTTACTAGCAATTTAATTCATTGAAAGTAAATATGGAGCAGTGTTTAAGAGCGAAATGAACTCTCCACTTCTATTTGCAAGCTCATTCGTCTTTACCAAAGAACTTTTGATCCTCCCTTGCTTTGACCTGTCGTACAAAGGAGTTAATTTCGGTTTAGGTGGAAAGTTCTTCAATTTCCTTGAAATTTTATTTTTTTAAAGTTCTTGAATCTTGAGTTGTGGAGGTTTCATTTAATACTGAGCCAGTAGATTAAGTTAAAATAATTTTCACTTTAGACGTTAATTTAATTACCAGCAGAAACTATAAATACAGTGGTTACGATGTAACCCAAAATATGATTTTTTAAATAGGATTTCGTTTATATTGGATTACAATATGTTGACATCATCTATTCAACTACATGTAGATTTAAACGGAAGCCGGTGGCTTAGTGGAATAGCACTAGGCTTCAGATCATGGGGTTCAGAGTTCTATTCTGCTTCGAGTCACTGATTTTTTAAAGTTTTTTCTAAATTTTATTAGTTTCTTAGGAATATTGTTAAAGTTAAGGTAAAGGGGAAGGGGTTAGAGTTAGGGATAGTTAAAATAATACAAACTGTTACTTTGTTTTTTATGTCTATTAAAAAAATAACATCCACTAATCCTCTCGATCTTCCGGGTCTTCTTATTCCTAAATATTATTTTGAGTTCATCCTAATCACTGCAAATTATAAATATCGTGCCCGGCAGTTTGCATATAAATATAGTGTTCTTATATAGGCTACATATAAAGTATATAGGCCTACTGTATGTTGAATATATTATTATGTACACATAACATGTCTTATATATATATATATATATATATATATATATATATATATATATATATATATACAGTATATATATATATAGGTCTTTTAGCCTGAATAGGATATATATATAGACATATATCCACGTGTATATATATATATATATATATATATGTGTGTGTGTGTGTGTGTGTATACATTATTTCTAGGCGTTAACTCTGGCGTGATGTTAATGAACTTGACTCGAATGCGACTCGTTGGTTGGGTAAATTCTGTCCTTGCGCTTCACAAACGCTTTCAAAAAACGATTGCGTTAGGAGATCAGGATTTAATCAATGTCTACTTCCATTTCTTACCAGGTACTAGTAAGAATTAAGACTAATACTACTTATTCTTTATACTAAATGTAATAGTCTGAAAGGTATTTATTATTAAATTATAATTATCATCCACTCAATCAATTGGATATGCAAGTTATCATATCAAAAATAGGTTACCAATAATAGGTTAACATTAATAAGTTATTAATTTGGACTGATTATCTGGATTTTGGAATTTGTACCGTTTTTGGACCTTCTTTTTGCTCGCCGGCTTGATTTTGTCTCAATAGTGCTTGATGTTATCATTGATGACTGTGACACTCTAATTGCTATTATTATTATTATGTTATCATTCCCATGATTGGTTATCAATGATAAACAATCATTAAGAAATTACTATCATCATGATATGTTTTAAATGATAGGCTACATTGATAAGTTATCATTCCCAGATAGATTATAATTATTAATGATAGATTGTCATCGAAAAGTTATTATAAGTTTTCATTAGTTTGATAGATTATTAACGATATGTTATCACTGATAATCTATCAATCATAGGTTATCATTTAATAAGTTATCAATGATAAGCTATTAATGATAGGTTATCAACGATAAGTTATCATTGATAACCTATCATTGGTAAACTGTCATTGATAAACTACCATTGATAAACTATCATTGATAACCTATCCTTGATAACCTATCATTGATAAACTACCATAGATAAAATATCATTGATAACCTATCATTGATAAACTATCAATGATAACCTATCATTGATAAGTTAACATTTCATTGACTGCTCCACAGATCGGCTGTACATGTTTTCCTGTAACTGGAACTACAGATCGGATCACTGCACCTACTCAATGAACACGACCAAGTGCAGGCCCGCAGAGGAGCACGGAATATCTGTGCTACACGGCAGTAGACATATTTTCCACAACAACCAGTATCCCATGTTCAGGGACTTATGGAAAGCTTATGATATGGTAAACTTATTTTAAAATTCTACGATATAGATAATCGCGGAATTGTTTAACCTAAGCTGTATTTGGTGCAAATAGGATTAACGAATATTCCGAATAAGGCATTGGAAGCCGTGAGAAGCATAGATTTGGAAAACATAGCTTTCAAATACTTGAGCTTGGCTGAGTCAATTTGGCGCAGACTACGGCACTCCAGCTTTGGAAAGTCTATACGGTTGAACTAGAATTTGACCTTAAAAGTCTCAAAATTTACGAAAGCTACACTTTATAGTATACGTTTACATGAGATATAGACTATAACAGAATGAAACTGCAACTCCACTGTATTGATTCATCATAAAGAAAATATAACAATTAAAGTTAAAGTTTTTTAGACTTAAAATCCAACCAGAGCAATAGCTTTAAAATCTCTAAACCTTGATCAATTGAGTGTCGACATCGCCATTGCATGGCTCCGGCCAGTGGCAATGTCGATAAGATATCCGACCGCGGATCATTATTTGTGGGTTCAAATCTTGGGCTCTCCCGTCATTGGTATAGCTTTCGAGCGATGAAATTGAAAATTAACATGGGGCTTTTTTACATTGGCATTGAAGTCGACAAATTGAAATCACGCTACTAGCTTGAAGCAAAGTGTTCTTTCAAGTAGACCTATTTGAATTAGATAAGCGATGTAAAGTCATACGAGCTTAGATAAGCTAGGCTTCCATTTGCTTGACTACTACTTCACTCACTGCACTGTTTAGGATCTTTTATTTCTCTTCAGCACATGTTTTTTCAGATCGTTTGGGGTGAATCGATTTGTAGTGACATGTGATGGGGGACGTCTCTGACATCATCCTTGTATGAGGAAACGGACGTTAAACCTTTATTATTATTATTATTATTATTATTACTCAACTTTTATATTGATAAGCTTTGATAAATGTTTCTAAAATTAGCGTGAATATGAGTCGAACTTAAATAAAGGCAATAATGGTAACAAACATTAAAGAGAAATGATCACCATCTCTGTGCGGTGTGTTTAACACTGTTACGAGAGAATTGCATTTATTGCACTTGACCTCGCCATGTAAACTTGTAAACCTGTTATGTAACGCACAAACCAAACAAGACGACTTTCATAAGTGAGCTGCTCTCAACTGAAGTGTCCAGGTGTCGTTTCAATCTGATTGTGTTTTTTAAACGGGAAGTGAGTGATTTGTTTTGAAAGTTACAAGTAATTGAATAAAATAAAATAATTACTATTGGCCCACAGTCGGTCAAATTCCTATAAAGTATCTGGGTGTTAATTGGTAATGTAATAGAATTTTTTGTATTTCAGGCTCAAGTTGACTCTGCAATAGCTATTTATTATGGTATTGCCAAACAGAGCTATGGCTCTTTTATGGTAGCCTCTTATGTACTATTATTTGCTTATCTAACTACATGCACGTTGCAATTGTTTGTATAATCTGTACTGTGATGAACAAATAAATGATACGAAATCATTAAAAAAATTATAATAAGTCAACAGTTTTATTAAAGAGGATCTCTACGAAGTGGATCGAAGCTGTCAAATGAGTGTTAACAGCTTTGAAATCAAAATGCCGAGGTTGTTGCAAGGTTATTCTTAAATCCGCGCCGGCTGCAGTTTATGCGCCAGCAAAAGGCAACGATTACTAATAATCATGGAGAGGAATGGAGGAAATAACGAAACGTACTAAAACAGCAGCTAAGAAAGGAAACTATGTAGCACATGCGGTAAGTCATGTGTGTAACTATACCAACAAAAAATTTATAAATAAATAAAGCTCATTTCACATAGAAGGCATTATAAGGTATATCTCAATGCATTATGTTCAATGTTATACTAGTTTAGAGTCTGTGTCGACAACTCATAATGACGTGTGAGATGAAGATTAGTCTATAAATGTAATTATAATTTGTTTTACGAATAGAATTTGTTTACACAAAGAAAATTTTAAGAAAGCCCATTCTATTCTAATCCTGAGTGATTTGCTTACGAAAAGAATGAACAATACAGAAAAGTGTAATGAGATTACTAAAGGATGCAACCAGTAAATGTCATAATAGTATAACAAGTTTACTTCATATTGCTTGGATTTTGTTATTTATTATATTATTAATTTGTTAAAGGATGAATTGAATATGTCATGATATTATTATAGTATGATGTGACATGATATATTTTACTTCATATATTTTGCATTATTTCATTGCACTCTATATGTTAAAAGTATTTTATGTTGATCATTTTTACAACATAATACTGGTTATGTTTCAGCATAAGCTCAACGAAACACTGAGAGAGAATTTATTGCCGCGAATTCTGAAATTCATAGAAGAATCTCCGTCCAGCTCATGCAAGAACTCGTCTGAAAGTTTCACACAGCAACTGAAAAAATTGACTAGAACCCTGTGACATAAGCAATTTTACACATGCATAGTTTAAATTGCGGTTCAGATTCTTTTTGTGTCGTTTATATTTTGTTTTATGTTCTTAGTTAAGAAAGTCTTTCGGTGAAACTCACAGCGACTAACTTAGACAATTTTATTGTAACTTTATATTAGTAAGTTTTTATGTGAAAGGTCCTCGTGAGTGCCTTGTGCCTGAGGTATACCCTGATTTTGTACATTTTATTTTGCTGTATATTTTCATATGAAAAGATACTCAATGGTGCAAACGAATGATTAAATAAATAAATAAAATTTTAGTTGCTCCCAAAATATCCGTATTTCTAATAAAGGATTTTGTAGGAAATTTTGGGCCTTTATTAAAAAATATCAGCGGCAGCATCAAATTCTCATCTCACAGTTCAGAAGAGTTTTCATTATTATTAAGTCTCAAAAGCTTGTACTGTTTTATAGTATGACAGTACAAGCCAATTGACAAATGACTTTGTTACATCTTGTCACACGTCATATAGTCAAATGACTTTTTACATCTTGTCACACGTCATACAGTCAAATGATTTTGTTCAGTTGACGGTGTCAAATATACCAAACGTATATAGCACATGTCCAAAGAGATAACTACGTCGAACATAAGGAAGACATTGGAAAACCACTTTAGTGGCTATATATTCACTCTAGTGGCTATCTATCTCTCTCTCTCTCTCTCTTAGTGCACTGCCTACTGGCAGGTCCATGGTATATAACGCCTTCACTCTTTTCTGTCTTCTGCTTTCCTCTTCATTTCCACATATGCGTGGGACATATTATTAGTGGCTATATATTCACTTTAATGGCTATATATTTTTAAAACTAACGGATATAACCTGCAATGCTATTACATAAGATAAGCACTTTGAATGTGTCATATATCAACTTCTGTATCAACTAGTTTTCATGGATATTAAGAATATGTAATTCTTTAAATAATTTTAAACAGTAACTGGCCTGAATTATGTTTTAATTTCAAATCTACCTGTTTCGCCTTCCGTAAGTATATTCGAAATACCAAACTTGTCATATTACCCCAATATCAATTACTTATTTACAGCAGCACTAATTGAAATTTAAACATTTATTTAATATGTGATGTTTCTTTTGCTTTCAGTTGCTTTCTGCTACATTTTCTAGATATTATTCTTTTAACTGCTTTAAAGAATTTATTTAGTATATATGTGTTCAGGGCACATGTTAGTGTTTTCGTGGCCTTTGTATCCTATCTCACTTCATCTCATGTACTTCTTGTGTACGATTTTACCTGAAGTGAAATAACATGATTCATTCATACTCCCTTATTTCAGAAGAATCATAAGCAGAGTATTAGAATATAATTTTTAAGTTCCGAGATATTGAACTTGAGTTGTTTTAAATCTTACTCTCTCTTGGTTTCACAAACACGACGATGATGTTGATCTAATTATGATCCAATCCATTGCAATTTTTCACTAGTTATAATTATACTAATTATTAATTAATAATAATTATACTAATTATTAATTAATTATAATTATACTAGTTATTACCAGCGTCACAAACTTGAAGACCTCACAAAAGTTCAAATTACAGATAAAATTTATTTCAGTTCAATCAGTTCAATGAAGTCGTTCAAATTTACAGTATTTCTCAGTTCCTCATGATAGTGCTCAAATAATGAAACAACTAAAGAACTTAATAACTTTTCTTTTAATGAAGAGTTACATAAAAACCAGAACACTGCATTTGTAGCACGTGTTAAGCAACTACAGTGGAAATATCATTGAATGACGAATATACTAACTTAATTACATAAAGTGCCAAATTTCAAATGCAACCAGTATAACAAAGGCCAATTACGTGGAATTATTACATCATGTTCCTACAGTATATAACTTTTTCTTTTTCCTGCAACTATTAAGAATTTAACTTTTTTCCCCTTCTTGTCAAAGCTGCCTTTTTTGAATCTTAACTCTCCTTGTTCCTGTTTTAAGTAAAGTTTTCTCACTACTTCTTATTTCCTTTTCTTTCTAAGCCAATTATAAGCCATTTTCATGGCTAATTCTTATTCAAACTTCTTGCTAATGTTACTATTTCCTCATATCACTACGACAGTTCTTATTTCCTCTTCTTGCTGCTGCTGCTATGATGGTCTCCACTGTGCGAGCGTTTGCGACCGTTGCTCTCGTGGCGGCTGGACTTGTGATGACCACTCGATGAAGATTTGTGGTGGCCGCTAGACGAAGATTTGTGACCACTCGATGACGATTTGTGGTGACTGCTCGAAGATTTGTGACCGCTCGACGATTTGTGACCACTAGACGAAGATTTGTGGCCGCTAGAAGATTTGTGGCTGCTAGAGCTCTTCTTGTGAGGAGAGGAGTGGTGGGACTTGTGCTTGCTCTTTGATTTGTGCCGATCGTCATCTCCGTCATCGTCGTCTTCCTCGTCAGCTGCAAAGAATTTAGCGAATTAACACTAATATACTACCTCACAACATTTCAACCAAACATTATTTTACAGTTATTTATGAGTATATATTTAATTTTGTTCAGATTGAGTTGAGCAAATATTCTGAGCTACAGAATTACTCAAAATTATTAATTCAACAGTACTCTCATAGTTCACGAATGATTTATTTTTTAAATTTATGAAAATTTAAATCATTCTGCACTCGCGGCAACATTTGACTTAAATTAATGCACAATAAATTCTTAAACTGCATATTAATAATTTCAAGAGCCTGAAAGAAGAACCTGAGATAAGATTTAAACAATAATCTCGGAGAATATTATCCGAGATTATACTCTGAGAATACCATCAACCATATATCCTCAGAGACTATCATCTGCAAACATGTGCGTTACATAGCATTAATGATGTTATCTTAACTGAAGTATCAGAAAGCTTAAAAATGACTTAGTGGAATGAACACAAGCTAGAATGCAGCGAAAAAGATGTGAAAGAAGAGTAAACCTGAAATTATTTAAAATTATTTATTTGAAATTATTATTATTAGCTTGTCAATTAAATCTGAGACTGACTACTTAGGAGAACAAACCAGGTTCAAACCTCAATTTTATTTACTTATTATAGAACCGAGTCTTAGATCCCAATAGAATTCGCCACATAGATTTATAAGGATGGATATTAAGATTCAAAATGCTATGGCTGATATAATATTTGATGCTATGAGGTGATATATGATAGGATGATATAAAGCTAAAGCTGGTAAAGCTAAGGTTAACGTCAGTTTCCTCACTCGAAAGCGATGTCAGTGACAGGCGAGCCCAGGACTTGAACCCGCATCAACTGATCCGCGTCGAGTATCTTACCGACTTCGCCACTGGCTCCAGCCAAATATAACTGCTAAGATATGGTGATATAAGATGTGGTGGTAAGTGATATGATAATTGATAAGGTAATTGATCTGATGTGGTAATATATCAATTGGTATGGCGATATAATTGATATGATATGCTAATTAGATTTAAATGAAACAGTTAACCAGTAGATTAATCAATTATACTCTAACTCAGTCAACCAATCAATTTAGCAATCAACCATTTAACCACTAGCTTAACCAATTATACACTAACACAATCAACTTATCAATCTAATAATTAAACAGATAACCACTATCTTAATCAATTATACACTAGAATAATCAATCAGTGATTGATTATGTTATTTATCAGCTTTTTAATATGTTAATTTGATTTCTTTGTTGGTTTTACCTTTCTTAGCTTCTTCTTCCAGCTCATCCCAATCCTTTCCCTCCTCCTCACTGGAACCCAATTCTTCTTCAGATCCTACACAATTGCAAAATGGATTTCAGAATTGATAGAAAAATTAATTCAGAATATTTAACTAAAGCACAATGTAATTACAAGATTCAAATCATAAACCATTTTTTAAAATCATCATCATCATCTTTATCCCTTGAATCCCAGTTTAGCTAGGATCAGGATACGAATAGATCTACACTCGTTGCTGTACCATATCATCAGTCAATCTATTTGGTAAACTTATAATAATTTATCACTAAGATTCATATAAATAACTACTAATTAAACAATAAAACTAAAAATAAAGATTATAATCATATAAAAAACAATAAAACTAAAAATAAAGAATATAATCATATAAAAAACAATAAAACTAAAAATAAAGATTATAATCCTAAAAAAACTTTAAAAAACTAATAAATAACGAATAAAATTGTATAAAAAACAAACACTAAAATTAGTAAATAAAGAATATAATCGTATAAAAAATTAACATGATGGAAATTGATTGATCAAATAATAGAACAATTTTACCAGACTCCTCCTCCTCAGCTGACCAGTTTGATTCGTCGCTGTCCTCCTCACTGGATTCCTCTTCACTCATCTCATCTGACGGCACATACGCATCGTCTTCATCATCCTCATCATCTTCCTCTTCCTCATTCTACAATCATCATCATCATCATCTTTCCTTGAATCCCAGTTTAACTAGAGTTGGGATACGAATAGACTTCATCCTACATTCGATTAATCAATTAATTCATTAGACAATACATACGCATATACTTATCGTCTTCTTCGTTCTGCTTAATTTATAATCATTCCTTCAATCAATCAAATCGTTTGGTAACGTATAAAATCATCTTCATAACACTGCACACATCACTCTACACACTTACATCACTCTGCACACTTACATCACTCTACACACATCACTCTGCACACTTACATCACTATGTACACACCACTCTACACACTTACATCACTCTGTACACACCACTCTGGACATTAAAATCACTCTATCCACTTGCATCACTCTACATACATAACTCTACACACACCACTCTACACACACAACACACTGTACACTTACATCACTCTGCACACATCACTCTACACACACTACTCTACACACACAATACACTGTACACTTACATCACTCTGTACACATCACTCTGCACACTTACATCACTCTGCACACTTACATCACTCTGAGGATCCAGAAAACTCCAGCCCCCGTTGTCAAAAAATCCTTCCGGATCATCGGTGATGGTCTTCATGATCTTAGTCCAGTTCAAGCTCTGAATTCCTTCGCTGTAGCGAATGTCGCAGGAGCTGACAAAGCACACAAACAACTAAAGTTATAAAAACACACAAATTACAATATAACAATCATCTGCGATGACATCTATCACTTTAAATACCACACATTTAAGCATTAGACAGTTTATCCATTCAACCGGTCCAGTGAACGTCAAAGATTTTACTCTCTGATCGGGTCATCGGTAAATGATCCAGCGACCCGAAAAACTTCCTAACTTTACCTAGAGCACAGTTACTTAGACAATTATTTGAGCCATTTAGACATTCTATGTTACAATATTTTGCATTGTAAGATATTAAACATAGTTATCGTAATAAATAGAGAAATATTTTGTGATTGTAATGCAAATTATTGACTAATTACTTTTAAATGATAATCCTTTCCTTTAAACAATAGAATAGATATACACGCCAAAATCATCGCCGCAAAGTCTAAAATCAAATTATCCAATTCATTTAGAAAAATTATAATTAACAATAGTATATTAATTATCATCATCAGTTAGTCCTTTAGTTAATCCGATTATTTTTCTTTCAAAGAGATACACTTTACAAATCTCTATAATTCACAATTTTTTATTCAAATTTTACGACAGAACTAAGTACCAACTTGAGCCATTCTTTCACGTGATCCAGCTGAGCCATTGGGATGGCGTTGATCATGGAAGTCTTCTTGTGGTAGTCCTTGAAGACGAACACCATGTCAAAGTTCTTCAGCTGAAACTGAACGCGCTCAAAGTGTATCAGCTCCACTTCATCCAGAGCTATCACAAATGGCGGCTGAATAAAACAACAAGATGGAAGATCTTATAGTGACGTATTAGTAACTATCACAGTTTCAGAAAAGACAGAAGAAAAAAACAACTTAAACAATATAAATACCTATGGCGAAATTAATAAATAAATATCAATGGCGGCTGAATAAAACAACAAGATGGAAAACCTTAGAGTGACGTATTAGTTAACTATCACAGTTCAGAAAAGACCGAAGAAAAAAAACTATCAATAAACTTTCCAAATTGCTATTGGAGACAGCAACGACGACTAGATAATTAATTATAAGTAAAATAAAATTGTATGGGCGAACCAGTTCGTAGAGGCATGTGATGCGTGCTTATATACATCACAGGAATAGGAAATGAACGTTAAACACATACTATTAACTTTAAAGAACCAGTTTGATCACATTTATTTGAAATATTCAGAAAATAAAAAAATATTAGAATTACTGGAGGATATTAATTATGTACATATTACTATATAAAAGGAAATTATAAAGAGAATGGAAAAATTGAATAATTTAGTGTCACGTTACACTACTTTAATAATCTCATAATAATAATAATTAGTATCACATCTCAATCTCATAATAATAATAATTAGTATCACATCTCAATCTCATAATAATAATAATTAGTATCACATCTCAATCTCATAATAATAATAATTAGTATCACATCTCAATCTCATAATAATAATAATTAGTATCACATCTCAATCTCATAATAATAATAATTAGTATCACATCTCAATCTCATAATAATAATAATTAGTATCACATCTCAATCTCATAATAATAATAATTAGTATCACATCTCAATCTCATAATAATAATAATTAGTATCACATCTCAATCTCATAATAATAATAATTAGTATCACATCTCAATCTCATCACACACTAAATTCCTTGAATTTGTCATAATAATAATAAGATAAACATAACATAATTTTTATATTCCAATGCATCAGCAAATGCTTTTAACTTCCAGAACAATAACTCCTAAGGACATCACTCGTCCTCAAAATGAACAGTACAAATGTCACATCGCCTTTACGATACGTCACAAACTGATGACATCTATCTTAATATTATTATGAACTTAATCAACTTTCATTAATTAATCAATTGAATTGATTTTTAATTTTAATTAATCAATTGACGTCCTTGACATCATCCTTGTATGAGGAAACGGACGTACTAAACCTTTAATATTAATTGCATAAAGAAAATTAATTAATGGCACAACAATTAATTCATTAGTAAATTTAATAAACAACTGACCCATTCGCTGAGATTGACGACACAACCGCTGGTAGGCTGGATGAGAGCAGTGCTTCTGTACGGAGCTCCGTGAAAACCAAGCTCCCTGAACGGCACGTCAAACTCTATTTCCTGCTTCGTTATTGTCTCGACTTTCTCGCAGAAACTCTTGAACGCTGACTTGAGCTTGTGCCTCAATTCCCGTTCAGCCTGAAATGAATTCAATCAACAATTTGATCAATCAATCAACAGTTTGAGAAACAGAATAATAGGATATTCTCGGTAATATCTTACATTTCATCTTACAGTTTGTATGATAGGTTTAGTTCAGCTAATGTTTATTCAGACTACTGTTGTAGACCACCAAAAAAATGTCGATCACAAAAATGTTCATAGCAGAGGAAGTTTGCCAAGCCCATCCACAATCTTCCCACAAATTATTTCATTACCAAGTTATCTCCATCATGAAATAATATAACGTACAATACAGACAAAATTATAATTCCGCTTCTCGATTAAGACTAAAACCTAAAGCTTGGTTTGAAAATTAGTCACGTGTGTGATTGGAATCAACCATACATTAATGATTGCCCAGTTTCATGTCTGATTGTTTAATTGATAATAGATATCACGAATAGCGAGAATGTTCTCTTTCCATTCATTAAAAGAGAGAGAGAGATAAAGAGAGAGAGAGAGAGGAAAAGAAAGAGAAAGAGATAATGAAAGAAAGACAGAGAAATTAGACAGCGTGAATGAGAGAGAGCACGAGAGTTTCGCATATTTCACACCAATTCGCAAAGAGTGGCACTTTATAAATATACTTATTATTATTATTACTATTCTTACTATTATTATTATTACTACGCACCTGCTCTGCCCTCAGATCATCTCTGTCGTGCATGAACTGATGTTTGCCCAGATCAGTCGTTATCTCTCCCACCTCTGTGTAGAACTGAACGTCTATGTGCTTCTTCTTCCCAAACAGGATAGCGT
The DNA here is from genome assembly GCA_905160935.1 of Enchytraeus crypticus. Classification (NCBI taxonomy): domain Eukaryota; kingdom Metazoa; phylum Annelida; class Clitellata; order Enchytraeida; family Enchytraeidae; genus Enchytraeus; species Enchytraeus crypticus. Next base: position 3,532,534 of record CAJHZI010000713.1, read on the forward strand.
TCTGCAAAACAAATGTCACATCAATATAATTTCAAACAATATTGATACAATACAGAAAATAAGTTAAGTAATTAATTAAACTAACAATGCTTAATTTTAAAATAGTGGAATATTACATACATAAATTAAAGTACAAGATAAAATGAATTTTTTTACACTTTTCATAATATAATCAGTCAGGCATTCTAAGAACGTTACAGTATCTGTAACAGCTTTTATAACAATAACCAACAATTCATAGGATTATCAAAATAGAGGTTATTGAAAGTAGCAAGGTTGCATTTTCTAAAAGGAATTCTTACAATTAGAAACCTTCCTTTTAGCGAGCCGTTAATCCCGATTCGGGGTTGACACAGACGGGACTAGAAATGAAATGGAACATTAAGGTTGGCTATCCGTCGGCCTAACACCAGCCAAGTGCACACGACTAGGTTTTTATTTATCCCTCGGAAGAGAAAACCCCACGTCGCTATGCAACTAGAACCCGAGAAATCTCATTCAAGAGACTCTACCCACTGTGAGGCATTCCTAGGAATTCTTACAATAAAAGTACTAAAGTAATCATAGTGAAATCCTGCAGAGTCTGATTATAGGGTCATTTTACGTTGAAAATCCGTAAAGAAACAAATTAAATCGACTTCTTTTTTTCATGTACATACCTTAAGATGGAAGTGTAAAAGGATGATCATCTCCCCGTCACAAGGCTGAAAGAAAGCATGCTTAATGTTGTTGTAGAGTATGTCAACCTTGTCTCCTCGTACAGAAGTAAATCTGAAACCTGCGATAGAATTTTAAATACAATTCAATAAAATTAACTTAGCAAAACCGGCCAGAGATGTATTATATCTATAGAACAACTGATGCTTTGAATTTCAATAGTTATAAACTAATTAAATTAAAACAGCATTAGGCAAAAAACCAACAAAACCACTTAAAAAGTAATACTAAATTATGATTTATGTAAGCTGAGTGGGATTGCATTCATGAACTTTACAAGCACAGGTTTTGTTGGTAGAGGTCAATTTTAACTTATACGACAGTAGAGAATGAATATAGTATAGAGTTTCAGTCAATCTTCACTTACTTACAAGACACCAGATTAAGGCACAATACATTAATCAACAAGTAGATCCTAGTATATAGAAACACAACGGCTTTCTGCAGCTAAAATTAACCGCTGCACAAGACGTTTACTCTCAGTTTTGGGTCAATATTTAAAATAACTCCAGCAATGTAGAATCATGTTGCTGATAATACTAAATCAATGATCTGCAAAACATCTCACTTGCAGATCTTTGCCTTAAGGCAAGGAACCGGACGTTAATTTCTTATTGATCGATTGCGTCACAAAATAAAGAAGTTCTGAGAGAGTTTAGTGTACATCACCATTGGTATGTGCCTCCAGTGATCCAGATATACGTTTTGACACGATGTTTGGACGAATGTAAAGATCTTTGAGCTTTGGATTTGCTCTGTTAGTGTTGATGATCAGCGTATCTTGTTTCATAACACCCTATACACAATGAACAAAACGGAAATTTAGAAATATTGTAAAGGGAATCAAGTTTAATTAACTACACTAAAACAGAGACATTATTTTGCTTTAGATACTTGCATTAAATAAAACTATACGCATGAATATTACGAGAAATGTCATATAACGTACATTACTGCATCTAAATTAAGAGTTAGATACTTCAAATTTATTTTTTGTATACTATTTTGCTAATTAGCGAGTCAAGACAAGAGCGCCAATTTTTCTGTTTTAGAATTTAAAGAGCAATATAATGCTTAGTGAGTTTAGAACACCAGACAATTTGTTTGGGATGGGCGTGTTTGTCTAAAAGAGCGATAACGATAGAGTCAAATTGTAGACAGAATTCAGAAAGAGAGGATTCTTGACTAGAAGAGAGAGAGGAAGATCGAGACTCTAAATCATCCCAATCTACCCTGACCATTTTTCTTCTTCTTTATCATTCTTCTTTTATTATTCATCATTTGCCATTCTTCTCCTCAGCACATTTCTTTTGCAGATTGTCTGGGTGAATTAATCTGTAGTGATGTGTGCTGTGGAGACGTCCCTGACATCATCCCTGGATGAGGAAACGGACGTTAAACCTTTACTATTATTATTATTATGACTCCACCTCTTTCTCGCGTTCCTCAGCCTCCCTCGTCTTGAATTTCTTCTGGATCTCTTTGATGATACGGAATGCAGTGTTGAGATTTGACGAAGGAGCCGATATCTCGCCAGCTTTAGGCTCCTTAGCATTAGAGCTTCGGTAAGTTCTATTGATAAAAACATCGATTGAAATTAAAAAAAGATAATACAACAGAGAATTGCCAATATACGTGTAGAAATAACAGCATCACCAGAATTCTCTGATTTAAAGAAATCTAATACAAATTTGTAATATTATATGTCAGTCGAAAAGGTGATCGGTGGCAATTGGCTCCGTTGGCGCATGTAAATAGTAAATTAAATTAAATAGTAAACTAAATGTAAATTGCTGTTCTAGGCAAAGATCGTTTGTCACTGTACTTTTAAAATTAACAAATCAAAAAAATAAGTTCAATCAGACAATATTACAGCATCACAAGATACAACTGGAAAATAAGATATAAATGAAATAAAAAGAATGAACATCGAGGAAATGGCAAAAAATAGTTTTGTGGAGGAACATCAGATAAATCTTTGACTGGAACCAACCCCAGGATGATCACATGACATGACATGACATGATATATCACTAGTTTTATCATAACATGTTTAATCCTTGTTACTTGTATACAAATTCCTACTATAATTATACAAAATAGAAGTTTATTCTACGGATATCGTAACATCCTTGCTTACATTTCTTTGAGAAAGTTGGCGTCAGAATTTGGGAAAGCAGCGCCCTCTTTCTGTCCGAGTGTTGATCCAGGGTGAAAGAAATTGATGCGCAGGTAAGTGTACTCACCTTCCACCGACTGGCTGATGTTCTAGTTAAACAAAAAGTTGATCAACAAATTTAAATCAGCTGTCAGCACTTATGCAATAAGTGTTAGTAAAATCTTATAATTTTACTACCTTTTAACATCTGCACACGCACTACAATAATAATAATTAATAATAATAGTAATTTGTTTATTAATAAGAGTAGACTTCAATAAATTAATTAATAAGAGTCGACTTCATGGCATATGCAGACTAATTGCAGAGCAAACCGACAATAAGAAGGAGACTTCTTTTCTTTGACAAAGGCTTTCAATGACTTAAAGGTAGTGGAATTACAGAGAAAACACTAGAAAAGAAAATAAATGCATTATATCAAATGTAGTACACCATGAGTATAGTAAAAACCAACTCTTACCTTTATCGTTGAAATGTGAAATGGGCAGGCTACGCCATATATAGGAAGTATAACAGTTTCATACTTCTTATCTGTAACAATTTGAAATACCAGTAAAATGCCTATAATATAGAATATAGTATTAAAATACCAATATATAGAATAATAGTAATAGAACATCAACCTATACATTTTTAACAATTAAATACTGATCTATAGTATATTAACAATATCCCAGGTAAGGAGGCAATGGGTAGTTGATAACAGTAGTAGGTTATGCAACATCACAATAAAGAATTGCATAGGTGAAATTACAACATAAATTTATTTATTTTCTAATTAATATATTTCATTTTCTAAACCCTAAAAAGAATTCCAGATTGGAGCATTTATGATGGAATCCACATTAGTACATTAGTATAACATTAATACAAGCCCAAGAGCCAACAATACCTACCAGCTGGTAGAGAGTGTTAGAGAGAAACAAAGAAAGAAAAGATCAATTTTCAACAAAAGTTTAATCAACCAAAAATCATCTATTCCATAAATATAATTCTAAAAAATCATAACCCACAAACCATGCAAAGTCTTAGTCTATACAATTTCCCATTATATCAGCAAGATTAGATAAAGCATTAATTTCTTACCAACATAGATCTTCAGCTCCTTCAATTCATTTTCCTTTGGTAACTGTGAGATATTTTTATAGGACACGCTGACTTTCCGGTCCCTAACACAGAACAAAAATAATGCAGCCATATCACTATAGCCTCGCAGCAGTGGATGCACAGTGCATTCAAATTATAAAGCTTTGAACAAATAAATTATTAACTTAATTATTAAATAATATTGTAAACAGTAACTATTTAATGAAAAATGTTTATAAATTCATTAGCAACAAGAAATGCTATCAGATAATATTAGTTGTAACTTTTTGCCATGTAATGTATATGGTAATTCTCAAAAGGTTTTCAAAACTATTTGTGTGGCTAATAATTTTTTTTACAAATTAAACTTCATATTTTGTTTAATCAAATTTAATCAAAGGAACTTAACAATGGACGTTTTCGAAGTAAAGAGGAGCTTCCTAAATAACTCAACACATACTTCTTCTCATTTGTCTTTTCTTTCTGCCCGGCGAGTCGTTCCCTGGCCTCCTGATTCAATTTCTCCGCTAATTCTCTCTGATGTTGCTGTCGTTTATCCTCTGACGTAACTTCCGTCTACAAAAGAAGTTCAAGCCGGAAACCCTTGAAATTTAAATAAAATAAGATTAAAGTATAACTACCCATCTATACCTCTTACAGGCACACACTGATTACTACAGCATAAACAGATCATATATTTTAAAATATCGATAAATCTTGCCACATGAAGCCTCAAGTATTTTAAGCATCTAACTTAAAATTTGATATCTAATTTAGCTTACGACCTATGCTCAACTTCTCTAGCTAAAATGATCAAAAAGTTAGCCATATTTTAGAAATATACTTGGTTAATATCTTTAAAGTTGACATTAATTAAATTCAAACTGTATAATTCCATTAACTATATTACTCATTGATCTATGGTACTGTTGGGGTCAAAGCAGAACTATTTAAAACAACATTTTATATTAACATAGTAAACCATATTTACGTAGTGATAGTGTCTTAACAAACTTCATTTTCACATAATTAATTAGTAACAATAATAAAAATAAGTTTGAGATCCCGGTCATGTATTAGCCAGATAAAAATTCATAATATATTTGTTTAATAGTAGCAAATAGTAAAGAAAATACAAAGATTTCCAATTTGTAAGTATTAATTCGATAGTGAAAGTAGATGTTATAGAGACCTCTAAAGATAATTATCCCAGCAAAAAATAGCGATTACTACACAATGTTAAACAGTGACTAGTGGAAAACTTAGCAACGTCACAACAAATATATTTAGCTATCAGTTGAAAATAGGTATATTCCAATTTAGTAATTAATTAGTATTAATATATTTATCTATAATATTTATGGATAAGTGGTTGGTTGATATGATAAAATAACGTAACGGAAAGGAGAAGTAGGATCTACAGTGGGTTTCATACTAACAGTTTTATCAAACATACAATAGCCTATCATCTGATTAATAGAATAAGATAAACTAAACATAACTCTTACATTTTGAAAGATCTTAATTTTAATTATACATGAATTAATTCTGAGATTATTAAATTTAACAATGAACTTATTTAAACATCTGATGGATACAAATTACTAAGTTCCAAATAAAATCTCACAAAGACACAATTCTAAATCATACATTTTCTAGAGGATTAATTAAGTTTAACATAATGAATGCTATTTATACAAATTCTATACATTTTAAAATCTAACATAGCATAGTAATTTTGTTGTATTTACAAGATTACTTATTTAATAATTTTTAAATCATAGTTTGACAATCTAGAACTTATGTAAAACTATAAAGTAATATTTCTGATTTTGTATTTATTTAATAAATAGAAAGATTTATAATTCTTAGACTGGTCAGCAGCGAAGACAATGCTATAGAAATGGTCGCTCCAAAAAAATTCTAACTGAAATGAAGTTCAATGCAACAACAACAACGTCATAGCATTGCCCCTTCCATATTACCTTAAATCAGGCCGGCAGGTACAATCAACAAAAATAAGAATACTAGGAGCCCAAACTGGGCAAGAAACTTCCAAAAAAAGCTAAAAATATGTGCATAGAAGATACACAAATGAGCCAGTATACAGCAAAGTCTAGACACATGCCTTTCTTCAACACTTACCGTCTGATGAAACCAGGACATAAAACGCAAAACACAATTAAGTATTTCATGGGGTACTATTTTAATCTTTTTGTAAATGTTAAGCTTAATTTTCTGGTTTAACTACTGGTTTTTACAGAGTCGGATGGCTGAATAGGAAATCAGTGGATTTTTTAGTTTTTTAAACTTAATTTTTGCTCAGTTGGATAAGAGTAGGACAGTCAAATAGGTAACACAATAGCACGATAATTCACAGATTAGGGGTTTGAATCTTGATACGATTACTCATGTGATAGAGAAACTGATGCTTAACCGGGTTTTAATACTTTTGCCCATTCACTAATCAAAAATATAACAAGTTAATGTAAATGTTAACATAATTCCCAAGTACATGTCCATTCAGGATGGACTACTAGTAACTTTCTACACACCAGGACAGAGATTAAATTCAGGAGCATATATAAGCATGCTGCTTCAACCTAACATGTCAATAATGACAGTAAAGACCATATGATTCCATTGTACACGTAAGAATCAATTAATTAATTTTAAAACGGATCAATCAAATAATACACTAATTATTTAATTTGTGAATATGATACATGTTAATTACACACCACCTAAAAAGGACATTATTAAGTAAAAAAAGACATTATTAAGTAAAAAAAGACATTATTAAGTAAAAAAAGACATTATTAAGTAAAAAAGACATTATTAAGTAAAAAAAGACATTATTAAGTAAAAAAAGACATTATTAAGTAAAAAAAGACATTATTATTAAAATAAGTGAAGAAAATAAAGAATGACCAGTATACAAACTAATATTCTGCTCTTAATGCAATTTTCTTTAAAAATACCGACTAAATAGTAAGCTAAATATGTAGTATACAGTAGAGCATTTAATATAATACAGTACACAGATGAATATCTAATGACAGCAGAGAACACTTGGAAAAGAGAAGACAAATTCTAAAACATTTAAACCTAAACTATAAATATTTAAACATTGCTAATTTATATCAGAAATGTATATAAGGAATCTCTTCAAACATAAACAATTCTCCAATAAACTTCACCAATTAATCTGAATTCAAATTTAACCAGGAATTTAAAGGATGCTTGTTGTAAATAAAACAAACCAGTTAACTGCAAATTTTCAAATTTCACTGTCTGATGACAACACACGTCAAAGCAAACAAATAAAAATTCGTTTGAAGTTGATTGATTTAGCCGACTCACCCTAGTTCTGCTGGCCAGTATGGCACCACGTTGACCTCGGCCCAGCGTCTCGTTAGTTTCTATCTTGTCTTCGTTTTCTTCTTCTTCATCTTCTTCTTCCTCCTCCTCGTCCTGTCAATAAAAATACAAATAAAATTGAATTTATTCTAAAATATACAAAATTTAATGGCAACAATCAGACAATTTATACAATAGTAAAACAACACCAAATATTGTACACACTGATAAATAAAATATTAGAACAAGTGATTCGTAATAGAAGATTACGGTAAACGTTAACTGCAGTAAAAGAATCCAACTCAGGAATAAAATTTTTCCCTTCAAATTAGGTTCAAATAATCACTCTGAAGTAATGCCTCTGCAGTAGAACTTTGGGAAGAATACATACTATTTATTACTTTATTATATTTAGTCAGTCAATTATTAAAATCAGTTACTATATACAGCTTTATTACATAATAAAGCTAAGGTAAAGCTAAGGTTAACGTCAGTTTCCTCACTCAAAAGCGATGTCAGTGACGGGCGAGCCCAGAAATGGACAGTAATGAGCAATAGAAGAAATATATGAATATAATAATTTTAGAAACTAATAATTATCATTACAATTTACAAATAATTTATAACTTATTTATAATTTAATTAAAATTGATAATTAATTATAATTTTTAAAATCTTATAATCACTGAAATTCTAGAAAGTCAATCATTTGTCAATGATCCTCTTACAACGAGTGTGACAGTGAATTGTGCAGAGGAATTTCCCTCTGTGACCTGCACTAATTAAATAACTCGACACAACACTAGAAATATAGACAGACAGAGAGAGAAAGAGAGAGAGAGAGAGAGAGAGAGAGATTCCTACCTTCAAGAATATTGAGATCTGCTTTGTCTTCTTTTTCACTGTAGTTAAAGTAGTGGCGGCTGAGTCCTGAAACAATCAAAATTCCATGATATTAATATTACAGAACGCAATCTTTAAATAAAAGTTGCGCAAAACTTTGATTTGCAAATTTGGTGCTTTATATTTCAATAAAATACAGACTTATTTAGAATGTCTGAAGATGAACAAGCTAAAACTTACAGAACAACTAAATACTTAAGCCTTTTTTAAATTAAATTCTTTTATATTTAATATTTTTTAATTAATTCTTAAGCCTTCAGACAAATTTTTGAGCTTGCATATCCCTGCAATGTTCTGCAAAATTAAAGAGACTTGCAAAAACAAAAACCTATGTCACTTTCTATAGTGTGCGGAGATTTCAGGTTGAGATACCAAGGCTCAAATTATCTCCTCCAATGTATTCGTAAAAATATCAATTATTGTTTACAAATTAGAGTACACAACACTCACCTTTCAAAGTTAAATCGTTCAAGAAACTGTTATATTTAAAATTTTGTACTGCATCATATTTTTGTCACTTATTCACTATTTAAAATTAATAATATCGTTAAATAGAAATTAACTACTAAAACTTAAACATTTAATTTAAATGTATCTTTATTACGCTGCTGATTCTACACTGAATTGGTCAGCAGCAGATGAATGCCAACTAACAATAGAATACTTAGTCGTTCAAACTCCCTCACCCCTTTTTAAAATTTGTCCATCTTAAAATTAATAAATTTAAAATTTAATTATTTTATATATATCTAGCACAGAATACCTATATTGGTATTTATATCTAGATAGGGATAATAAAAATACCTATCTAGATATAAATACCAAATATAGGTATTCCTATCCCGACCCTGGTTAAACTGGGATTTAAGGGAAGATGATGATGATGATTTACATCAGAGCCAGTCAATCATCATATTCATCAGTTTCACATACCTCGTTCACGAGCACAGTATCTCCAATAAACAGGGCATACTTCTTGCCCTCATCATCTTTAGCTGCAGGATTCTGAAGATCGGAGAATCCCACGTAGACATTGAAGATCATCCCCTTCCTTGCCGCCATGTCATACTTGGGCGCAATCAACAAGCTGCCCTCTCGGAATTCTATACCCATTCCAAATCTGCGCAAAACATCGAAACAGTTACCAAGAGTTATTTCAGGGAACATTTCAAGGCTGCAATGAATAACTATTTAGAGAAAAGTTGCGAAATCAATTTAAATGAACTGACGAAATCAACACAATCAATCAGTTATTCGGGGTTGCAAGACACTAACATAAATATAATAACTTTTATTATTAATACTCCTGTCATCAAGAAAGAAGTAAGAACAAATTGAGTATTTACTTGGAAGTAAATACAGATCACAATGTAAAATATGAATCAGAAACAATTCGACTAAAGTGGTGTCTAAATTAGTTGTCATATTTTGTGCTATGACAATATTTCTTTAACAATTCCACGATAGCAATGCATTTCCTTTCAATTAATATACAGAAATAATAACCACAATGATATTTTAAAAATATTACGGTGTCAAATAATTAGCAGAATTGGCTTGAGCCAGTGGCAGCATCAGTAAGATACTAGATCGCGATCAGTATGTGTGGGGTCCAAATCCTGGGCTTGCCCATCACAGACATCGCTTTGGTGTGAGGAAACTGACGTTAACATTAGCTTTACCAGCTTATTAGTTTAGGTACATATTTTATTTTTTCTCTTCTCTTGTCTCTTATGTTTTTTTTTATTATGTTATAAAAATTATTTTTATAATAATTTTATAAAAATTATTTTTCATTTTTAGCTTTATCAAGAGATTTAGGTCATCAAAAGTTTCTATTACCCAACACTCTTAGTCATTTTGTCCACAAGACTTGAATTCTCCTGCTTTACGACATTCACTGCCGCTTCAAAGACCTCCGACAACTTGACACCTATAATGTAAAAAATAGAGTTATAATATCATAAATATAAAAATAAGAATTAAAAATCTATAATTTTGTAATTACAAAATTGTTCGATAATGCAATAGAGTGAATAAATTCAATAGGAACGGCATTTAATAATATTGTAAAAAACAGTATTGTACAATGGAAAAATGGAATACTGTTAACGTGGGCCGCTGCATTTAAGTCAATTTCCCATTGACATTTATTTTTTAAATATAATTGACACCAGCTTAATGAAATCCATTGAAACTAAAGAGTAGCATGGCTGACGCTAGTGGCGACGTCAATAAGATATTCGACTGCGGATCAGTGTGTGCGGGGTTCAAATCCTGGGCATGCCATTCAGATCGTTTTGAGTGAATCGATTTGTAGTGACGTGATGGGGAGACGTCCCTGACATTATCCTTCTATGAGGAAATGTACATTAAACCTTTATTATTATTATTATTATTACAGTGATTTCAAGCAGTAAAACAGACCATGCTGAAGCTTATTGATGACCTCTTCCTCCGCTTTCAGGAGGATCTCGTAGTTACTCTGCATCTCCTCCGACGGGTTAACCAGCATAGTCCTCACAACGTTAGAGCAGTAGGATTTGTAGCGTGCCCCAACCATGCTCACTATGCTTCCAAAGTGCAGCACGTTCTTGTCGCTACAAATATTAAAGTATTTACAGTGTACAGTTGTACATTTAATTTATTTATTCATACAACTATACAAAATATAACTATCACGATCATGCTCACTATGCTTCCAAAGTGTAACACGTTCTTGTCGCTAAAAATATTAGAAAGTATTACACTAACAATGTACAACTGACATTTAATTAATTCAATCACAAAAAATTGACAATTTCTAATTTGATTCTATACAAATCACAAGCACGATCTCGTAAAACCAGAAATATAAAATACCCGCAAAACCACAAAATTAAAAACAAGCTGACTACAGCAGCTGAAATAACAGCTGAACTAGAAATAACATTGTAGAGTATACGCAATTCTGTAAAAGTAAAGCATATATTCTTATAACATCTACTAAATCCACATAAACCATACAAAAGACCAATTTACTAATTTAAAGTTGATACAACTAGGATTCAGATTTGAAAGGAGTCTCACTATATTATGATTCTTAATTAATAGGATACTCAAGTGGCAATATATATATATTCATTTATTCCATACAATATTATATACCATATATTCAGCCCCAGTGAATAACATATTGCAAATATCACATCCATACAATATTATCATTCTAAATTGTGAAAGGAACTTCAATACATATTGAAACTCTGATAAGAAAAATCATAATTAAGGCTTAAACCTTACAGAGCCAGAACCTTAGTTTATTAGCTGGAAAGGACATCACTTGCGGTCTAATCAATTAGTATATTTATAAGCAGAACCTTATAATCAGCAATCGCACAATTAACCGACAAAATATTTTAATTATGTATTCTAATTTAATGAATATTTTTATTAGTTATTCTAACTTATTCAAATTAGAATACCTGACGACGCTGAACTTGAGGGCGTAGTTGCCGCCGCTCTGGATAATGGGGGGGTAGCACATGTCCAGCTGAGAGTTGTCCACACCCGACACGTACTTCTTGTTCTGTAGAGCCTCCTCACACTGGTCAGCTAGCTTAGAGTGCTTCACTTTCTGCCCGCAAGCAATACACCTCGATTAATTAATGTTATTATACTAACAAATATTGTTCAACTTAGTTACATCTAGAAAGGAATTTAATTATTTTAATTAGATCACTATTTAATATTAATTCAGAAAGATTTTAATTTATTCCAGTTAAATCATTATTTAATTTAAAATCAGAATGGTTATAATAAATATTCTGAATAAGATAATGCAAAGGAAACTATTACTAACTAATTACAATCATTTTCCAAAAATATAATTTAGTTAGAAAAATGTCAAGAAACCTTTTCTTGATCAATGATATCCATTAGCTGCTCCTTGAGATACTTTGTGTAGAGATCGATGGTTGCCTGACAGGCTTTCTTGATGACATTTATTTCACTCTCATCTTTCGGAGCCATGATATAGGCCAGCTGAGCGCTTACGTCAACCTAATTCCAAATACACAACTCAAATCACATCAACTGACGTATAAATTTTTGGTGATCTAAATAAATAAATAAATAGAATTCATAAATCAAAATTACACTAACCTACATTGAGTAACCAAAAATTTAAAAACATTACAATTTCATCACCTACATCAAAATGCAAAAACTACATTTGTGAACATCTGCATAAGTAATTAATGTCATGTTCTCCCGAATTGTCAACACGGAACCTCAGTTTCCCTCAACTAGGTCAAGTTAAAATACAATTAGAATTTTTAAAAATTTACAAATTAAATTTCTTTTTAAAAAAATTAGAGAATTCTAAATTTAAAGACATTAAAATTTTTCTAAAGATACACTGTTAAACAAGTAAATGTAGGGTTTCAATACCAAATCTTTACAATATTATTTAATTAGGGCAGCTGGTATTAGACAAACCAATAACTTAACTTCTAATAGAAAAGAGAAAAACACTAAAAATACAATAATGATTCAAAATTCTGACATTATAAATCTTGAAATAATACCTTTGTGAAGTCTTCTTTGCCATAGACAGCTCTCCAACCATCCATAAATTCATCTGGAAATTTTTCCTTTGAAAATTCTCCAACTGTTTTTCCCTGCAAAAATAACAGCTTAGGTTTAAATCTAATTACAGGCAAGCATTGTAAATGGCTCACTCTTAGTGCTCTCTATAATGTGCTAATTTCAATTTTACAAAAACTACAAACAAATATTGTCATACACCTTATATTTCTTGAAATCATAAACTTCAACAGATAATATAGATTTATTTTTCCAACAGAGAATGGAATATTCTTTCATGTCTTATTAAAAAAAAATTCCTACCTAAAATAGGATGAGTTTGTTGAGCACTTAAATCTATTTTAAAATAAAAATTCATGAAATTTGCAAAAATACATATAACATAGAATTGTGAATTTTAACGTACCCCCTTGGACTCCTTGATGATAGCAATGAGCTTTTCATAGTTGGCTTTATCTTTGTCATTCTACAAAAACAGAATACGTAGCGATAACACAATTAGATTTAATAGAAAATATTTTAGATTTCAGTATATAGGAGATGAATGAAAGACAAGAAACGGTTCTACAGTAGAAAATATTCAAGACATAATGCAATTAGATATCCAAGGCTGAACAAATAACCCTGTAGCAAATGAAAATTAAGCACATGATTTTCATAACATAACGTATAATTCAGCTCTAATTAGCTCTAAAAATTCAGACCAAGCTCTACATCACGTCAAATTTCACCAACTTTTCCCTGAATTACGTGTCTCGTCAATTTTATTGCCAACGCATCATCATCTTCGTCTTCGGTGTCAGATGACAACGATGATTTTCTGATTGAGAATTTGATCTTCAAATCGATTCGAAGGTTTTGATATGTTGCCATTTATTTCTGATTACTGTTTTATCATTTATTGGCCATCATAGCCTATGAAATATTCCAACGGTATACGTCTTAATTTATTTTAATATTTATTCCCTAAATATGCCTAGATTACAAATCAACTGATTCTTCTCTGACTTTTTCATTTTAGCTGACTTCCTTGATCGTTTTCAAATTCCCTGATTTACACCCTGAAATAATCAAGCTTTCAGTTTAGCCAAAATAAAAAATAGAAGCTTTATAACAATATTATACACATTAAAACTGAAGTTACATCAACAGTCACTGCTATTTTTAAACTAGAGTTTTAACAATGCTGGCAGTGAATGACCATGTGCTGAAAATGAAAGAAATTTATTTATTTCAAAGTATGAGCGAGGTTATTAAGATTTTTCTATTGCTCTCAATTATATTATTTTTATTGCCATTATTATCACGATTATTATTTATCTTTTTACAAATTCCTTACTCACCTTGTCTCGTACAAGGAGCTTAAAAGGTGGATATCCGTTTTCCGAGTCATGACCAGCGTCTAATTGTTTGATGAAGTCAATCTTCTTCTTACTCGTCAGAAATGCTATCGTCTTCTCACAGAATACCATAATAGTATCCGTCAGCTCGTAACCAAACAACCAAGTCTGTAAAATGTTCAACAGCCGATTTCAAATAAGCAGCCAGAACCTCAATACTACACTTTTAATTAAATCTTTGCATTGCAATGTTCGACAATTAAATGTTTCCATCATTATACTTCTCTTGTGGTCTCTGTGTACTCAGTCGTTATCGTGAGGTGCTTTGGCGCCTGTTTGTGTAGAGTCAGCAGAGACGTCCCTGACATTGCCCTATGGCAAGGAACCGGATGTTAAATACTTATTGATTGATTGACTAATTATAGTACATGTACTTCATGAATCTTCAGAAGCATACTATAACCTGTTATATTAAATACGTATGCTTTGAACTATTACAATAAGTGTCTTGCCATTCTCGCCTTTTCGTTATTTAGTTACATCATGGCATAATAAATAAAGCTAGCCACTGATTAAAAATCAGTCACAGAATGGTACTATATTTAATTTAATTAAAAAAATTAATTTAGCCAATAAGCAATAAATATATTAAATAAAACCTAGTAGTAGATACATAATTGCATAAAGCCATTTAGAATAATGAAATAATTAATCATATGCAGTGGTTACGATATAACCCAAAACAAGATTTCGGAATGAGCAGATTCAGAGGATTGTTGAATAGACTTTAAAAAGAACAAAGTTACAATTTTTACATTTTTTAAACTATCCCTAACCCTAACCCCTACCCTTTACCCTAATCATATTCCTGAAAAACTAATAACATTTAGTAAGACTTAAAAAATAAAAGTGACTCAGGTCAGAATCGAACCCCAAACCACATGATCTAAAGCATAGCTCTATTCCACTAAGCCTCTAAGGCTTCCGTTTGAATCTAGTTGAATAGATGATGTCAACATCTCGCAGGCCTAGTAGAAAATCGCAATCCTATAAACAAAATCCTATTCCAAAAACTTATTTTGGGTTACATCCTAAC
Organism: Enchytraeus crypticus; assembly: GCA_905160935.1. Taxonomy (NCBI): domain Eukaryota; kingdom Metazoa; phylum Annelida; class Clitellata; order Enchytraeida; family Enchytraeidae; genus Enchytraeus; species Enchytraeus crypticus. The sequence goes on from CAJHZI010000713.1 coordinate 3,547,802, forward strand.
CACTGCTTTAATAGTCACTGCTTTAATAGTAACGCTAACTTTGTTGTTTCATCAAGGAACCACATCCTAACCTGTAGAGCTGTGGACTTGGAATAAACAATATCCTCATCTACTCCAACTGCAGCCACGATAGCATCGACTTTAGACAAAGCATCGTCACCACCGCTCTTCTGCACAACAACAACAACAAAAACAACTTCCATAACAACAACAACAACAAAAACAACAACTTCCTTAACAAACAACAACTTCCTTAACAAACAACAACAACAACTTGAGAGAGAGATATGTGTTTTAATTTTCAGCATCAACACCAAATCACCGACAAACAACATACGTGCAAAAATCATCAGACACTAGCAAAAGAAATCATACAAAAATCAAATGAAAGCAAATATCCGAGAAAAAATTAATAAGCATGCACAACAATAGAAAAGTCAGGGCACATATTACGAGTACGAGTAGCCATCAGTGAAGTTACACAGTACCTATCTAGCTGAACACCACGACGTACTCGTAAGATGTTTTGTAGGAATGCAACATGAAAATATTTTAAGATACTAGCAAAATAAATCGTTATAAAATCAAATGAAGGCAAAAGTCGAGCAAACATTAATATGCATGCACAGCAATAGAAAAGTAAAGGTACATATGTAAATGAAATATTGCATGTGTAGATGAAATTTAAAATAACTAACTATTGATCACCAACCATTCATTAAATAATCTTTGTATAATTTATTAAAAGAATTCATGGTTGAAGCATTGCGAATATTAAGTGGAATATTATTCCAAATACAACAACAGGTGTATACAACTGAATTAAACATAGTCGCGCTGGGCTCAATTGAAAGATAATTAGTTATGGATTGTCTGGTGGAGTATGAGTGCTGAGAGACGTTGAGATTGAACATGTCTCTGATTGAATTTGACATAACTCCTTCGTAATATAAGCATTTATATATTAATTTACCAATAGAAAGTTTATACTGAAGCTGAATAGGCAAAACATTGAAATTAGCATAAAGAATCTTAGTAGTACAGAATCTGCTCAAGTCCTGCAGAGTGCGTAACGATCTGTTAATAGACACATGAAGAGGGTGCATCGCACTAAACGAAGCATTCCCATAAATTTCAATACCATATAGAGCTTTACAGTACACTAGCGAAAAGAAAAGATCTTTGCGGCAGCTTTTAGAAATAAAATCACAGCGCCGATATAGCATACTATTAACACTATTGATTTTACGGGTGACATGTTTAATATGCTCTCTGAAAGTTAGCTTGTCATCAATCAACATCCCGAGAAATTTAGTGCTCGATACTCTAGAGAGAAGACAATTGTTAAGTGTAATAGATAAATTATTTGCATCAATAAATTCCTCATCCTTCTTGCTGGGCAAAAATAAAATATAGACTGATTTAGAGCTGTTAATAGTTAACTTATTACATCTGCACCATTGACTAATTAGATTACAAACATAATTTCCAGAGTCATATAATTCTTTCAAATTGCAGGCGCTCACAAAAATATTTGAATCATCAGCAAATAATTTTGGAACTGCAGTACCGCTGGCATTCTGAATGTCGTTAATATAGATTAAGAAGAGCAGAGGACCAAGGACAGAGCCTTGGGGTACGCCCATGACCACAGGTTGAGTTGCAGAAACAGACTTTCCAATAACTGTATATTGATATCTTCCTTCAAGATATGACTTAAACCAACTATTGGAGACTCCACGTAGCCCATAATGCCACACGCTGTTTAGCAATAAATTATGATCTACTGTATCAAATGCCTTGGAAAAGTCCAAAAAGAGACCCATTAACAATTGAACATTACCTTTTTCCATTTTTAGCATGTTTATACAACTTAGAATTGCATCGGTTGTAGAATGTCCAGCTCTAAATCCAAATTGATAGTCACTTTAAATTTTGTGCTTGTTAACGTAATCCAACACTCGCTTGTACATTACTTTTTCCAGAACCTTACTTAAATTATTTAACAAAGAAATAGGTCTGTAATTTTGAGCACAATCTAATTTACCTTTTTTAAAAACAGGAACTACTTTAGCAGTCTTAAAATCCTTCGGAAAATAACCTTTCAGAAATGATTGATTAAAAATATGTGCCAGGGGACTAGCTATGTTGTAACATGCTAATTTTAAAATTTTATTAGGAATATTATCTGGGCCAGTTGCACTAGTATTTCTCAAAGATAAAATATTAACTATCATCTCATTGGGGGTTACTTACTTCACAAACAACAACAACAACAATAACAACAACAACTTCCTTAACTGCTTATTAAACTATTGATGTGAAAGCAACGGCTAACACAATTACCTAGTACTAGTAATATATTTACAATTTATAATAAATTATATCTTGAAATTGAAAACCCCTCCCCAGACAAAACCTCCTATAGGACAATGAAAACCCCCTTGAACCCTCTTGAACAAATAGATTCAAATTTAAATTGACGGCGGTAATTTTAATAAATAATTAATAATTATTAATACTACAGCCGAGCAGGGCAGGCCGAGATTAGGTATGTTAGATGATTTAAATACCCACTCATATGTGTATATGAAGAGGAAAGCGGAAGACAACGAGGAGTGAAGGTGTTATATACCATGGACCTGCCAGTAGGTGGTACACTAAGAGAGAGAAAGAGAATTAAATTATAATTAGAAGTTATTATTAGTAATTAGTAATAACTACTAATTTATTATTATTCCTTCTTAATTAATTTATTATTATTAATTGATACTTAATTGCTGCTTAAATAATAATAATTACTATAATAATTAATTATTACTTAATTAACTAATTCATTAATTAACCAGTTAATTGATCATGTTTACCTCTCTGTTCGAGAAAGTTCTGTCGGTTGGGGTTTTTTCAAGAAGGGGGTTTGTCCAAGGACGGTTAAAGCAGGTAAAGCTAATGATAATGTTAGTTTTATCACCTGAACGGGCGAGTCCAGGATTTGAACCCCACACATACTGATCCGCAGTCGAATCACTTACCAACATCACCACTGGCTCAAGCCCAATGTCCAATGGTTTTTCCAATGGGGGATTTGTTCTAGGAGCATTTGTTCGAGATGGGTTTGTCCTAGGAAGGTTTGATGGAAGAGTGGATTTTATCTGAGGGGATTTTGATTTAGGGGGCTTTGTCCTTGGGGGGGGGGGGCAGTTGCCACCGAAGGCGGTGTTGGACAATATGCATCGAACTTCTATTGTTTCATAATCAAGAGTAGAAGAGCTGATTTTGCACAATTAGCAACAATAAACATTTGAACAAAGCCCATGAACATTTAGCTGTGTCATCAAAAGTTTCATTTTTAATTTAGTTTTCAGTGCTCAATATTATCCTGGATAACATTTGCACACAAACTGAAATATTCTCATTTGACCATTTTTACAGCTTAGATCACCCCCTTTAACCCGTCAGCATAAATGATCATAGTACTCTTGCAATCAGCGTCCATGACAAAAATGAATTTAGAAAAAGGTAACTTTTCGAAACCAATGAAAAAACTATTTGATAAATTTAAAGAGATTGCAAAAACTACTATAATGCAAACTGCATCGACAACATCATCCAAGAGTATCTGAAGGTCAATATTTAACAATATAAAAATTAGGCGAAATAAATAAAAGCCTTAAATTAGACATTTAAGTTTTAAGTTACAAAACATCTAAGTTCATTTAATAAATAAAATACTTACATTCCAGCTGGCATAAAAACGTTTTATTCTCCGTTGAAAGGCCTCTTTATCAACCGTTAATTCCGACATCGTAAGGCGAATTCTGAGCTAGTAATTTAAAGTAAAGACATACTAGAGTATTTTGAGATTTGTAAACAAACGCTAATATTTTGCATTCATCAGCATGGCAAAATGGCGCGGCGAAAACACTGGCTAAAGCCAGATCTCTCTCACAGCATCGCAGCATTCAAAGGCAACAACAACAACAACAGTTATAGGATTAGAATGCTACTGTTATGCATGACAACACCGAACACTGTGAAACCAAGTCAAAACCGATGAGCAAAGTGACAGGTCCATAACCGGTGCGAGCTAAAATCCGGGCAATCAGTCTAAGGAAGGGTACTTGCGGAATGGAGGTTTACGTGCTGGTCACAGTTCGTGGACATTTGGTGGGTAGGAAACTCAAAAAGAAAAGCTTTCAACCGCCTATAAAACTGTTCTAAAAGTCAGAAAGTGGAGTGGATGAGGGAGTGCCAAGAGTGGAAGGAAGAGAATTCCAGATTTGTGGAAGGAAGGAAAGAAGCATGCTGGAAGGAGCGCCTAAACTTCTTGCTACGTGAAGGGATGCTCGGTCTCTCTAGAGTAACTAACTTTGAGGACCTGGTAGATGACTGCCTGGAGGTAGGACGCCTCAATTTTAGTAAGTGACACTTGTAACCACTGCTGAGAGTCGTGATGGATTTGTACATTGGAGAAACTGTCTTGCATAAAATACGTTCACTGGCAGAAGTTTGAGCCATTGCAAGGACTTGAGGATTGGAGTAATATGAGAATATTTGGAGCTACGATAGACTGCACGTGAATTCTGAATTGATTGAGGGAATTCCGAATGAACTGCAACCTATCAATCTAGCAACTGGGAAGATTTAGAACTTAATTTTACTTGGTTAAGGAAGTCGTAACAGTAGTCTGTAAACACAGGCCTACACACCCATAACAAGTTAACAACATAGCATAGCACAAAGATATAGAATTATAATTCTTTATTCTATGGCATAGCATAACAACAATTACAGTGCTACTGTCGTCCAATACAACATCGAGCACCATTGAGACAAATTCTACTATGGTGTAAATTCTAAAATCTGTAAATCCAGTCCAAATGTAAACATGCAACAACCAGAAAACTCCGTACACTGTGATAAATTGATCATCCTGATTAAATGAAATAGCAAAACATAATCGGCCAACCATATATTGAATTGAATTGAAAGCTATATAATTGGACGACCATTGTTAATAAAATATAAAATCGCTGATAATGCACAATTAGCTTAATTCACGAAGTCACCTATAGACCTAAAAATGCACATGTTTAAGCCGTTAAATAGAGTTCTTATTTTTTACTAGCACTCTTTTTCTTCTTATACAGTGGTTAATGTGAAAATTGAGAGCTAGTGAAATGATCAACATTTTTCGGGCCCCCATCCATTATACAGGGCTTCTAGTAGACCAAATGCCCTCTCACCCCCCCCCCCCCCTATAACCACTGCTCATACAAACAAATTTAGACATAGAAATTATCTTAGAAAAATGAAGATATTATTAACAATCTTTTAAAATATAACTTACAAATATATTCTACAATATTTTTACAAAATAGGCCCGGACCCCCTTAGGCCCGGGCCTACGGGTTGGGGGGCGGGCCCCCCTGGATTCGCCACTGTTACAAATATATTGACACATAGGCCTAGAAATTGTTATAGAAACAATGAAAATATAGTGTAAAAATATTTTCGCCGGGCCTAAGGGTGGGCTCGGGCCCCCTGGATCCCCACTGAGTAGGCCTATAAGTGATGGGCATCTACAAAAGTATAATTTCAACTTTTTTATTTGATACATATTCGCAAATCAATAGCCAGTGGCGGATCCAGGGGGCAGGGGCCAGGCTCCCCTTAGACCTTCCGATAAAGAGTATTAAACTATATTTTCAATGTTTCATTGGCAATTTCCATGTGTAAATATGTTTGTAAGGACAGTGGTTGGGTGGGTGGAGGGCTGGCGGGGGGGGGGGGGTTAAGAGAGGGAACTTAGTTCAACTATCTCGATCGATGTTTTTAAAATATGATAACTAGTGGGGCAATAGGGGCCCAAATATAATGTCCAAATATGATTTGGTCCTAGTAGAACCCTAGTGGACCAAATATGGGCCCCACTAAGGGCCATATTTGGTCTACTTGGAACGCTATATAATGGAAGGGGTCCGAAAAATGTTGACCGTTTCATTAGCTCTTAATATTCACTTTAACCACTATCTTCTTCTTCTTCTTCTTCTTCTTCTTCTTCTTCTTCTTCTTCTTCTGCTTTTTCTTCAGTGCACTGCCATGTGGCAGGTTCAAGGTGCACACTTATGGTCAAAGTCTGTTTTCTCGCTCCATAAGAGCACTCCCTAGATCAACAAGTCAATCCCTTCACAGAGTATCCATACCTTATGTGGCCTATAGCTTGGGAAAAACATGGCCTCTGAGGTGGTTTCTCATTGCCTTCCTCAGCTAGGTGGATTAATTACCATTTAATGGGGGAAAATATTTCATGGTGAGGTGAGTCCCCTCTTGCTATCCTCAGCTCCTACCTTCAAGTTCAGTCGCCTCTTTTCTACACGTGGCAGATTGTTTTGCGGTTGCCCAATTCTCTAGTGGTCCAACCACACCCGAGCACAACACGGGGGGGGATGTTGTGTTTAACCACTACATTAGAGAAAAAATGGTGTAAGTAAAATAGTGAACTCTGTCACAGAGCAGTGGTGAAAACAGCCTTGGCTGGGATGTATTTAAGGCCCCCTACCATAAAAATTGGTCACTCTTACAATTCGTCCAGATCCGCTGCGTTTACTCAGAGGTGAAAAAAGTATAGTTTTCCAAAAATGTAGGATTTTAGGCATTTTAAGTTTTCCCAGACTTTAGTACGGGTGTGAATAGGGGGGGGGGGGATAAGATACGGTGATATACTCACTCAAAAATCTTTAAAGTTCTTTCGGTTTTTCTTTATTCTATGCACTCACTCTATGAGTCGAAAGCAGTAGAGACAAAATTTTGAACCCCTCCCCCCAACAGCGTTTTGTCTGGTTGTGTCACATATCCCGAAGATGGCGGGGTGCAAGCAAAAAATGTGTTCACTCTCAGAAAAAAATTCGGCCATCCTTAAAAATTTCCTATATTCACCCCTGCCTATAACTTTAACCTTTTAAAATATATTCTTAGGCAATTTCTGCATGTTTGGAAGAGTTTGCTGCATGCTGGTTAAGTTGCACAAATTTCAAGAACATCAGCCAACTCGTTAAATTATTGTAAAACAATTTTTGCTCTTGATATGAAGTAAAACCTCTATTTCTTTTGTTATAAAAGACACAGTGTAATATCCGTAACAAGTGAAATAGCGTGGACGCGGCTAGCATACAAGAGCGTTAGCCTAGCCTAGCATTTAACCCTTGCAGGCGTTTGTATAGATAGCCTCAATTAGACATCTGATAAGAGAGAATTCAAGTAATTAATCTTCAATTTGATTCATTAAAAAGGGCATCGATAACCAAGTATCAACGTCGGATAAGCTTATTTTAAGCAGTTACAGTTTTTAAACTGAGGCCAAGTATAAAATTTCTCATTAATTAATAATTAGTAGTGCAACGATATTGAAATCTGATTATAAAATACATATAGCCTACTGTAAAGCTGAAATAATCTTAGGCCCTATTTCTAAATATAAATCTTAAGTTTTCGATGCTAAGATGAAACACACACTTTCCAAAACAGATAACTTAATTGGATCTTCACTTAAATGTAGACCTATTTTAAAAGGTTTCGTATTAGATCGTATATTTGTAGTGAAAGTAGGAAAATAAAAAAAAATTAAAAATGAAAAATAAGCGCATGATTTTTAAAGGAAGCAGACTAGAATGTAGTCTCTCTTTTTTTTCTCTCTCTCTCTTTTAGTGCACTGCCTACTGGCAAGTCCATTACAGATATCGCCTCCACTCTTCTCAGTCTTCCTCTTTCCAAAAATCCTCTTTTGAAAGAGGCTTTTTGGTGGATATACATGTACATGTATCTCCACCAAAAATCGAGTTGAACTTAAAATCATCTAAAATTCCTAATCTCGGTCTAGTAGAAATGTACTAGGTAAGCTTACAACTAAATAGTTTAAGCTTACGATGTCCGATGTCGTTGAATTTAAATCAGATTTCTCACTTCAAAACTGAAGAAATTGACTTCTCTGTTGTTAAACCTACTCATTTTATTCCATCACCCGGTGCAGAAGTACATCTTCAGTGTGTTAAAGAAAGCAAGTCCCTATTGTTTACTAGCTGGAGCCAGTGACGATGTAGGATATTCGACCTCGAATCAGTATGTGCGGGGTTCAAATCCTGGGCTCACCCGTCACTGACATCGCTTTCGAGTGAGGAAACTGACGTTAACATTAGTTATACCAGCTTTACTCAATCTGACGACATCCGGTGCACTCCCGCAATGATATTCTGCATGTCGAGAAGGAAAGTGACGTTAAACTTGACTTCTGCTTTTAATTTTTACACATGCCATTTGCTTCAAATTTTACAACTATATCCAGCACTATAATAATCAATATTTAGAAATAGAAAAACCAGAATGCTAATTTGTAATACATTCATATGTTTAGACTTTATGTTATACAGAAGATATAGAAGCGACTGTCAGTATTAAACTTCTATTTTTTATAATTCTGATCACTAAAAATAAATCATTAAAATCATTATAGCGATGGCAGACAGTTTTTGATAAAACTTTTAGTTGACGTGTTCGCTGCTTTTCACGATGAATCATTGGTCAAACAATCAAAGGTAACGAGAAACCCTCTTGTTGATGTTATCTACGATTTGTTATGATAGCGAATCTTATCGATAGTGAAGTGGACTTAATGACTGATTTCCATTTTCACCAAACACTCGCGTCATTCTTTAAACTTTTTGCTCGACTCAGAATAATCGATGAGAACGATTTCTCATTCTACTCTTACATAGAGTAGCGCGCTGAACTAACAATGGCCGCTGTACGAAATAGGAAAGTTTGGTTCATATTAAGCCATACTCTTCTAACTCTTTTAGTTTTGAGTAAATCGATTGCGAATTCTTCCAACGATTTTCAAACATCGGATGATTCAGGACAACATCGAACTCTTCTACTTAGCAGTAAGGACCATCATCGTAGAACCTTGCATAATCAGTATGCTTCTGGAGAGGAGGTTCAAAATGTCCCTGGGGAGCTGAGTCTGGATGATGACGAATTGCTAAATATAAAGAGAGTTCTGAGAATGGCTGACTACAGAGGATCAACCTTGGAGAGCTTGTTGAAACACCAGCAAGATCTACCGAGTTTGGAAAGACTGTTGCACGGCTTGGCAGGGATTTCACCTCACATCAGAAAGGCCTTAGTTGGTAGCACTGGTTCGTCTCCTTATGCAAAGCCTCTGGATGGTTTTCGGATGAGAAGTGGCGGTGGTTCTATACCGGAAGTCCGTGCAGCTTCAGAAAAGAATTACGAGGACTGCTATAGGGACTATGCGGCTTACGTTGAACCACTAACCAATCGGCTGTATAACTCACTAATAAGACCGACACTGTGTGAGGGCCTTATTGCAGCCCAATGCGATGTTCTTTATCCACCAAAACCAGAAATTGTCATGCCACCGTGGGGCAGATACTTCCTGGACGCCCACGGAAAACTACCAGAGGGATTGGGCGAAGGTAAGTTCCATTTTGTGGGAGGATATGACATGTGTTTGGATCAGGCTGTTGTTTATAACGATACGCTAGGGTTGGAGCATGAATTCAACGGGTTTTATTGCCGCATTAGTTTAACCCCGAATAAATTTCTGACAGAAAATTCGACGAGAGATTTAAAGCTCCTGTACGGAGTGTGTGCTCCAGATACATGCACGAAAGATATGGTGCTTGATTACATATACGAGAATATCTTCCTGAGTTACTTTCTGGATATTGTCCTCAATATGACCATCACACATGTAAGTACTTTCTCTATACAATGTTTAGTTATATTATTTTATTTATCTCTGGTAAGAACTACAACCAACGTCAGAAAGGGCATTCGGTTGGTGAGCGCCTAGGCTCCAGTAATTGCCAGAAAACTTAAACGAATGGATAAATCGTCTATTCGTATCCCGACCCTGGTTAAATTGGGATTTAAGGGAAGATGATGATGATGATGATCTCGGGTGAAAACTGAGTTGCTTATTTAATAATTTAATATTAAATATGATAGACTGTGTATATATTTACATATTGCTATTATTAGCTTTATTAAGATTAAAACTAAACTAACTTTTTAAACAAGGTTCAACCTTCAACGAACAGGTTATTAGTGCTTAGTGTTGTGCTAGTAGGCAAAATTGCACTGATTACGATATACATGTATGCTAAACTATGAACCGTTGTTAAAGTTAACTTTAGAGTATTAACATAAATTCCTAAGAGTCGACCAACCCAGATACAGCCAACACACACACCAAAAAACACGACAACACCATCAACATCAACACATATCGAAGAGGTAGAAGGCCTAGCTAGTTTAGTAACAATCGAGGAATAGAGTCACTGATATAAGTCTTTGTAGTGGCTAAAATTTCTAAACTCATAAAAATAATGGCACACTGGGTCAGGAAGCACATATGCTTGTTTAAGGCCCATTTCCTCCTTCCTCTCCATGGTTATTAGTAATCGTTGCCCATTGATCGCACATCATTGCAGCCGGCGCGGATATAAGAATAACCTTCCATCACCCTGGGAATTTGTTCCTTCTAAGCTGTCAACACTCGGTCTTTCAAGGTGGTCACCCACAATGTACTAACTGAGGTCGATGTAGCTTAGTTCCGATTATTGACCCGCAACTATACCAAGTGCGCTAATACCGCCGTCAATGCTGCTGTTGTTGTTATTGTTGTTGTTGCAACAACAACGTTCAATTGTTCACTTTCAATTGTTCATTCAATTGATGACGTTCAATTGTCTACACACTATCGGGCTACTTGATTCTCAATTAAACGTAACTGCTTCGCTTAGGTTATCAAATAACAAAGGGGCTTCTTAAAATTATTCTTTGATCGAATGAATAACAGTTATTTGCCTAAAATATTTACAAATTACGTAAAATCAGGTTATGTATTTTGTACTAGCTGCACTTGATTAATACTTTTTAAAAATTCCCTTAAATTAAACAAATGAAATTTTATATATCGACAACAGGGAGAAGACTAGGGTCATGAACTCACTGCCACAAGACCTTCGATCTTGTAATTGTATTGGTACTTTCCTTTTCAGGGTAAACCATCTCTTTCCGCCATAGGTCTACATAGTGAAGCTTGCTTTGGATCTTGGACTTGCACTGTTTTGATCTCGCTTTCTCTTTTGGTCTCTGTGTGCTCAGTCGTCAGCGTGTGGTGCTTTGGCGCCGGTTTGTGTATTATCTGTAAGAGACGTCTCTGACATTGCCTTGTATGGCGAGGAACCGGTCGTTAAATTCTTATTGATTGATTGATTAATTGATTGATTGATTGATTGATCGATTGATGAAATAGAGGAGGCTAATTGGGGGGGGGGGCTAAATTGGGAGCTTGATTCTTGTCCTTATTTATTTATATGTCCAAGTCAGGCCCAAACTTTAAACAAGTAGTTGAAAGTTGGGACCTGCACACAAAGTCTAGGAGGCTTAGACCCCTAACCCTATAATTTCGTCCCTGATTAACAAATTAAATTAGTTACAAAGTTCAAATTCTAACGTACATTTTAATACAATTGCGCAGGTATATTGCGGTCAGGAGCTGGAGCCTTCCACCGATGTGCCATTCCAGGTTGCTGTGGGTGTCATCATCTCCCTAATCATCCTCATCGTCATCGGCACCACCTACGACGGATTCTTCAGAATCCGCCGAATTCGTATTCTCCTAAAGAGGCGACAACCTGACAACAATGCCTCCACTCCCCTGTCCGCCATATTAAACGATAAGATTTCATGGCGGCATAGACTGGACTTAGTTCTCGTCTCTTTCTCTTTCTATTCCAACATCGGAAAGATTTTCGGATCGGCGGCGCAACCCGGAGATCTGAGAGTCCTGAATGGGATTAAGTATCTTTCATTCGTCTGGGCGATATTAGGAAATACGTATCTCTTAGGTCCAGTCTACCAGGAAAGCCTAATTACGGCCAACCTCTTGACAGCTCTGAAAACTCTGCCGCAGAATTTCTTATTTCAATTCGTTCTCAACTACCAGTACAACATCGACTCGTTTCTGGTGGTCAGTGGTGTACTGGTATCCTGGTGGTGGCTGAGATACTTTGAGCAATCCGGTGGAAAGATGACGCTGCGACTCGGCATAACGATGTCCCTAAGGCACATCGCTAGAAAATACTGGAGACTCGCTCCTTCACTGATGTTTACTGTTATGTTCTACACCTGTCTCTATCGATACTTTATCGAAGGTCCACTTTATCCTCAGGATATATCCGATGGAGATAATTGTAGGGTTAATTGGTGGGTTGATTTGTTGATGGTTCATAACCTCGTGAGAAAATCCCACATGTGTCTATCATGGATGTTCTACGTGCCGATGATTTTTCAGATTCACGTGGTAGCACTGGTGGTGCTGGTTCCGCTTGTTATATGGCCGGTAGTTGGATACGTCATCCTAGGATTGCTATTTGCTGCCAACATCGGAATCACCGGATATGTGTTTGAAGATCTTAGGTAATTATTTGCCACCTATTTGATCTATGTTATTAGAAGTTTTACTAGAAGAAATTTTATTTTAATCTAAATTAATTAAGTGCTTGAATGATTTATTTTAATAAATCATTAATAGCCCTAAATCTAAATTTAAGCGATGGATTATTTTTAGTTAGGTATTCTTGATGGACTGTTCGGACAAAATTAGTCTTCAAAAACAAAAAGTGTTGTTCTCGTACGCAATGAAATGCTTTCTTAAATATGCTCAGTCTGAAAGTCACGAATAGAAAGAAGGCTGAACACAGCGCATATTGGCACACAGTACAGATTCAATATCCCAATCAATCAATAAGAATATAACGTCCATTTCCTGGCCATTTGGCAATGACGGGGACGTCTCTTGCAGCTACACTGCATAACGCCGGTTCCTTGCCATAAGGCACTGTCAGGGAATCTCTTGCACACACTGCATAAACAAGCGCTAAAACCCCACACGATGACGACTGATATGCAAACACTACATGAGAAAGTGAGATCAAAACAGTGCAAGTCCAAAATCCAAGTCAAACGTGTCAATATTTAGACCTATGGCGGAAAGAGTTGGTGTTTAGCTTGACCAGGAAAGTGGCTTACCCAATATAGGCTAATTACAAGATCAAAGATCTTGATGAATAGATAAAAATACAGATACATAATAAACTATACATATATTTGATTTATGCCTATTAAAGAATTGCAAATATAAATTGTATCATTAATTCAGATTCCACGAAGACAGCGGCACTCTATTCAGTGAATTCCTAATGGCTCCGTGGTGTAGATACGGAGTCTACATTATCGGCGTATCAGTTGGAATCATACTACACAAAACAAAACGCAAGCTAAAGATCCATCCACTACTCGACATAGCTGGCTGGCTGGTCGCTATCGGCACGATGGCGGCCATTGTATTCTCCACGTACAGTGAATTCCAGGTGGGAGGAACCCCATGGTCGCCTGCCGCTCAGACGGCCTACGATGTCCTTTCCCATCCAGCATGGGGACTATGCGTCGGATGGATGATTCTTTCCTCTGCTACAGGACATGGAGGAGTAATGGCGAAGTTTCTGGAATGGAATACCTTCAGAGCCCTGAGCCGGCTGGTCTATATGTCTTTATTAACCAGCTCGATTCTTATATTCCGCTACGTTTATTCCAGTAGAGTTCTGCTGTATATTGATATGTACCATATAGGTTATATCTTCTTGGGGCATCTGATTTATCTCGTTGCCGTGGGTCTAGTATTTGCCTTGCTCTGGCACTATACGATATCTATAGGCTTAGAGAACGTTGTAGCTTGCAAGACAATGGCAGACTGGTTGAAAAGTGGTCGGTATCCCCCGGAAATAAACAGAACTCTGGAAAAAATGTCCTCCAGCAAAACAGATTAGGAGTAGGCCTTTCATTTATCCTGTTCATTTACTCTGTGCATGTGTTTCAGTCTATAAAAGTTAAAAACTTTTTATTAATTGTTATCAGTTATTTTTTATTAGTTGTTTTTTATTATTATTTGCTTTTACTATTTAGGTCTGTTATTTAGCTATTTATTAACATTTATTGTCATTTGATTGTTGTGCATTTTTCGGGATAGTTTTTATCTTCCAATGAAGTTCTTAGGAATAATTCAACCAATAGCAAACCATCTAAAATCAGTTCAACAACATTCAACAATATGAAAAATGACAAATGTATTATTACCAGATGTGGTACGTACTTATTGATTAAATTACAGTTACGATTCTTGTAGTCGAGTTTTGCATTTAATTATTGATATCATTAATTTCATTGTTAGTGTTATATGATTAGTTATCACGGCGGGCATTTCTACAAATATTCATTTGTGCTTCAATTTCATAATAAGCTAATTTTACGATATAGTTATCTATACTTATACAGCTGCACTAGTTGGTCATGCATCGAATCATTACATGTGGCGAGCGTATGACACCTGATCGGATGCGACATTTGTGCGGTTAATTCATTTGTGCGGGTATGATATTTGTGCGGATGTGACATTTGTGCGGGTGTGATATTTGTGCGGGTGCGACATTTGTGCGGGTGCGACATTTGTGCGGGTTAGACTTTCAGACAGAGGACACTTGCGGTTGCTCGGTTAAAAACGTTTGACTAAATGCACAGCATATGCAGACTAAATGCACAGCATATGTACACTAAATACACATCATATGTAGAATAAATGCATAGCATATGCAGACAGGATTGTCCCCCCCCCAAAAAAAATAGGTTTGCTTTCAAGGAGCTGCAGCAGTACAACCTTACACCGTGACTGTAGAAATTTTGAAATTAATAGAAATTAATATGACGACGATGGGAAATCGTGTAAGATGAAAATCAGTTTAATAAAATACAGCTACATAACTGTAAACATAAAGACTGTAATAACATAAAGCTACATAAGCTTCAAAACTGAATAAAGTAATGTGTAATGAAAGAAAACAACTATTGAAACACATATTCCGATGAGCATGTTGAATGTATTTATGACAATTATATATGGGAAAATAACTTATAAATAGCTGAGCGTAAAAACAAAAAAATACTAAAAGTCCAGCTTACCCCAGTAGTTGATAAGACGGACTACTATTTTATGTAAAAAAGCTGGTAAAGCTAATGATAACGTCAGTTTCCTCACTCGAAAGCCATGTCAGTGACGGGCGAGCCCAGGATTTGAACCCCGCACATACTGATCAGCGGTCGAATATCTTACCGACATCACCACTGGCTCTAGCCAGTAGGACGAATCTGTAGGCCTATCTGTCACAATGCAATTAAATTGTAAAAATAAAGCGAAACAAAGTACTGCCTTAATGAAACTATTCCATAAATACCTACATACATTAAGTTTATAACGTAGTCAAATTAAGTTGCGTTGGTACTTAAGTAAAAGTAACTAGTGTAACAAAATAACTGACTTACAGCTTCGTAGTTTGTGCAACTTTGTTCAGGTTATTTAAAATTGAACATTCAACTCGAGAAGCTATTAACATCAGCCTATGGTGGAATTAAGAATCTACAGCTTGACTTATTTCATTAGAGAAAAATCCATAAGAGGCACATCAAGTATCATATGAGTTCTATAGAGATGAAATTCGTAAATGATTCCATTTTAAAATATTTATATATGAATAACGAAGTAAATAAAATGCTTAAAATTGTAATTCAGAAATCATATGCATCAAATCCATAACCCGGTACAATCATTAATAATTACTCTGCCCATAAGAGAAGCGTACAATTCGCATATTCTAAAATTGCAAAAATTTTTACTGCCAAAGTAGCTAAGAAACATTATATCGATAGTGAAATAACGGTTATGAAAAACTGTATTTGGTAAGATGGGCTACCATAAATGCAGGTGGTTCATCTTACCCAAGCATCACATACTATTTTAGAATTATTTAATTTACTTTGCACCTTATATTTTCCAATAAATATGGGAATTTATGTATCTATTATATCCCCATATATCGTAAAAAATTTATACTATAACATATCAGTAGTTATTGTGTGCAAGCCCTTATGGGCCAAATCTGAAATATTATAATGAAATTCCTCAATTTGACTATTTAAAAAAAATTCTTTTACACCATTTCTGAGATATCCAAGTAAACATCTTTGAACCAGTCTGATGAATAATTGTCATGAAAATTGTGTAGAAAAATTGTCTAATTAAGTGAAAAAATTCACTTTTTGAAATCACTGTTTACGTAATCCATCGTACACGATTGAGAGGCCGACACTCTGTATGCTCAAGTGTGTATGTTATCCATTACATCGTTCCTCCTGTCTGCCGAATATCGTATTTAATATAATTTAAATATACCGAAAAGATGCCGCGCAGAATCTTTATTAGTGGCTGCTATAGGTGTGACATTTTATTAATATTGAAAGCTAGTGCTGGAATTAGTAGGAATTCTAGTTAAGTTTAGTACAATTCATTTTAATTGCCTTATGATCCTATGTTTACGAGTGTATGTGTGTGCATGTAGGCTATTTATATGTGATACATCTTGATCCTGTCTGTTTTTTGACGAATAAAGAAATTAATATAATAATAATTTCGGTCATATCATACAGAATGATCTTCATGCTGACTTGGACATTAATCGCGAGATAAGGTGATGACGTTAAAACATTTTGTAACTTCCCAAAATTTAGTAGTGTCACTGAAATGCTTGTATCTACTTGGTTGCCGGTATTTAACACAGAACGTATTATATAACTCGTTCCAGTTTGTTAAAACGTGTTGAAGAGTCTAATAATCTCTAATCTCTTTCTCTCTCTCTCTCTCTCTCTCTCTCTCTCTCTCTTAGTGAACTGCCTACAGGCAGATCCATGGTATATAACGCCTCCACTCTTCTCTGTCTTCCGCTTTCCTCTTTAATTAATTCCATGCATGCGTGGATCTTTAAATTATATAACATACCTAATCTCGGCCTGCCCCTGCCTCTTTTCTCTAATAATAATAATAATAATAATAATAATAATAATAATAATAATTTATAACAGTCTGTTAGAATCCCAGTCCAATGCAGTAGACAGAGCACGACTCCTAGACGTATCAACCAAAAGAAGCAGCGACTGGCTTCACGCTCTCCGTGTTGCTTCTTGTGGGCTTTTTTAGACAATGAGGCGATTCGAGTAGCCGTTAGTTTCCGTTTAGGGGCGAAAACTCGCCAGCCTCACTTGTGCCCCTGCGGTCATACAGTCGACGCTTTAGGTCTCCACGGCCTCTCTTGCAAACGAAGCTCAGGTAGAATGTCTCGCCATCACAATTTAAATGACATAATTTGGTGAGCACTTTCAGGCATTCCTTCCTCAAAGGAACCAAGTGGGTTGTCCAGATCAGACGGCAAGCGTCCTGACGGCATGACTTTAGTGCCCTGGTGCAACGGTAAATGTGCCGTATGGGGCGTCACGGCCATGGACACAATGGCAAACTCCTACCTGAATACGACTTCAGTCACAGCCGATGGAGCTGCTGTTCATGCTGCCTCGGAAGTTGGGTAAATACCGTGATCTGTCCATAGGATATGAAGTTGTTCCGGTGGCCATTGAAACCATGGGTCCGATGAATCCCGAAGGAGTTGACTTTATTAATCGCATAGGCAGACTTATTGCAGTGCAAACCGGCGATAAGCGAGAGACATCTTTTCTTTGGCAAAGGCTTTCCATGACTTTGCAAAGATTTAATGCAGTCTGCTCCAACAATTCTTTTAAGCCGATTGATGACCTCGAGTAGCCGGGCGGCGATTCAGCACATATTGCTTGAATCGTTTTTATTTAACCCCAGGTTCTTTACACGGGGTAAATTTAAAATAAAATAATAATAATAATATAATTAGTTTAATCGCCTCTTTTTAAACTTAATTAAATAAAGTCTATTTTATCTTATTTTTAGCCCAGGGCAATAAAAAATAAACAATAATTATAATAATAATAATAATAATAATAATAATAATATTTTAATAATAATAATAATAATAATAATATTTTAATAATAATAATAATAAACAGCAATCAGTATGTACACGCTTCAAACAAAATGGCTAATGTTAAATTTTTTCTGTTAAAGGCTTCTTCCAAAATTCAAATCCGAATGAAGCCGGACCAATATTTTATCGATTACATCAAAGGTCAGTTTACCCGAAGCTGTTTACTTGAAAACCGTAGATGGATTGTTTGATTTAATTTAAATTTTATGGCTTCACTCAGTGGGGTAGTGTGATGCTAGTAATAATTTGAGTATGTATGATTTTGAGCTAGTATGATTTTATTCTTGCTGGGAATATGACACCATTATGCGGTAAATGAGAGGACGACTTGTTACGAGATTGAAGGAACTGAGGCTGTGTATGGGCGGTACTTTGAATGCGATAACTCTACTAGTAAATATATAACAATCAATAATAAACCAACATTTAATATGGGAATAAATTACGTAATTCTCTGTAAGATTGAATGTCTATTGGTTCAGGAAAATCTTTTGAAAATTAATCTGCTAGTCAAATGTAGGCTATGCTTACTTAAAACTATTGATCTAAGTCTGATTTTATTTCTTACCGTAATAAGTTAAAAACCCATTTAATAGAAGCTTAAAAATTTGGCCAGCTATATCAAAAGACGAGAATTATGGGGATCGAGTTGAAATATTAATAGTCGAAATAAATTGGAGAAATTCTTTGCATCACTGGCGACGATCTTAATTGATTGAAAGCTCACGAACGCTGCGTGTAAGCTGATTACATCTCCTCTCTTCCCCTCTTTCTGCATGCACCATCAACGAGTCATACCAATTCTTTGTATGACTTTTACGATGCATATGATAGCGTCACACAACCCCCCACCCTGTCAAGCCAGACCCTTTAAGTTTAATAATTACGCACCTAAAGTTAACAGCCACTTTAATTATAGCTTGGGTAACTTTAGATACAGCCCTTTAATTAATCCTGATAAACGGCGGGGTTGCATGACAACAAGCCCAGGGGTATTTCGGTTGTAAAAAGAGTGTAAGGGGTGTGAAGGAAATTAAAGTGATACAAGCTGGTCTCACCAAAAAATGTAACGAAGGTGGCGTTTATGCTTTAGATATGATCAAGGATGGGAAAAAGTTAAGTCTTTTAGTCATAATTAAAATTTTAATTAACTTCTAAAAAGTTTACATCAAAGGTTTAAAAAATGTTAAAGTTAAAAAATATACAGTTAACCAGAAATTTAACTGAACTGTAAAGTTAAAAGATACATTTTTTATTTCTTGCAAAACTTAATAAAAAAATCTACAAATTATTCTATTGAGAGGCCTCTATTATATTAATATATAAGAATCATGTCCTTGGTCTAAAATCTGGAATTTGCATAAATAAGCTTATATTTTATTGTTGGAAAATCTTATATTTTATTGCTGGAAACATAGGATACTGATCCTAACAGGCACTGAATATACAGACACCGAACATAGCAGGCTCTGAACGTAACAGGCACTGAACATAGCTGGCACTGAACATAACAGGCACTGAACATAACAGGCACTGAACCTAACAGGAACATGGGATATACAATTTCAAAGAATTAGGTTTTTATAGGTTCTTTTCCACAGTAACAGAGCTAGAAACCTGAAATCTATGAAATCGTAAATAGAAATGAAATAGTAGCGTAAATGAAATGAAATATTCAATTAGTAGAAATGAAATAGAAACGTAAATGAAATCTATGAAATCAGCAATAGAAATGAAACATTAAATTTTAATGTTGAACGATTGGCTTGACTGTAGCATATCTACAGTATAACAGTGTATGTAGGGCATATATTAATTTAATTAGAGCATTTATCAACAGTTTTTGAAATGTTAATGATGTTAATGTTTGGAATTTCAGAAGACTATAATAAACTTTATGAACTTAAAACCTAAGAACTTAATTTTTGGGCCTATGTGTTTATAGGTTTATAGCACCTATTTTTTCTACCCCTGGATGCATCTCATTTGTCGTAAAACGATACGAGAAGAACATTCACTTGAAATCGTTCAACCAATAACGAGAGGATTTCGTCAATCTTAAGATACATATTGGACTGAAGATGTCTGCTACTACTGGCAGTCGAATTATTCCAGGATCTTGCTTTGGGCCAATGAGAGAATTTGGATTCAATAAAGGAGGCTTTGTGTGGACTATAAATACCTCTATGGATAATACAATACGTATAACTGCTTCATTGCGTGAGCGCGTATGTGTACCGTAGAAAACTGATTAGGCTATTTTAACTTTACAGCAAGGTGATTCTAGGAGGCTTCATAAAACACGCAACTGCGTCAGGATATGAGAGTATTATGTAAAAAAGATTAGAATTATATCAGTCTACATGTATATTAACTTTACAGTACTTAACAATAGCAAATAATTTAAGTATATAGCATTAATATACAGCAACGTGCATATTAATTAAGGTTTGATGCAGTATTATTTAGACTTTAGTGGTGCACAAGCCGTTAGGAAACAAAAAGGCGTGCCCACATAATTAAAAAATTAGACTATAGACGGAAATTAAAGAAGCTGAGCAGTTACTTAAAGCCACGATTTAAGATCGAGTTGCTGTTTTTTTAGAACAAATGATAATGCGTATACATATAAATTAAAACCCCATTCATTATATAAATACTAATCATTCATGAATCATTAGGCTTGGGTACCTTTTTGTAATTGCTTGGTATTTTTGTATTTGCTCTATTTTTCGATTTTAGTTTGCTCTATTCGAATTTTGGGCCTTCAGATAATTTTACTTACTAGGCAAATTTAAATTTAGTTCTACAATTATTTAAATCTTAGCCATACTTATAATAGAACTAGCATCCACTCTACTGTATATCTAAAGACCAATGTGATAGAAAGTCACAAAAATTGAAATCCGTTATCTAGAAAATTGTCGCTATTTAAACATTGGATTTCAGTGGTTATATAATGATTGCAAATATTTATAATATTTATTACAGTAAGCAAATAAAATATGGTGAAATATTTAATGTTAATTTGTAAAATTGTTTTTGTTAGGTATACCGAATGACGTATTAGATTAGACGAGATTTGATCGGGCGTATGTTGTGTCACTCTCGATACGGCTGATCAAAGGTGCAATAGTTGTGCCTGTACGATTACCCAATTTAAATAACATCTAAATCTGGAATGGCTGGAGAGGTATGTATGTTTTTAAATAATATTTTCAGATTTCGCGACTGTGTATTTCAGGCCATTTATACTGTCAAAGTAGTCACGAGTGCTTTAAGTTAGTTAGAATGTCTTTTCTTGCAGTCGCATAGAGTATTTTGCAAATAATTGTTTGTCAGATTTGACTTAGTTTTAATTGTTATATTAAAAAAACTATATATAGCCAATGTTAACGTTAGTTTCATCTCTCGAAAGCGATATCAGTGACATGCGTTCTCAGGATTTGAACCCCGCACTTACTGATTTGCGGTTGGAAGTCGTCATCATCCATCATTAAGTTATTAACTAAGTCATTAAGGTTTGCTCAATCAATCACCATCATTTAATCATTCACTAGGTTATAGGCATATGTTCAATCAAGTTGTTCAAACATCATGCAGTGATTAACAGGCTCAATTAAATCATGATCATTGAATAATTAACTAGGTTATCAATATATGCTCGATCAGTCATCATTACTAAGTCATTTAATTGATTAGGATATCAGTATATGCTCCATCAGGTCATCGTCATGAAGTCATTAACTTTCTGAATCTAATAATCATTGAATCATTAACTAAGTTATCAATATATACTCTATCAAAGTATCACCATTACTATTGCAACTAGGTTATTAGTTTATGCTTAATCAAATAATTATCATTAAGTCTTATGTTCTTCTTCTTTTCAGTAAATTTTGAAATATAAATTTACTACTTTTTTTGGTAAATATGCGATTGTCTTTTTATATTAAATATGATTGCCAAGTCCGGTAAAAAAATCGGGCTGGATTTGGAAAAATTTGCCAGAACTGGAACTGGATTTGCAAAAAGTGTTGGTATTGGGTCAAATCGGAAACGGAATCCGGTACACCCCTAATCAAAATAATCACATCTAGCCTATAGAATTTATTCTCTCCTTTATCATACACAATTAGCTATTTCCTAATCTCTGTTACATTGCGACAATTCGTGGCTGACTTCTATTTTTTGCATCTATATATCGCCTGATCTTGAATATGAAATCCTCACACCAGAGCGATCTATAATTTACTTGGTGCATTTACAGGATTTACAGATCCTCCTGGAAGTCGGGCACACAGCCTGTTTTCGTAAGAAGCCAACGGTCGAGGGTTATACACACGACTGGTCGATGTTTGTTAGGGGTAAAGATGATCACAACATGCTTCTCTATGTCGACAAGGTTGTCTTCAATTTGCATCAGAGCTTTCCTAAACCAAAACGAGGTAATTCTTGTATATCTAGTAATACTATTATATATAATATTTATTTTATATTATTTAACTCAACTAACTATTAATCAAAAACATTTGTTACTTTTAAAAATCATTATTATAATTGTAGCAAATGTAGTTATATTTCTTTCTGAGAAAGGCAGTTCTTCATGTGTGTGTCAGTTTACAGTTTTTCTTTCTTAAACAGTTTCAAAATATTTAAAAATCTCTCTCTCTTTCTTTCACTCTCTTTCTCTCTCTCTCTCTTTATGCAGTGTTTCATTTTAGTGGTAAATCCAAGATACTTATTCCTACTTACGGCTTTTCTGCTCTCAAAGAGCCCTCGGTCATATTACTGATTGTTAAATTATAATGTTTAAGAGATGCTTAATTAAGATGTTGAGCAACTCATATTTAAGGTGTCTAATTACGATAAGTAGTGATGCTTCAAAAATGAATTCCTTGCTTCGAATTCGTCGAAAATGAATTCTTTCTATCAAATTCCTAATTAGATCAGTTGAAGAAAATACTGTTGTTATTCATATTACTTGTTATGTTAACATTGGATATTTTGAAAATTTCTTACTGATTATTTGTGCAGTATTGAAGCAGCCGCCATTTGTAGTAAGTGAGTCTGGCTACGGGGGCTTCGAGATTATAATCGAGATTTGGCTGAAGAAGATCACCGAGCTTCAGAAGAAGAAAGTTATTCTGACGTACGATCTCTATTTACCAAGTGAGTCTGCGCCGCCCGTGAGTAACAAGAGATTTGAGCGACTCACGTTCAATAATCCCACGGAGGAGCTGCGAAATAGATTGCTCAAATGTGGAGCGGTAAGTTGTTATAAAAAGCTAAAAAAAGGTTAACGCTAAAGGTTAAGGTTAACGGTTAAGCTAAGGTTAACGTCAGTTTCCTCACTCGAAAGCGATGTCAGTGATGGGCGAGCCCAGGGTTTGAACCCCGCACCTTCTGATCCGCAGTCGAGTATCTTACCGACTTCGCCACTGGCTCCAGCCTTGTATCTTTGTTTCTATGTATCTTATTACTCCATTTCCAATGTAACTAAGTCAGTCCTTGCTCCTTGAAAAGTACTAGTAAACATATAGATTTTACGCTTGTGTTGCTGAGCAACTGGTGTCATGATATTATCATGATTTTGTCATGCTACTATCATGGTATTATCATGATATTATTAATTTATCATGATACTATCATGGTATTATTATAATACTATAATGGTATTCTGATGCTATCATGGTATTATCATGATACTATCATGGTATTATTATAATACTATAATGGTATTCTGATGCTATCATGGTATTATCATGATGCTATCATGGTATTCTGATGCTATCATGGTATTATCATGATGCTATCATGGTATTCTGATGCTATCATGGTATTATCATGATGCTATCATGGTATTCTGATGCTATCATGGTATTATCATGATGCTATCATGGTATTCTGATGCTATCATGGTATTATCATGCTATCATGGTATTCTGATGCTATCATGGTATTCTGATGCTATCATGGTATTATCATGATGCTATCATGGTATTCTGATGCTATCATGGTACTATCATGATGCTATCATGGTATTCTGATGCTATCATGGTATTCTGATGCTATCATGGTATTATCATGATGCTATCATGGTATTCTGATGCTATCATGGTATTCTGATGCTATCATGGTATCATCATAATACTATTGTGATGCTTTAATGGTATTATCATGATGCTATCATGGTATTATCATGATGCTATCATGGTATTATCATGATAGTATCGTGGTATTCTGATGCTATCATGGTATTATCATGATACTATTGTGATGCTATAATGGTATTATCATGATGCTATCATGGTATTATCATGATAGTATCATGGTATTATCATGATAGTATCATGGTATTATGATGCTATCGTGGTATTATCATGGTACTATTGTGATGCTATCATGATACTTTCCTGATACTGTCATGATTATATCATGGTACTATTGTGTCATAATCATGAGGCACTCTATCTTGTTAGTATTTTAATGTGACCTCATTTGAAGTCTCTTAGTTCCTAATCATGTTATCAAAGTATCCTATTGTCTTATTTTACCCATGTTATTTCCGGGTTGCTGAAGAATTGACCAACCGTGTACTGCTCGTGTCATAGAAGGCGACCAAGGACTAAGATTGAAACTAGTGTCAGAAAGGGCATTCGGTTGGTGAGCGCCTGGGCTCCAAAAATTACTGCAAAATTGTCTAATTTTGGCAATATTTAGTTAAATTTGGATGGAAGGGAAGAAACAATAATGATGATATATTTGTTCAGTCATCTTATTATTTAAAGCATCTCATCATTCTTTCATATTATCAAAATAACTGAGCATCCTGTTTTCTTATCAACAGTCACTTAACGCCCTGTCATATTATCATTGAAGTATTCTCGCTTGCCATCATCTTGTGATCTGGTACCTAATCAACCTGTCAGAGTAAATCTGTATTTAATCATCTTACCAAAGCTCTTTAATATTTAATTATTGACTAGATAGTAAAGGGTTTTGATAAGAAATAATAAATACTTCCTTTATAATTTGACTCAACATATCAAGTAAGTATCTTTTGTTTTGTAAAGTTTCCTCTACCTGGGAGAAACGACAGTTCTCTGATTGTTGGACAATTGACGCCAAAGCCCAAAGCTGTGGTCGTGCCGCAGCAGAAGGTTTCGTCATTTGCCGCTGGTAAGAACCAGGAAATTCAATCGACCTCTCACGCGAGTCAGTCTTACTCTGGTGACAGAAAACACTCTAATAAGGTCTATTACTTAAATTTTCGCAACTTTAGATAAAATATTGTAATAAAAGGTTGATACTATATAAAGGCGGTAGGAATGAAGAGGAAGCTGAGGAAGGCACAGGGGTCCCACCTCGTCGTAAGCAGAATTCCCCAAGAATAATGGTATATGAAAAGGAATGTTATAGATAATTTAATGATCCACTCTTGTATGGACACTAAGAGGAAGACGGAAGATAGAGATGAGTGGAGGCGTTATATACTGTGGACCTGCCAATAGGCAGTGCACTGAGAGAGAGAGAGAGAGAGAGAGAGAGAGAGAGAGAGAGAGAGAGAGAGAGAGAGAAGGAATATGCACCCTGTACTTGATGTTTTGTTGGGGATCATAAACCCATGGCCTCTTGCATAGCAGGTTAATCTTGTTACAACCTTTCTTCATTTCATTAGCAATAATATATGATATAATTATTTTACCATAAAATTCAATATTTTTTTTTTTTTAAAATGTGAAGCAGCTAATGAAATACAACTAAATTCAACAACGTTAACTTATATTGATAGGATAAAAAGGTGAAGTCAGGATCGGGCAGTAGTGCGTCAACTCCATCTGGTGAAAGTTCCGGCAGATCAACCATTCCGTTGGATGTCACGGCTAGAGAGAGATTGGCAGAGAAGAGAAAACTGGAAACTGCTCTATTTGATAACGACCAGGAGAGCGACCATTCCGATAGTGCTGTTCATTCGAAAAAGCAGAAGGTAGAAGCCGACAGAGACAAAAAGGAAAAACATAAATCAAAACAGTCCAAGGTTGAAAAGCCCCATAATCAGGTGTCTTCCAAGGTGGAGAATTCTAAGACTGAGAAATCTTCCAAACATGATAAAGAATCGGAGAAAAGTTCCCGTACCAATTCAACTTCTCGTAAAGATGCTTCCGGTAAAGCTGATGCTGCGTCAGTTGTTACTATACAGTCTACCTCTAAATCTTCTGGCAAATCGTCTAAAACCGAAACTACAGAGTCTGAAGGGAAGCACAAATCATCCCATCACAAAAGTTCTTCTTCGAAGTCATCACGTGACACAAAGCACAGTGAGGCAGTGGCTGAGAGTTACGGTGAAAAAATGCCTTCCTTGGAGAAATACAGCAGTCATTCCATCGAGTCAGAAAGCCAGCGTCATCATTCCGGCTTAAAACTAAACATTTCTGTTAAACCTTCCACAGCTAAGACTAGTCATGATAACAAAGAGAAATCTAAGAGCAACCCTTCAAGATACGACACTGGCTCTAAATCCATACCTGGAGCCGATATCAAAGCCTCAAAGAAATCTGCAGAAGTTTCTTCCAGGAGCACGGTGCCATCAACTTCTGAAGACTCGATGGATGCCGAATCGTCAGTAGAGCTTGATGTCATGGAGGACGAGTCGCCGAACAGTGTTGCCAGCTCTGTGGAGCCTACGAACGAGGGTTTGCGTCAGCGTCAACCTTTGAATCGCCTCCTCGCAGATATGGATAGCAGTGACGCAGACCAAAGTGACGATGATAACGAACATAGAAAATCTGATGCTCGTAAATCTCCCAGTCCAGACGGTTCTAGTGATTCCTGCGATAGTGAGGCGGAGGTTGAGGCAGAGTCATCCCCCAAACCAGTTGTTCCTCCATTGAAGCTGGTCGTGCCTTCATTGGCCATACAGAAAGCGGATGTTCCTTTGGATACGAACAAGAGCTACAAGTCCAAGTCTGTGGCTCAGGTAAAGGAGAGAGATCGTTGGTCACACTCGCCGACTTCTGTAGAGTCGACGGATCGTGTCGTTGACGCCGGGTCTCGTGATACGATAGTCAATCCCTCAAAGTCAGCGTCAAAGCAATATACAGCGTCAAGCAGTAGCAGCAGTCATGTGAAGTCTGACAACAAGAGACTCTCGGATCCGATTAAGACTTTTAAAATCAATTCGCCTTCTGTTCCGGGGGATAGCAGATCATCTACATCAAAGCTTCCTAATGAGACTCTTATGAAAACAAGCAAATCCGGAAAGGATGCAGTGCAAAATAGCTCACAGAAAACTAAGGCATCTCACATGACTAAAGAAGGAAGCGATAAAAAGCCAGATGATACTTCAGTAACTGCTTCCAGTCAGAATGCTAACATTCTAAGTGATAAAAAGCATTCTAAGGCCTCATCTGGTATCACAGCTAAATCTGATCATACTAGCAAGCTATCTGTTGACAAAAAAATCAAAACTACGACTGAAACTGAACTCAAGGCTGATTTAGTTGCTAAAAGCGAATTAGGTGTTTCTGAGGCAGTCATCCATAGTCCGAATCAGTCAGAGACAAAAAATATTCTCAATGTCGAAACATATCGCTGTAAGAACGGCAGAACTTTAAGACATCTCTTAGACCTGCAGCAAGTTCTCTTAAATATGACTGATATAGATAAGCTCGAGAGGATTGTCGACGTCATCAAAGCTACGGGAAGTTTCAAAAAGAGTGACGAGACGTTTAATTTTGATCTTTGCCGTCTCGACGCAGCCACGATGGACCGTATCGAAAAATATCTCAAGACAACCTAAGACCGATTGGCGTGATGACCTTCGACTCAGACTTACTAGTTGAAACGTATCATTTTTAAAACTTATCTCGTTTGCTTTGGTGTTTTGCTTGTAAATTTTATGACTGTCAGTTCAAGATTGTGTAACCGCTATTTGAGATGTTTAACGATAAGAAATGCTTGTTCCGTTTTAGATGCGTCCTAGCTTCTTTTTTAATTTTTAAGAGACAACATTTGAATTTTTACCATTTGCCTCTTTTTATGTTAAATATAGGTTTCTAATGCTGTGTTTTACTCATGTCATACTATATGTAGTACAATTCTAAGTTAATGTATGAAATGCATTATGGATTCAGCTCTCGTTTCTTTTAGTAAAAAGTACTGTGTTAGGTGGCAATTGAATTATACACTTTTGCAGTGAATATGTACAGTTGACAGTAAGATGCCTATAGGTTGTGAGCTTTGTTATATTTTAGGAAATTTTTTTTCATGAAATTTCCACATCTAACCTCTAGTAACATGCCTGAAATTTTTTTTGAAATTTTATTGAAAATTTTAGTGTATCTTTTAAAATTCAATAGGGATTATACAGAAGGGTTTTGTACTAAACTCTTGTGAACATGCTCGAAGTTAAGATTAAAATCTCCAATGGCTAATATTAATTAGCGTAAAGTACAAGTGATGTAGGTTTAGGATAATATATAATAAATTTGATTTATTTTATGTCATTTTAAATAAAGTTGTTAAAGCTGTTTAAAGTTGTAATATAAAATTTATTGGCGAGCCGAGAGTTTTTGCTTACCGGCCCGGTGGATACGTTGTTCAACTGTCAGTCAGTTGGTGTAGGATTCAAGTCTGGTGCTCTCCATGTGCTTTCAGGTCAGGAAGCTGATGTTAAGCTCTGGAGACAAAGTGAATTTGTGACCTATATTAATATCCATGATATTTAAATGTATAATGTTAATTTAAGTTTAAATAGATATATGCAGTAATATTGGCAAATTTCATATATCATATAATGAAATAATTAATGAAATTACCAGCCTTATTGCATTTCTTGCTCTACAGGTGTATTTGATCTAATGAATGGTCTCCATAAAATGTCATATTAAATTACTGGCAATTATATGTTGAGTTATCACTAGACTTCGAGCAGCTTTTTACTGTCCGAATAACTATTTGCTTATTCGAGTTATTGGAGCAGGTGTAGTTCCTATCTTTAAAGACTTTTGACACTGTCGTCATCTGACAAAAGAATAACCCTTAATTCACATAGATAACGTTTTCATCATCTTATAAAAGAATAGCCGTTAATTCACATAGATAACGTTTTCGTCATCTGGCAAAAGTGTAATCTTTAATTCACTTAGATGATACGATAGTTATCTGAGAAAATATAATGCGTAATTAAGTCACGTAATTGACGTGACAGTCATCTGACAAAATATAACGTTTATTTCACGTAGGTGACGTGATAGACATATGACAAAATATAAAGTTTATTTTACATAGATGACGTGATAGTCATCTGACAAAGCATTACGTTTACTTCACTTCATGTTTAAATCGCTTTGTATTTGATATAGCTTTGCGTATTGATTGTTAATTCAGTGTTGGCTTGCTGTTTGAACCAGTTATATATTCCTTGTTAATGGTGTTTGAAGTTGTAGGATATTATTTGCTGTACAATTTGTCTTGGGTAACATTGTGTTTAAAATATAAATAATGAATAATTGTATAATGTAAGAAATCTACAATAGTATGATGAAGACTTGTAAATAAACTAAATGGACTTGTAAATTTTTGAACATGCATCAGTGCATAATTGATGCATGTTTTTATTTTCGTATTGTTGACCGCTAATTTGACGCTCTCTTTGTGCATGTGCAAATGCTAAATTGCCTATTTAGTTCTGCGAAAGCGTTGCATATCGATCTCTTTCACTTTAAGAGTATCAGACTTTAGTCCTTTTTCAAACGTTTGGTTCAATCCACAGCGCCAGTTTTGCTTACTAAAAGTGACCCACTTAAGTCTCTAATGATATCACGTGTGTAAGGCTTAGTCTCTGAATGCTTCAGCTAAGTTTCCAACTTTGAATCTATATGAAAATGATTAAATATCGAGTTCGTCCGTAGTTAATGTGCTTTCGGATGCTAAAAGTGATGTAGAGTCGCATTTTTGAGACTGTACATTTGAGATTGGAATCTGATATTCATTGACGTCCTGCATATTCACACGGCCTGGAGAGGGTTGTTATTTGTAGAGCAATCACTTCATTCTTGATTTCACATCGTGAAAACCTGCCTAGAGTAACTTTGTTTTATAAATTTCCACAGTTATGATGTTTTATTTATGTCAATAAGTTTACGAAACGTTTATACAAGAAGGGCTATTTTGTAATATATCAAATGACGTATATTTAGAGTTAAAGCTTGTGCGGTCTGATGCTATACAGAAGACAAGCGTGCATTGGTGTTTCAGTGTATGCAATGCTTGTCCAATTGAAGGGTATAGTTTGGATATTTTTTGTGATTGACTGTTTATCCTGCCAAATGTAAGTTGTTGCCTGCCATTTTTCCGAACACTTATCCTCATACATGAATTTTTGATAGTTAATTCTGAAAATGAAATATTTATCTGCATGTTTCAAATTTGCCCTTTTTGAGTATTTCTTAGTTTTTTTTTCATTGAGAAATATTTACTTTGTACATTTTGAACATTATCAGGTGGAACTCTGTCAATAGGTGGAGCGTATGCCTGGGCATGGACTCCTTTAATATACAATATATATATATATATATATATATATATATATATATATATATATATATATATATATATATACATATATATAATTGCGTTATAGGAGTCAATTAAGTTTTACTGTGTGAATGATGAGAAAATCTTGTGTAAATCTGGTGGTGTGAGATTTGGTAACTGTAATTCTTAGATGTACTGTAATTCTAAGTTGTAATCCTAACAGAGATTGACTCTATAATTATTAGTCAGTGATGATTGATCATTTTCGTTTAGATTTCGGTTGGTTTTACCTTAGTTCATAAAATTTTAGATTAGAAAAATCGGCCACACGCCGTGCATGAAATTGCTGTGAATATCTTTTAATTGAGCTTTAATATAGTTTTAGTAGTATAGTTAATCGAGGTCTTCTGTTAATAAAATATGACAATACATGCTGTCAAAGTGTTTTATCAATGATATTATCAGTGCTCTGAGTAATTCTCTCAAAAATACACTCGCGTGAGTTATTTATACACTTTAGATTTATACTTTTTGTCTCAATGACGTCGTTTGTAAATAGAGGAATATTTGTCAAACTTTTGCTCTAGAAATCGACCTCACTCAGTGAATATAAATTCAACTGCATAATTTTCTTATTTTTTGAAAATTTGGTAGAATTAGCTGACTTAAAAAGTGACAAGTTGAAATGGTAAAAGTTGAAAAGGGTAAAATAGATTTCTCGTTATAGGCTAGACTGTAAAATACTTAGTATTTGAATGCAAACGTTGTTGATAGGTCGAAGTTATGGTCTCAATTGTAGAAATATATTAATATGCTTATTGTATGTTAACATTCTAGGTGACTCATTGCTAAATGTTGACTGTTTTTCTATGCTTCTGTTCTGCTTATTATGATACTGGTGTGTTATAACTGTGCATTGTGGTTTCATTTTAAATGATTATGGATTGACTGAAGTAGAGGGTGTCTGCATCTATAAACTTAATTTAGATGCCTGCTAGCCTTTGATCTCTCATTTTCTCTCACTCTCGTCGTCTCTTTTCATCAGATGTACTTGTAGATGTTGGACACAAGACTTAAATTCCTTCCTAAAAATTCCTATTTCCTAAATTAATTATTAGCTATTTCATTAAGAATTCACTATCAACCATTAAGTTTATTCTGACAGAAAACGAATTTTTTCACCTATTTTACTTATGAAATAAACTAAAATGAAGCCTTTCTGCAAGAAAATGTATTAATAGGCCTCTAGTTTCATTGGAAACTAGAGGTATTTCTAATTCCTCTAGTTTCCTGATATCTTCTTTCTTTAATGTCCACGTTTTACTTTCATACTGAAGTATCGACCACACCCATATTTTCACAATCTTTATCTTTGTGTTTTTCCCAATGCCTTTTGTTAGTAGTTTTTTTCTCTTTCGGAAAGTCTATTATGCCTGTGCAATTCTACATTAACTACTGAATTCCTTTAGTACTTTTATTCTTTATTTACTATATTTGCTACTGAATATAAATATACATTAATACATATTTTGCGTATGATTGTATGAAAATTGTTCAAATGTAAATATGCTTGTTATAGGCCTATACGTTGAGCTAATGCTTTGAGAATCAACGCAGGATCGATGATTGTCTGTCATTGGTTGTGGCTATACTATTTATTAATTATTACATACATTTCATAAATCTCTAATTGTTAGCATTAGAGCTAAACTATTTTGCAGATAGTAGGTTAATTTGATTATCAATGATGAAATAGAAGTACTAGACATTAAATACAAAGTTGGCTGTTAGAATATTTCTTATCAGTATCATCATTTTCAGATCATCAATAGGCTAATTATTAATTAAACTGGCAGGCAATTTAATTGCGAAGTTCTTTTCGTAAAATCTTGGCTTAAGAATAAATTTATTAGAAAACCAAATGTAGGGTGATAATCCGTAAAAAAAATAGTTCTGATGTATAAACAGTAAAATTTTAGTGTTATCCATCTTTAAACTGCAATTGCTTCGAAATGTCTGACTAAAACAGGAAAAATGGATGGTTTACTTCAATCTTCTCTTCAGGCTTTTTCATTTCGCTTTGCCACTGGCTCCAGCCAGTGGCGAAGTCGGTAAGATACTCGACCGCTGATCAGATGGTGCGAGTTTCAAATCCTGGGCTTGCCCGTCACTGACATCGCTTTCGAGTACGGAAATTGACGTTAACTGTAGCTTTTTACTTTAGAAACTTTCCGGATGATTAATGTGAAGCACTGGTGACTGGATTAACTTGTTTTACACTGTGTGTCCTCATGAATGAGGGGCTAATGGGTTATAGAAGGAATTTATGTCTTATATCTCTCTTCTGAAATGCCACTAATCCATGTATAAGCTGAACAGTATAGTTTGACACTGAATCAACCAATGCTGGTTAGAACAATTTTTATGGTTTCTGCATGATCAAGTAAACTCATTAATTTTATTAAAATAGTAGGTTTGTCAGTTCTGCTTGATCAAGTAAATTCAGTAGTTTTATTAATGCGCTAAGTAGTTTGCTTTGTCAATTGTTTCTTTTTTGAGCAAACTTAAAATGCAGCATCTGTACCGCAGGTTTGTCTAACAAGAAGTATTTGAATGAATTCGTGTAACCTATTTCGCTTCTGACTTCCGTTAGGCCTACATCTCTTTCAGGTGAAGATCTGGACGTGAAATGTTATTCGATCGATTTATATCGTTAAGACTTGGGAGAAATATTTGCATTCATTACCCATGACTTCCTATGGTTTCATCTATGAGATTGTATCATTGCCGAATATTACTGGGTAATGGTTATTGTATAATTAAAATAAGAATATAAATAAATAATAAAAAGTAGGCGGGCTGGCATTCAGCTCTTATTGCTCGAATCGTTTTATCAAAATCTAAGCTCTTCTAAATTAATTACTCTTGTGAGACCTTGCTTACCTTCACGCTCTAAGCTATCTAATCGTTCTGTCCAGCATGCTGCACCGCAAATCTGGAATTCTCTTCCATCTAATGTAAGTCTTCGTTTTAAACGAAGAAGCGTTTTAAAGCACATTTCTTTTCTATGAGCAGTTCCATAGGCAGTTGAAGATCTATCTTTCCATCTCTCTTTTCCATCTAGTGTCCATGAGTTGCGAATAGCGACTAAGCCCCCTTTTAAAATTTCTTTTATCTTTGGACTGATTTTCTGGATTTTAGATTTTGCCCCGTTTTTGGCCCATCTTTTTGCTCGTCGGCTTGATTATGGCTCATTAGTGCTCGATGTTGTCATTGATGACTCTAATGTCGTTGTTATGTTCTTCGCAGCCATGCTATTAAAAAAATAATAATAGAAATGCTAACAAAGATTTAATGTTCTTCTATTATAATGTAAGGCAAATGTCACAGACAGTTAAATTGACTGTATACGTGCATGATTTTTCTTCAGAAGCGTAGCACTGTATAGAAAATAGAAACAAGCAGTGATTCTGCGTTCTCCTTGTTCCTAGGCGTTTGGTTTCGAAATTCAGGGCTCACTACACTTAATTGTACCTCCGAACATCGAAACAGACATTAAATACGGTTTTGATATTCTTATACGACTGCCACTGCAATGCTTTTGTGTATCCGAGATGTTTTTTTTCACGTTATGAAATATGATATGTAATATTGTAAATGCACGGAAAAGTATGCGACTGTTTTCATAGATCTATGATTTAATTTTGATGGCTTGTTATACATTTGATTTGGTTGGTGTAACTTTCATTTGATCTAGAAGTTTGTTATTCAACTATTGTGCCGTCTATTCCAATTCAATTGCTGAAGTCGATGCTTGTTATTTGTTGTCTATAGTAATTACGATGGCATTTTATAAAACGACTGGACGAGATTATAGGTGATAGATTGATGATATGGAAGATATGGAATAGGACAGAGACTAACTGAGAAGGTCTGTTCGTATCCCGACCCTAATTAAACTAGGGTTCCTGGAAATTTGAAGAAGATGATGATGAATAATTATATAATTATAGTGGTATCTACGGTTAACATTATGTGGACTGGCTCTTCTCGTTTTTGTTAGTTTATTCAGTTGATCCAACATGTTGATCAAATACCAATTACTACAATTCTAACGAATAAATAGATCTTTTGTTGATTGGTCTGGGTGAATTGATCTGTAAGTGATGTGTGCTATGGGAACGTCCCTGACATTATCCTTGGACGGGGAAACGGACTAAATTCCATTGATTATTACTTATTATTATAACTTTTTATTATTACTATCACCTATTATTGTTCGATTCAAGGCTTCTAAATAACTTGTCCAATCATTTTAACATCTCTCTCTCTCTCTCTCTCTCTCTCTCTCTAGTGTTCTGCCAAGCGGCAGGTCCAAGGTGCATATTCCTAATCACGTACTGCTTTCGCTCTCCATAAGGAGCACACCGTTGATTAACGAGTTAATCCCTTGGCTATGCCTTATTCACACCTTAAACCTATAGCTTTACCTATAGCTTGGGAATAACATGGCTTCTGAGGTGGTTTCTCGTTGCCTTCCTCAGTTCTATAATTATGGATTAACTGCCATTTAATCATGGAGGAAAATTATATTGAGGTGGATCCCCTCTACCTTCGTCAGCTCCTACCTTAGTCGTCTCTTACGCGGCAGATTGTTAGCGGTTGCCCTATTCTGCATTGCTCTCAACTACACCCGGGCTCAACACGGGGAACTTTAACATAACATATTTTTTTAACTGTCCAATTGTGCCCAGTTTATTAAAATGTTTAAAGAAAAAATTTGTATCAGAGGCTATTTATTTGCTAGTCATATGGCCGAGTGGATAGTAGGCTTGCCTGAGAAGTAGGAGGACATTGGTTCGAATCCCAGCCGAGCCGTCTCCGATGTTATGTCATGCAGCCGTTAAGCTACGCTTTTATACACTTTATTCTACTTATATGTGCTTGAAGCGTAGCAAGCAGGATGCGGTGTTGATCGAGATTTTTTATTTTTGAAATATCTAGCTCATAATTAACTGTGTTGGCTTCACTGTAAAATACGTTATAGAGCGGCGCTTACAGTTTAAATTATTATTATTATTATTATAAACATTATTATACGACTTTTAGACTTTATTTATTTATTATTGTAATTTATTTAAGACTTTATTTATTAGAGATTAGACTTTAGTATAATAGTCTAATGCGTCTGTATATAACGCTATGTTGTCGTTAACAATTAAAGTTTGTTTAATACTGATGAAACTTTTGTGTCGGTTTTTAATTCTAGTAAGATCAACAAGAATTTGAGAATCTTTGAAAGGCGCCGCAGCTAGCTAACAGCTCACGTTATGCAGCACTTTACAAAGCTCCGTCATACCGTATATCTATCTCTCTCTCTAAGTGTACTGCCTACTGGCAGGTCCATGATATAAAACGCCTTCATTCATCTTTATCTTCCGTTTTCTTCCTCTTGTCCACATACCAGTGGATCTTTAAATCACCCATAACATTCCTTTTGATATACCATTATTCTTGGGGTATTCTGCTTATGTCGAGGTTGGCCCCTATGCCTTTTCTCATAACGTATAGCATTCGTTAAATCAGAGTTTTTACAAATTGATTTTTCAGTTAATAGCCAACTAAGGTTATAGATGAACAGTAAACAGAGAAAAGTGAAATCTATAACTCTGTAAGCATAATACAGTGAAATCACTTTAATCAAGAATAAATTACATTTATAAATTTATAATTCTTCTAAAATCATACTTGACAATAACTAAATAAATGGGATGGGATTTAGCAGACTCGGTTAAACTGCGCGTCAGTTGAACGAAGTAAAGCCACGTTGCGCGTGGTTAGTACTTGGCAAAGTTTGTGGACGACCACTTTGGAAGACAGTGTCGACAGCTTTGAATGTAAATAATCCCCAGGGTGTTGGAGGTTATTCTAAAATCCGCGCCGGCTGCTACTGAAGCGCCAACAAACCGCAACGATTACTAAGAACCATGGCGGGGAAAATGAGAAAATAATGAAAACTACAAAAACAGCAACCATAAGAAAGGAAACTCTACTGAATATGCGTGTCACAAGTGTGACGGAATTAAAATAAATAAGCTCTCAACCACACAGTCGAGATTTCAGCAGTGAATTCAGTCGTTCAAGCTTGAACGTGTTATATATAGAGTGAGGCAAGATACCTCAAATCAAAACCGGCGACGTCTAGGATTCTAGACAGCGTGACGGCTTGTATTGAGCTACGAATACAAGCAGTTGAGACACCACGCAATTCCTAAACAACACAAATCCAGCAGCGGCAGGAATTTAAGTCATAGATAAAACTAGTAGAGAACTATTTAGAAGTATTTAACATGCATACAGTTAAATTATCCATGATGATATCTATCAGTTTTCACACTCCACGGTTAAAGCGTTAGTTCAAAGATGATGAAACATCTAAATGCACCAGCTAGTTCCACTACTGATACTTAATATCATTCAACAGCCAGTACGATTGACAGCATCTACTAACATTTATAATGATAACATTTCATCAGAACACATTTTATATTTTATACAACTGTAACAACCCAATTGCAACAAATATACCATTGAATTGAAGTACACAATTATTAGTTTTTAGTCAAATTTACTCGAATGTAAATGACAGTTTTTAGAATAAAGATAAACAATTCTAATTCCATTAACTTAATTTATTTCAATTCTACAATATAATTAGTTAACTTTAAATGATTGCTTCGTCGTTTCAGTCAACAAATAAAATTAGCAAACTTTTATCAGATTTTCATGGCATG
This sequence comes from Enchytraeus crypticus, assembly GCA_905160935.1. NCBI lineage: Eukaryota > Metazoa > Annelida > Clitellata > Enchytraeida > Enchytraeidae > Enchytraeus > Enchytraeus crypticus. The sequence continues at coordinate 3,585,177 of CAJHZI010000713.1, forward strand.
GCTACTAGAGATTTACATAAGTTTGGATCTCGGTAGAAATTGTAACAATTCAGTTTTGCTTAATTTATAACTATACACTGAGCTTAGACTCTCCTTTTGGTAGCCACTTGCTTCTTGTTCATTTACTGTATTACAGATGCATTAATACATCTTTACTACAACTGAATGTTTCTTGTTACAATTATACTATTATTTTTACTCTTATTTCGCGGATAGCTGAACTCAGAGAATGTATTGAAGATAAATCAATACAATACAGTTGTATTAATATATCTCTACTACATTGCTACTCCACATATGTTCTTTTTATTATTAAAAATCTCTGCTGAGAAAACAAATAATCAAAAAATTAAACCAGTTTCCTAAAGAAATTTACTGATAAAACAGCCTAATAGCCGTCAGTTATCAAATAACTCCTCAACAAGCTAAATCTAAACATTCCTACGGCTAAAGCCAAATTGAACGTTCAGTATCTGGTCTCATAAACATGTAGGTGACGAGAGGCCACTGGGTTTGAACCCCGCACCTACTGATCCGATATCTCACCGACATGCTAGCGGCTCAGCCCATGAACACAGTCGGTCATCATTTCTTGCCCCACAACCAACCCTTGACATATCCAGCTATACCACTTCCAGCCTGAGCCTTCTGCTCCAGTCTGTCCTCCAGGGACGGTAGCTCGACCAGGCTAAGGGCAAGGTCGAAGAAGAGCGGCTTGGCTGGAATGGGCTGAAAGTCCGGCGGGAACTGGATGAGGTGGGACTTCTTAGCAGTCAAAGACGTGTCCTCACAGTACTCCTCCAGTCGTTCACTCAGCGGCTAGCAGCACACAGTGAGACATAATACATCATAATACAGCAGCACACAATACAGTGAGAGTTCACTTCCAGTTCCTAGGCCAGTAAAGACGAAACTGGCTTCGGTGCTAGAATTTGCATTAGGTATACATTTGTGAAATATTAAGTTGCATACTACTGTATGAGGCCTACTGCTCCTAGTTGATGTATTAAACAGGTTAGTACTTTTTATTTTATTGACTACTTTATTGACTAATTGAAAATGAGAGCACAATTTAATAATTTAAATAGATTATTTTAAAATATACCGTTAACTCAGTGGCTAGTAGCACACAATACAGTGAGATTTCACTTCAAGTTCTCAGTTAAGTAAAGACGTCAAGTGACGTCCGAAGATGAGTAAGCTGCTTTATACCCCAAAGATCCGAGATAAGCTTCCGTTTAGCAATTTATATTGTTTAAATGTGTTCAAACAGAAAGTGATTAGGTTAATGAAGCTCAGACTTCATAATTTAGCAAAAGAATACTACAAAAGTGCATGTGAGAGAGAGAGAGAGAAAGCGAGAGAGAGAGAGAGAGAGAAAGAGACAGAGAGAGAGATGAGGGAAAGAGAGAGAGGAGAGTGAGAAAGAAAGATTGAGAAAATGATACAGAAAGAGAGAGTGATAGAGAATTAGAGAGAGGCATTTACAGAAAATACATCTCGGTTAATTCTATTGCGCTAGCTATTGCCCGACATTAGCAGATACGAGGCACACCACTAACCTTCTTGCTGTGATAGCTGATCTCGTCGTCCACCAGCTGCTGACTATCCAGGATGCTAGAGGCTCTCACAGAGTACTTCAGTCCATCCACCGTCTGAGTCAGCTCTTCCATGTCTTCCTTCAGCTGATCAGACGATACAAGCAGACGATACAAGCAGACGATACAAGCAGACGATACAAACAGACGATACAAGCAGACGATACAAGCAGACGATACACGCAGACGATACGAGCAGACGATACAAACAGACGATACAAGCAGACGATACAAGCAGACGATACACGCAGACGATACGAGCAGACGATACAAACAGACGATACAAACAGACGATACAAACAGACGATAGCAGCAGACGATACGAGCAGACTATACAAGCAGACGATACACGCAGACGATACAAACAGACGATAGCAGCAGACGATACGAGCAGACTATACAAGCAGACGATACACGCAGACGATATAAGAGACGCATTGTCTACAAGTATCAGTCATATAACCTTTCGAATTGTGTTTATATTACTACTACCTGAGAAGAAATAAATTAATATGATACAGGTTCTATATACATGTAGTTGTATGACAAATCAGCTATACATTTTCCGATACAGTCAGTAACACATTGTTTGAAATTGTAGATTAATGGGACAATGAACTTGATAAGTCCATGGCCTGTGCCAAATCTTTATCATATCATACAATGAGAACTAAGCTAATATTTGCCTTAAGCAAGAAATAAGACGTTTAATGTCATTCAATAACACCTGCTAAAGATAATTTAACGTTAGTTTCCTCACTCGAAAACGATGTTAGTGATTGGCACAGAATTTGAACCCTGCACATACTGATCCGCGGCCGAATATCTTACCGACATCGCCACTGGGTCCAGCCAGTGTCAAGGGCAAGGTATTGATTTGTATTCAATAACACCTCTCTCAATCTCCAGTAGACGACAGATCCTTGCAAATAAACCTTATATAGCTTAACTCAACGACCACTAAGAATCACCAGGTGTATACCTGGTGATTCTTAGTGCAGGGACTGTATTACTGGGATTTGAAGCGATTGCCACCTGCTAACTCGATGGTCGTCAGGCAAGTGTGCTATCCATCTTTCAATTCTCTATTCACTTGATTAAAAATACAAACTCTCTAGTTCTCATCCGAAAGATATGCCTCTATCTTACTTAATATTTTATCCTTTCCATAAGAATTAGGATATGATGGAATGATTTCTCTTTGCCTTCTTCAGAAACTAGGTTAATAATCCAGACATACAAAGCGCTCAAAGACTTTGACTGAACTAATATGCTCATCTATATAACATTGAATTAATAGAATTAAACTTACATAGATCTTGCAAACCAATACTTCTCGTAAATTCACTGAATTCTTCACACATAAAATTATTGACACACATTACAAACGTTGACGGCAATATATTCAATAGAGACCTTAGCTTTCTTTGCTTTATCCAGCTGAGACTTGTCTGCATCATGCACAGCTTGCTTCGCATACTCCAGAGTTTTCTCATACAAACAAATCGCTTCTTTCCACTTCTTGATAGACGAATACGTCTGCGCTATATGAAAGCACCTAAAAATATGAAAAACATTAAAAACATATGATAAGTGTTGATATAATTAAACGTCAACAGAACAGTATTATTTCGTTTTAATTAAAATTGCCTAAATATCTGTACACAGTCATCAGGTTAAGTGACAAAGAACTGATCTACCCATCAAATCGTATTCATGGAGACAGGGATCGGCTAGGTGTCCATGATGTGATTAGAATCATACATAAACAACAACGTGTCATTAGGATAGTACCATTTCCCTGTCAAAGCAATTTAGGCAAAACAAGTACAAGTTTGGTCCTAAACATAGCAAATTACAATAAGAAAAGAGTTGCGAGAGAATGACTCACCTGAATGCTTTGTAGCCGATGATCTGCACGTTGATATCTTTAATCAGACCGACCTGCTCCTCCAAACCTGGGAGATGAGCAATCTCCATCAAGTTCTGTACATATACAATAATCCATCAAGTTTTGTACATATAAAACAAATCATTAAGTTCTGTCGATATATAATAACTAAGTCAAGTAGATATATAATAATTAAGTTCTGTAGATATATAACAATTAAGTTCTGTAGATATATAATAATTAAGTTCTGTAGATGTATAATAAATAAGTTCTGTAGATATATAACAATTAAGTTCTGTAGATACTGTAGATATATAACAATTCATTAAGTTCTGTAGATATATAACAATTAAGTTCTATAAATATATAATTAAAGGATAAAACGTTGAATGGACACTTTCTCATGATCACATTTTGACTGTCAACCCAACAGAACACAATATTAAATTCGTCATCAACGTACAGAGAGATAACAACACACACAGCAACGTACAGAGAGATAATACACGCAGCAACGTACAAAGAGATAACAACACACGCAACGTACAGAGAGATAACAACACACGCAACGTACAGAGAGATAACAACACACGCAGCAATGTACAAAGAGATAATATCACACGCAACGTACAGAGAGATACAACACATGCAGCAACGTACAGAGAGATAACAACACAAGCAGCAACGTACAGAGAGATAACAACGACACCAGTGAGGCGTCGAGCAATCTCTAACCTGAATGATGACGTCGTAGAGACGAGCGAAGTCCTGCGGTCTGTTCTTCTTTCCATCCTCCTGCTGAGTGGCCGCAGCCTGCAGCGACTCTATCATGAGCAGATTGCGCTGCACCGTGGTAGTCTGACGCAGGTACGCGAGGTACGTGTGCAGGTACACAGACTCCGGTATCTTACCGTCCTCAGGCAGCTGACCTCTTATACCTGACTTGAACACCTGACAACGTCAGAGCAGGAGTGTCAAGTAATGCAATCACATGTGTAATAGTTCTCTTTGTCTTTCTCTCTCACGTTCTGTCAAGCGACAGGTGCAATCCCACTCAGTCTGCTTACAAAAACCGTTATATAGCTTTATCTAGAGAAAATATGTCTACTGGAGGTGGTTTCCTATCGTTTTCATTAGATGTTTCTTAGTAGCCTCTTAAGACATGTGCAGTGTACAGTAGGTCTATTCTGTAGTAGCCCACTGTATTTTAAGAGTAGGCGAGGAACCAGATATAATTCCTCACTGATCAATTGATGGTATTGTAATATAAATTAAATTTACTATTTAAACTTACTGACATATAACTTACTGTCAATATTTAGTGAGAAAGGTAGAGGAGGATGTGATGAAGAGAGATTTGAGAGATGAGAAGGCCGTTAAGTAAGAGAGAGGCACACAACTGACTTGGGATGCGGTGATTAAGAGAGATATGAAAAATGGAGATTGACTGATGATATTGTGAGGGACAGATAGACTGGAGGAGGCCTATTCGCATCTCAATCCTAGTTAAACTGGGATTCAAAGGAAGATGACGTTGATGATGATAACTATCCAAAAGGCATGTAAGCAACTAGGAAGGCAGAAGAACTGTACCAAGCACTTTCTAACTAATCAACAGCTGACTATCGTACCGATCATATTAAAAGCTCAGTGTAATGGCCGCTTACTAACACAAGGGATATTTTCAGAGACGGTGCGGCGGGGATTATGTCCTCCTGCGTATCAGACGCTCGTGCCATCCAAAGGGGTCAATTATACAGACTCAGCACGCATAATGACAAAAAAGGCCAAGTCTAACGTCAATTTCTTGCTAGAATAGCATGTCAGTGATGGAGAGAGCACTAAACCTCCTTTTCTTTAATTACCTTTACTTTGGACTGATTTTCTGGATTTTGGAATTTGCACCGTTTTTGGACCTTCCTTTTGCTCACTGGCTTGATTTTGTCTCAATAGTGCTCAATGTTGTCATCGATGACTTTAGCACTCTAAATGTTGTTATTATTATTAGCACTGGATTAGAACCCTGAACCTACTGATTCGCTGTCAAACAAACAACTTGCCAACGAGCCATTGGCTCAGCTGGTACAAGCACTAGATCAGATACCTGATCTTCTTTGAGAGCATCTCTGAGCGCCTGTTGAGCCGCAATGAGCTCCTGCAGCATGCTCTCACATATCGACAACTTCTGCTCCGCGGTGGACAGTGAGGCAGTCAGCTGCTTCTCGTTCTGCTGAATGCTGAGCAGCAGAACACGCACCTGCTCGTAGTGCACCGGCACCGTGCGTCCCAGCCACGATATCTCTGACAGCGTGTTAGACTGGCGCTCTCTCGTCTTCTCTATCAGCTCCTGCATCCATCAATCAATCAATCCATCAATCGATCAATCAATCAATCAATCGATAAACCCACCAGCCATGTTATCTCTGACAGCATGTTAGACTGGCGCTCTCTCGTCTTCTCTATCAGCTCCTGCATCAATCAATCAATCAAATCAATCAACACACCAGCTAATCAATCGATCAATAAATCAATCAATCAATCGATCCTTCAGCCACGATATCTCTGACAGCGTGTTAGACTTGTGCTCCCTCGTCTTCTCTATCAACTCCTACATTAATCAATCAATCAATCAACCCACCAGCCACGCTACCTCTGACAGCGCGTTAGACTGGCCCTTTCTTGTCTTCTCTATCAGCTCCTACATCAATCAATCAATCAACCCACCAGCCACGCTACCTCTGACAGCGTGTTAGACTGGCGCTCTCTCGTCTTCTCTATCAGCTCCTACATCAATCAATCAATCAATCAACCCACCATCTAATCAATCGATCAATAAATCAATCAATAAATCAATCAACCCACCAGATAATCAATTGACCAATAAATAGATAATAAATCCATCACTCTACCCACCAGCTAATCAATCGATCAATAAATAGATAATCCAATCAATCAACCCACCAGCCAATCAATCAATCAATAAATAAAATCAGTCAGACAATTGCATGGAAACTGCTACAGTGCATCATATGTTTATACTGCAAACAAAGTATCAACTGCTCGATAATTTAAATATAATTTTCAATTCTTGGTTAATCGCCTCTTGCGATATGTGCAGTTAACGGTTAGTCTATTCTTCATTGGCTCGGACACAACACTGAAAATTTTTAAGTTAACTACAAATAATTTAACTACACTAAGACAATGTTATTAACATCATTACACACTTAAGCCTACACTACCATAGAGGCAGTCCCAATGGCTAATCTTAAATATACAGCATATACACGATGGCCATACATAGCATATACACGATGGTGCACATAACAAATACACAATGGCCATACATAGCAAATACATGATGGATATACATAGCAAATACACGATGGATGTACATAACAAATACACATGGATATACAAAGCTAATACACGATGGATTTACAAAGTAAATACACAATGGATATACATAGCAAATACATGATGGATATACATAGCAAATACATGATGGATATACAAAGCAAATACATGATAGTATATATAACAAATACATGATGGATATACAAAGCAAATACACGATGGTATACATAGCAAATACACGATGGTATACATAACAAATACACGATGGTATATATAACAAATACATGATGGATAGACAAAGTAACTACACGCTGGTTATGATATCGGAATCTTTTGTCGACAGCACTTACGTCTAGACGAGAGGTGAGCCGATCCTCGTGACTTATCTTCAGCCTCATGTTCATGAGATCAGCGACTGCTGACTCGTCTCCTATGTTGTATGCGCAGTATCTAATGTTGGGCTCAATCTCCTCACATCTCTGAGTGTACAGCTCTCTAGCCGACTCCACCACCGCTTCACATAGCTTCTCGTAGATTGTCCTACACATAACATCACATAGCTTCTTGTAGATTGTCCTACACATAACATCACATACAACATAACTTTTCACAGACTGACCAACACATAACATCACACAGTTACTCATAGGTTGTTCTACACAATATAATAAACGATATAATAAAAACAGGCTACAAGGAAAAACGATGTGCGTGCTTCCAGAAATGTACAAGTATACTGAAGGAAATACTCATAAATACTACAGCAACTCACTTGGCCTTGCTAAAGTTTTCCATAGCATCCTTCCAGTTTTCTTCTTCCAGCTGCAGCAGACCATTCAACCACGACCTGTATGCCTATAGATAAGCATCAAACAACAAATGCTTAAACGATTAATTCAAAATTTATCGATATATAAGTTTACAACTAGCAAAATGGAATAACTAATTAATGCGCAGTTAGTTCAATTATAGATGACTGAAAAACCTTATCATGCACCTAACGGCTGGAACCAGAGGCGATGTCGGTAAGATACTCGACCGCGGATCAGTATGTGCGGGTTCAAATCCTGGGCTCGCCTGTCACTGACATTGCTTTCGAGTGAGGAAACTGACGTTTACCTTAGCTTTACTAGCATAAACAGTAGATCAATGTTAAACAAGAGATACCACACTGTATCACAATCCGTAGACCTACCTGGACCTCCAGCTTGGTCCTAGCATCGTAGCTGCCCTCATCACACACAGTGCCCATCACGTCTGAGTGCTTGACGGCTTTCTTCAGTCGACTGATCATGTGGTACTTCTTACGAGGCTCTGTGTTAGCCTCTGACTTGAGCTGCATCGAGTAAGCCCACGCTCGCTCAGCATCAACGAGAGGTAGATACAAACATCTAGAACAATACAAAGAGAGGTAGATACAAGCATCTAGAACAATACAACGAGTGGTAGATACAAGCATCTAGAACAATACAACGAGAGGTAGATACAAACATTTAGAACAATACAACGAGTGGTAGATACAAACATCTAAAACAATACAACGAGTGGCAGATACAAGCATCTAGAACAATACATTTCCATTATTCGTAATTAGACTGCATATGAAAACATTCTAAACCCAATACTAAAATCAAGTAAAAGTATGATAATTTAGAGAACTAAAAATGTTAAAAGTACAATTTCATTAAAAGTTAAAATTCAATACTTTGGCCCTAATTTCATCACAGCAGCTTCAGATCAGCAGCACTAGAAAGTTTTACAAATTTAGATTTCACTAAGGCAATGATTTTAAATATTCTAAAACAACACAACAATTGACAAATTATATGTCTTTTTCATAGATGACGTCCCTTACAGTGACATCATTCTTGTATGAAGAAACGGACGTTAAACCTCTATTATTATTATTATATAAAGTAGATTCAATATTTAATAATCAGACTTATGAAGAGTGTAAAGTCACTAACCGCGAGTCTTTCAGTAGATCAGTGGTGATCTTCTTCGGTTGTACCTTATACCTGTTGCCCTGAGGGAAATGTAGCGCCTTCCTGATCCTCCTGATGCGTCTGCCGCAGTACTGTCTGAAATCAATCAACCAATAGTTCAATAAAATATCTCAAATACACTTCAGATACATGTTAAGCCTTTTTTTTATCAGTCATTAAAATATTTCAAATACACTTTAAGCTTTTATTATCAGTCAATCATATATCTCAAATACCTTAATTGATTAAAAATTACCATTAATTATAGTAATGCACTATTAGCAAGATATAAAAGAAAAAGTTCCTCTTTGAACATGAATAAAATTTGAAATCTAAGAACTTAGGTAGAGGGCTAATTAAATAACAGCCCACGAGGTATTCAGCCCTATGGATGAACAACTGCTTTGATTGCATTGCACGTTTAGCTAATATGACAGTATATGTCAACATATGCCAAGCTTTCACAGTCTTTCTCACTCAGGAAAGAGCATTATAAAGTGCGTCTGGTTCAGTACCTGCAGTGAAGAGTATTATAAAGTACGCCTGGTTCAGTACCTGCAGTGAAGAGTATTATAAAGTACGTCTGGTTAATTAACTGCAGTGAAGAGTATTATAAAGTACGCCTGGTTCAGTACCTGCAGTGAAGAGTATTATAAAGTACGCCTGGTTCAGTACCTGCAGTGAAGAGCATTATAAAGTGCGTCTGGTTCAGTACCTGCAGTGAAGAGCATTATAAAGTATGTCTGGTTCAGTACCTGCAGTGAAGAGCATTATAAAGTACGTTTAGTTAAGTACCAGCAGTGAAGAGCATTATAAAGTACGTCAATTCAGTACCTGTATCTCTGATAGTCTCCATGACGCAACCCATGTTGCTGCTGGGCCTCTCGTACTATCCTCAATACTGTGCACAAAATAAATGGAAAATTATTCGATATTACAGTAGAGCATTTATAAAATTAGATTGCGTCATTCTATAGAGTGGGATAAATCATACAAAGTTTACTCAATTTGTTGGTGATTAAGTGATATGCACAGTCAGACAGGCAAATGTATCCATACCACTACTAGTAAATAAAAAAGCCGGTAAAGCTAATGTTAATGTCAGTGAATGGGAGCCCAGGATTTGAACCCGCACATACTGATCCGCAGTCAAATATCTTACCGGCATCGCCACTAAATATTCTCTTAACCGGAGTCAAAGTACAGTTAATAGCATTAGCTGAGTTCTACAGGATTAAGGAATGATTAAAACTGAGGTTATCCAATTATCTGTCAAGTAATTGTCACGAAGCAAACATATTTATATGTATTCATCTTTCCATATTTGTCATAATTAAATATCTAAACTACTTATCATATATGAGCATTCATAGCAGATATCTATAGTCAGATATCATAACAGATGTCTATAACTTTTTTGAGTTTGCTAAATATTACTTTACAAATTTTAAGAGACAACCAGATGTTAGGGCTAAGGTACACGTCACACATTTTCAACATTTTACAACAAATAGGGCAAATAATGCACAATATTACAACAAGAACTGACTCTTTCAATAACCTTCAAACGTGTACAGCCGTTCTTCCCCATCAGATTTCTTCACTTCTCCGGATTTATTTCCACTAACATCTTCAACATGATCACCAGCCGCCATCGTTTGTTGCTTAGTTATGATATCCTAATATCGCTCGCTTAATCATGATTGGTTCAAATTTAGCCTAGTTCTCTATGTAAGTAGGGCGAACATAGTGTTTCCAGGTCAAATAAGTTGCGACATAATAAGACTCGATGGCTTAGTGGTATAGACCCAAAGATCTTCAAAGTAAGGTTGTTTTTCTTTATTCTATGTATAGACTAATGGGATACTTCGTTGGATATAGACAACGAAGTATTAGAGAGAACTTCTTATATACCTATGGGTATAGACAAAGATCTTTAAAATAATTAAATTTCTTTTACTTTATTCTATGGGTATAGCGCTAGGCTTTCGATCGTGGGGTCCGGGGTTCAATTCTTGCTAGAACATAGAATAAAGAAAAACAATTTTTAAATTGTTTTTATACCTTATTTTAAAGATCTTTGAGCTAGAACCTAGAGTCATTTTAAAAAATTAAGTTTTACTAAATTTTTATACTTTTTTAGGATTAGAGTTAGGGCGATGGATAGGTATAAGGTTTAGGGATAGTTTATAAAAAGATTTCTTTACCTTTTTAAAGTAGATCCATTCAACAATTACAATTTCACTCATCCGACAATCATCCCGATCCTCTTGACCTACTTTATTGCAAGTTAACGATGGGTTACATCGTCATCCATTGCGAATAAAATAATGCAGTTGTTCTGGGGAAATAATAAATAAAAACTAGTTGAACTCGCGAACTTTACATGAAGTCAATAAAGAAAATATCCAACAAAATCTCTATATTGGAAAAAATGACTTCAGAATTAAGACATTAATGTTTTCTCAACCAAATTTTGATGTTTTAAGTTATCATTAAGCAAAACACTAACAGCAAAATAGCGTTCACCAAATAAGATTTTACATGGAGTTTGTAGAAGTGGCGTAACTAGTATTTTTCGAAGAGAGGGGGAGGGGTATTTTATTTAGACTCTATTTAGGTGACTCGTATATATGATGCGCGTTCGTTGTGTATGTAGTATTACATATTTTCGTACCTTCATATGACAACACAGACCGCACATGCTGATCCGCGGTCGAGTATCTTACCGACATAGCTACTGGCTCCAGCCAGAATTGATCAACCATAATGCACCTCCTACATTCCGTTATTGCACAGATCGAGCTCACGAAGACAATGGGAAAATTATCTCAGAAAGCACGATTATCTTCTAAAGTTAAGGATCCCACTAAAGTTAGAAAAGACATAAACTATTGCATGTTAAGGTAACAATTAAACTGCAGATTGGTCGACATTGCACTACAATGACACTGTAGTGTCGACGATTCAAAAGCTTAACGTCTACAGTATATGAGAAAGGAATTACTAATTATTAAAAATAATGAGGAAGAATTTGTACGTGGAACCTGTCATTTGACAGATCACTACAGAACGATCAAGAAATAGAGAGAGAAAGAGAAAGAGAGAAAATGACAGAGAGAGAGAGAGAGAGAGAGTGTGTGAGAGAGAGAACGAACTATATGTAAACACTATGTTTACTATTCTGTCTATTGTATTGTAACAGGCCGTCACATTCTTACGTTTTTGCAAGAGGAATTTTACCGCAGTGTCCATAATGCATCTGACAAGCTAGAGGCTGTGCCTCGCGCTGGCTTAGACATGGCTTTGCGCGTAGGCCTACATTGTATTCAGAGCGACAAATTTCTTGTTATATTTATGTAATATTCGTAACAATTCAGCCAACTAGCTTCAGTACGACAAGATCTGTAGCTAAATTTCAGCTACCACTGAGTAAGTATCATAGCATTAATGTAATTAAAGATTTCATATTGATGTCTAGGAACTATATCGTATACTGTATTTGTTACATAATTATAATTATTGCGTACTAGCATTTGTTACAATTTGACAAAAGTAGTTTTTAGTGTTTAAGTCTTTCGCTATGGTTTCGCTCTTGAAAGAAAAACTGGGATTTAACCCTGGATGCAATGCATGTTATATTAATATATCCCTGAAAGAAATAAATTGCCTTTAAATAATGCACAAATATGCATTAATAATGCACAACTATGCATTAATAATGCACAAATATGCACTAATAATGCACAAATATGCATTAATAATGCACAACTATGCATTAGTAATGCACAACTATGCACCACTAATGCAACTAGTTCGCACTGTTACACGTTTCACAGCTCCTGGTAAGTGTCAAGTGTCTATTTTTCATTTATATTTTATAGTTTATTCATTCTTGACAAGAATCATTTCAAGCGATGGATTATATTAAGGATCACGACTAAATTTTGAAACTGCTTTAGAAGCTACAGCTGCGATTTTTTCTATTCTAAATCATATCCTTGGTTTAACAGAACTTGTTGGCAACTATCTTCAATAAATGTTTAACGTGCCTTAGTTAGTAGACGCTACAGACAAATATGTTGTCGGTAACTTACTTCCGGACACACGGCATTTCCAAGCGTATAAACATTGTGCTACATATTTGATGATGTTTCTCTGTTTCATCTTTAAGACCAACATATCGTATGCCTATGCTTTTTCGCAAGCAACATTAGTCTCGCCTAAGCCATTAGTATTCCAACTTTATGATCAACTTAAATTGGCTTCCTATAGGATTGGAAGTTTCATTCAAGTTATAAGTTAATCCAAGTGTATAACTTAATCTTACTCCACTCCAACATATCTTTACCACCGTCCGATACCTCTCAAATAGGCCTGCTGTTTGGTTATTAGCGAATCACAAGCTTCAAAGAAAGTGCCAGTCTTAGATGTATTCTTTAGTAGGATAATCTTGTAAAACTACTCACTTGTAATGGTCTCGCAGGTGTATTCTCTCGTAGATTGTCTTTTAGATTGGCTTGTAGATAGTCTCGTAGATTATCTTGTAGATAGTCTCGTAGATAGTCTTGAAGATTGTCTTTAGATAGTCTCCTATATAGTCTTGTAGATAGTCTTGTAGATAGTCTCGTAGATAGTCTTGTAGATAGTCTCGTACAGGGGCGGATCCAGAAATTTTTTAAGGGGGGGCCCGAAACTTTTTTTGAGAGTGCACATTTTTTAGCTTACGCCATCTTCGGGAAATGTGACACAATCAGACAAATTTTTGTGGGGGCGGGGCCCAAAATTTGTTCACTACTACTTTCGTCTCATAGAGTGAGTGTATCCCCGTACCTTACCCCCCCCCCCCGCTCATACCCGTACTGAAGTCAGGGGAAAACCTAAAGTCCTAAATATTTGTTTTGGAAAAAGTAGGTTAATTTTTTCACCTCTGAAGAAACTCTGCGGATTACTACGAACTGCAAAAGTGCCCTAATTTTGGCGGTGGAGGGGCTTAAGCCCCTCCTAGTCGAGGCTGTTTGCACCACTGCTACGGGACAGAGTTCACATTTTTACTCACACCCTTTTTTCCTCCAGTTTGGTTATGCATTGGTTCAAGTGAAAATTGAGAGCTAGTGAAACGGTCAACGTATTTCAGACCCCGTTCATCATACAGAGCTCCTAGTATATCCTAGAAAAAATCTAGCTTTTGGAACTGCATTCCCTGTCTTACCCTCCCACCGGGCCCCCTAACCACTGCCATTACTAACATGTTTACACATCGTAATTTCCATAAAAACAATGAATATATACCCTGTCTTATCCTCCCCCCTGGCCCCCCTAACCACTGCCATTACTAACATGTTTACACATCGAAATTGCAGTAGGAACAATGAATATATACCCTGTCTTACCCTCCCCCCGGGCCCCCCCCCCCAACCACTGCCATTGCTAACATGTTTACACATCGAAATTGCCATAGGAACAATGAAAATATAGTTTACAAAATTTTATTGGCGGACCTAAGGGGGGCCCCGGGCCTCCAGGGCCTCCCCTGGATCCGCCACTGTCTCGTAGATAGTCTCGTAGATAGTCTTGTAGATAATCTCGTAGATAGTCTCGTGGATAGTCTTGTAGATAGTCTTGCAGATAGTCTATTCTCTTGTAGATAGTCCTGTAGATAGTCTTGTAGATAGTATATTCACTCGTAGATAGTCTATTAAGTATATCCTCTCGTAGATAATCTTGTAGACCAATTCAACCGAATGTCGATAAAATAGTAAAATTTCAGACATACACAGGACCGGTAAATGGAAATTTGAAAGAATAGACTAAACTCCATGTCAATTAAAAAAATTCTGCAATAAGAGAGACAGATATCATCCTGGATATTTATTTCACAGTGATGTATATTTAACCTTTCTATATTCAGCTGTACAATACATGTTTACTTTGATGTTCTCTCATTGATCAAATGAGGCGAGAGTCAAATCAGTACCAGGCCTTACAATGTTTAATTTATGAATGCTCTTCATTGTCAGAGAATTCTCTTTTACGTACGCTACAGTCATAGCGCTATAACGTGCCATAAATGATTCTGCATTCCAAACGTTGTCTTCTACAAGCCAGTCAAATATATAGCCAAGTTTGACTCATCTATCATCCTATCTCAAAATAGCTAAGTGACAGCGATATTTAAATCTGTCACAGCTAGTGAAAGAAATAACAGGTGGATCAAGTGAATGTTGTAAATACAAATTACTTGCTTTAAATACAATACATGTTTGCTATCAGGTAAATTTAGGTTACAGCACTTTTGCTTAGAGTTCTTTGCAGTATTTCATATAGACCCGATATGTAACTAGAATTATAGGAGCTTCATCGATTTATTATTTTATATGTTAAGGAGTTTTTAACTGAAACTTAAAAACTCCTTACAAAAAAGGACAAAACTGATTCATAGCATTAGAACTTTATAATCTCAGATTAAGAATGACTGCGGCGAATTCAAATTTGCACATTTAACAGTAAAACAACAACAACAACAATTAGAGTGCTACAGTCATCAATAACAACATCGAGCACTCGACAAAAATCAAGCCGGCGAGCAAAAAGAAGGTCCAAAAACGGTGCAAATTCCAAAATCCGGAAATTCAGTCCAAAGTAAAGGGAGTCAAAGAAAAGGTGGTTGAGGCGCAGATCGCTGCTCATGGACACTGGATGGAAAAACGATGTGCAGATATACATGTAGAGAATTGTGTGAAATAAATCTACACCAACAGTCTAGAATAGAATAGCTGTTGTCAAACAGAAAAATGAATTAAATTAGTTTGAAACCGATCATCTTCTGACGTAGTTGCCCATTAATTTATGGATCTAATAGCTTTTATAATTTTTTACACTTGTTGAGTGAGCGCCTATATTTACCTACTTGGCCTTGACATGTCACTGGTTAAGAATAGAACCTGACTAATAGTAGCGCACCGTAATGCTATGACAATGCATTGCTCTTCCAAATGTATAAATATACTGTACATATACTGTGCATAATAGTCTAATAGAAATGTTAGCTATGTACATGCTTGTAACTATATATTTAACTCTCTAGCCATTTGTCCTGCCCAAAACATGCCATTGGCTCCTCATTTACAGCTTTGGAACAATAGAACAATTTTTATACTAATTTAGAAGAAAAATTTAGAGAAAAATTTTTCTGTAGAGAATAATTTTAAGTAAATATTCTAGATAGAACTATAAAATGAATCAGATGAGTATCAATTTCAAGTATGCACTCAATCTTTTTTATAATTTAAATGTATCACCTGCTATATGTATTGAACACTTTAATGTGTCCATATCCAATATAATATAATTGGATGATCATAAAATGCTTTGATCAAATTTCCCTATATGTCATATAGCCTACTTACTCTGTTTACCGAAATGTTGTTAGGCAATGGTAGAGTTTTACCGATGCTCTATTGAAGTCTCTTGATCTTCGATCCTACACGGGTATCACAACATTCCTGCTAGAATCTCACCCAAGTCACTGTTAGTTTTATTATAGAACGATCGTCGTTGCACAACCTAGATATTTGAAACTGAAATGTGACATATATTCGGACATCATTGGGCAGATGTTCATTTTCTTACGCAGCATCCACAATCTGGAACTCTTTACCTGCTAATCTTCGCTCCTGTTTTCTCTTTCAACTTTCTCTAGCAAGCTTAAAACTTACCTTTTCCCACTGTAGACATAATCAATCTAACCTGACCATTTTTAATCACCGGACTGGCTTTCGTTTAGGACCTTACTTCTCCTCAGTAAATTTCTGTTGAAGATTGGTCTTGGTGATTTGATCTGTAGTGATGTGTGATGTGGGACGTCCCTGACATCATCCCTGGATGAGGAAACGGACGCTAAACCTTTATCATTACTAATAACATTATTAGAATCGTCCTCATCTCCTCGGTTAACTGGCTAACGGGTTACACTGATACTGACCTTCTTTCTCTTCGGTCTATGCAATTGCTAGCGCTTTCTTACTTTCAAGAATTACTTACAGCTATACCGCGCTCTGGACGTCCCTGATATTGCCATAGGATAGAGAACCGGACGTCAAATCTTTATACTGGTACTGTGTTAAAATCGCTTGGTTATTTTTCATTATTTTATTTACAGACCTACTGTCGATGCACAACCTAAAATTTTATATTTGAAACTGAAATGTTCTGAGAGCTCTTAAAAACTTGTAGGACACGCTAGAACCTAGAACATTCTGTGGGCGACTGTTTAAGGAATAGTGTGCTTGAATATTTCAGAACTACTATGGGTTGCATCTGTGGAAAGAAAGGAAACAGAGTTCATGCTTCGGATGGAAATTCAATTGAATTAGGAACTGATCGCCCAACAGGTAACGGTGATATAACTAACAATACAACTGGACCCCCCACAAGCAGTACTAACGATCCATCGGCAAATGCGTCACCAGGACCTTCGAATAACTCAGCACAGACTGGACCGAACAATACAGCAGAGCCCTCTTCGAATACTGAAATAGATCCAGAAAAGAATGAGACCGATCCAGTAGGAACCACTACTCCGGGACTGACCGTCACTCCAGATGAATACGGAAACAAACACGAAGGGGTTTATCCCCCCACTGTTCCCGTCCCTCCCCCTCCAACTCAGCCGAAACCCGGAGATGGTGAGTTTTTTTTTCTTTTAATTAATCCAATTTAATTAATTGATCTATTTACTTAGTTAATTGATATATTTATATATTGAATTAATTATGATTTACCCTCCGGGGATACCATAGGGGTGCCCAAGGCCAAGGGGTACCGAAGGGGTATCCAAAGGGTATACGTGGGGTACTCGGAGGGTACCTGGGAGGTATCCGGGGTACCTGGAGAGTCCGGAGTGCCCGGATTAGATCTCTAGATCGAAGGTTACAAAGGATGATTTCTCCAAATAGAGATTCGAAACCTCGACCTCTCTTTTTGGTAACTGTACATATCTCGTTTTACAATTTTCTTTGCTCGAACAAATATACATGTAACATGTACGTATGCATACACAGTGATATATATTCACAGTATATATATATATATATATATATATATATATATATATATACATACAGTATATGCAGTTATATATAGTGTGTAAAATATTATATATATATATATATATATATATATATATATATATGTATATATATACAGTATATGCAGTTATATATAGTATGTTAAATATTATATATATATATACATATATATATATATATATATATATATATATATATATATATATATATATATATATACTTAGCATATACATGTAAATGTATATGCATATATATATATATATATATATATGTATATATATATATTAGCATATATATGCATATATATATACTTAGCATATACATAAATGTATGCATATATATATATATATATATATATCTTAGTGCACTGCCTACTGGAAGGTCCATGGTACATAACGCCTCCACTCTTCTTCATTTCCACATATGAGTGGGTCTTTAAATCATCTAACATACCTAATCTCGGCCTGCCCCTGCCTCTTTTTCCTTCCATGCTACATTCTATGACCTCTTTTAATAAACCTTCCCCCCCTTAGAATGTGTCCTATCCATCTCTTCTTCCTATTTCTTAATACACTTATCAACTGTCTATCTGTGCCAACTATCTCCAGGACTTCCTCATTTGTAACTTTTAGGGTCCAGCTAATCATCTCCATTCTTCTCCAATTCCACATTTCCAATGCCTCCAGTTTCCTAATGTCTTCCTTCCTGAAGGTCCATATTTCATATCCATACAATAGCGTGTTCGAAACCAAAGTTTTCACTATCTTTATCTTTGTGTCTTTCTTTAGACTTTTTGTTAATAGTTCTTTTGTACTACCCAAGGCCGCTTTTGCTTGTGCAATCCTACTGCATATTTCTGTCTCACATTTCCTGTCATTGGTTATAGTATGACCCAAATATTTGAAACTCCTTACCTGTTCCAATTTCGTACCATTTATTGTGATATTACTTTCACCTTTATTATTGGACACTCTCATAACCTTGGTCTTTTAAAATTAATCTTCATGCCATATCTCAAAGCCGTATCATTCAGCCTATCCATTACCTTCTGTCTGTAATCCAATCTCGCTTCCCGCTACCACTCCTTGGTCATCTGCAAATCGTACATCTTGTAACAAATTCCCTCCTACTTTTATTCTTTCTTCCAATTCTTCCATGGCTTCCTCCATCATTGCCTCAGCGTAAATGTTAAACAGCAGCGGCGAAATGCTACAACCTTGTCTTACTCCACGTCCTATTTCACCTTCTTCTGAGTATTCTTGTTGGATTTTGATTACTGCTCTTTGATTCATGTACAAGTTTAAAATTAGTCTTCTATCTCTCCAGTCAATTCCCATTCTTTTTAATATATATATATATATATATATATATATATATATATATATATATATATATATATATATATGTTGTCGGTGACGGGCAAAAATACTTTTAACAAATATTTAGAAAATACTTTTTACATTAGTTTTTTAAGCATTTTGAAAATACAAAAATGAAAAACTTTTAAAAAGAATTTTGAAATTTTGAAAATGCACAATAAAATATTATTTTGAAAATAAGTTTAGAAAATCCTTTTAGAAATGATCGTTTCCGATTTCTATCTCGAATCATTCATCAAGATTTTGAAATGACCTCACCTCGCAATTGCAGACTCAGTTAGTAATAAATTTCTTAGGAACAGTCTATTTTAGATTTTTTTAATTTCTGATTTATTTATTGGTATAATGTTACATTGTATTGATACATATTTCACCAAGTTGATTAAGAATTAATTAATTCGATTATTTAAGAACGATTACTTTATCAAATGATTCGAACTCAAATAAGGATATCAATTTTGATATACTTATTTTCAAACTCGCAATGATTTTCACTTTTACAACATTTTCAGCCTTTCCATACTTAGCTACTTGACTTTCCAATATCTAGCTAGCTTAGGCAACAAGACAGGTTACTCATTGAGTAATGTAGAACGGTCACACTTAACGTATGTAGCGCTGTACGTACGTTAAGTGTGACGTTCAGTACACTTCTACCACCTCGACGGACGACGTTCCTCTAAACCCGAAGTCATGAAGCTAGAATGGCAGAGAGTCGAGGTTGTCTGCGGTCTCTGTGAGGTACTTGGCAATGATCTTCTTCTGATAGTATGAATGACTGGCCAACCCGAAGGAATTCTATCATGCGTTACACAGACCAACGCATTTCTAGAACTTTATGTCCATTGAGGAAGGTGGCGTAGAGGGATCTCAGGGTGGTGGGGGATCCCCCACCACCCTGGGATCCCCCATCACCCTGGGATCCCCTACCACCCCGGAGGCCATCACCACCCGGGGCCAATTCAGATTATTATTATCCTGGTTCATTTATTAGTATAATATTACATTGCATATTATATATTTCATCAAGTTGCCTGAAGCTCAACACACTGAGCTATTGAAACACTCATACTCATGTCATTTTTCGTAGCCGTGTCGTGTCCGGAAGAGAAAGAAGTTCTGAAGGTCACTGGAGTGGATTTGATGATCCAAAACAACTGTTTGGCTCACAGAACGAATCTCTTTGAGCTGACTCAAGAGAGGCATGATGACTCTGGAAAGCCCATTAAACCTTCACTGATCGTCAGGCGGGGAGAACCGTTCGATATTTGCTTAACGTTTGATCGAGAATTCGATGAAGATAAAGATGATGTTCGTCTAGTGTTCGATGTGGGTAAGAATTGATTACATAGTGATTTCATATTACATAGAATGTCTTAACAGCTTAGAGATATCGTCATGAAATTTTAAATGACAGATCCTAAGGTGAATTGAACCCTAGTGAGTTCGAATCCCAGCAGCGCTGATCTGAGAGTAAAATCTCGAACATTTTCTAGACTGGTTGTACGGAAAATGGTCTAAATTTCCTAACGGTTTAAACATGTGGTATTAAAATTGATAGATACCAACACAGTTGATAATTGCACTATAGTGCATGTTTACTTTATAGTGAATGTCTAAATCAGTTCTAAAATTTATATTCTATATGACAGAATGGTCTTATGCTTATCAACAGGCAATTGTGATAACCAATTAAGGAATGAAAGGGTAATTGTCAATTCTTATGCCACATGTCACATAATATGCTACATATAGTCATGTTTTGTGACACTGAAGAATGGATCAACCGTAAACTGAACGTGTCGTAACAGGCGACTGCGCACGAACTGAGCAAGGTAACGGGAATCCACCTCAGAAATCAGCTATTGGCTGCATTAAGGTGTGGATAAGGCATATCCTTCTGTGAAGGGATTAACACTTTGGTCGTTCAAATGGTCTTTATGAAGCGTGAGAAGCAGCATATGAATAGGAATAAGTACCTTGGATCCTGCCAATTGGCATTGCACTGAAGAGGAGGAGAGGATAAAGCCAAATATACCTATTTTGAATGCAGACATAAATTCGGGAGTTTTCAATCGTAGCCTGAATGACAGGTAAATTGCAACAGGGATTAACATACTATGTTAAATATATATTGTATATAAAGCCTACAGCAGATAATATTCATAAATTTGCTGTCACTAACTTCATTAATAAACAGTGAAACTTTCTAGTAGTAATACATATCGAATAACTGATTTCATACAATTTCCTTGTCGATGATTATATTTTTCTTGAGCTAAACTTTATTCAGCAAGTCAAATAAAACAAAATTAATCTGAAACGCAACAGTTAATAAACAGGAAGAATGTGGATATTTCGTAGTTTCCTTTTGCACCATTTGTAGCATGCTTGTCTTTCAGGATCGCATCTAAATATATCTTTATCTAATTACATACTTGTCTAATTACATCCTTATCTAGTTACATCCTTATCTAATTACATCCTTATCGAATTACATCCTTATCTAATTACATCCTTATCTAATTACATCCTTATATAATTACATCCTTATCTAATTACATCCTTATCTAATTCTATTTTACATCAACGAAACCAGTGATTAAATCAGTCGTATAGCATATTTCAACTTATGCATTCACAGAATTTTATTTAGAACAAATACATTTTTACTTGTACATTTATACATTTACAAATACATTTTTAAAATACATTTATAAAAATAATTTTGCACATCGATTTGCACCAATATTTCAACACATTTAAACGTCTAATTAAGTTTTATTTGATAACAAATAAATTTAGCATCATCATCATCATCATCATCCTCCTCTGAATCCCAGTTTAACTAGGGTCGGGATACGAATAGACTGTCTCAAATCCAAATAAAATTTATATCGATTTAAAGAAATTTATCAGCATCCGTTCATATAAATATTCTAACACTTTCTTGATCATCAGGAGCGGCAGGAAAGGAAGGGATCGGGACTCGTGTGACTCTAATGCTCTCAGATGAGGACCAACCTCGCCAGTGGGCAGCGTCTAAAACCAGCACACAGGAGAACAGGATGATCCTGAGGATCTCCACTCCACCTGGACTTCCCATCGCCAAGTGGAACCTCAAGGTGGATATGGTCGTGAGGAACAGTTCGGATGAGAATAAAGTCTTCAGATACGTCCATCCAGATCCTATCTATATCCTGTTTAATCCCTGGTGCAAAGGTAATGGATTGTGATAAATTTAAGAGTTAAGCATAACCACCCTACATCACACTGACTGGAGCCACCAACACTCCACCAACAAGACACCAACAGTGGCAATGTGGCTCCAGCCACATCGCCACTGGGTGGGTTCGAATCATGGGTTCGCCTGTCACTGATATCACTTTCTAGAGATGAGACTGACGTTGTCATCGGCTTTAAGCTGGTAAGGCTAATATACTGTTTACCCAGTTTGAATTCCAAACGGACCGACTGCGATATAATTATATTATCTTTTTCTGACGAGGATATGTACGTTAAATTTAACTTCTTATCAATAATAAGTTTGGGGTATTCAGTTATATTGGGGGTAATAGTTTTAGATATGTAAAGTGATCTCATTTTGTGTTATTTGAATTTAGTGACCTAAAATATAGTTTGCATTTAACTTGAATCATCTTGTGACTCCGTCATGAGGGCGTACTACAAGATATAATATAACATCATCATCATCTTCTTCTTCTTGCCTTGAATCCCAGTTTTAATCAAAATATAATATAACATAGATCAATAATAGAATATTTCGTTAATAAGACATCGACAAGACTTACCGACATCGGTCGGTAAGATACACGACCGCGAATTTACGGGGTTCAAATCCTGTGCTCGCCCGTCACTGACATAACTTTAGAGTGAGGAAACTAACGTTAACCTTAGCTCTAACCTTAGCTTTAATACGAGCTCATATAATTAAAGAAGAATGTGTTTTTGAGTTTTTACAGTTACTTGCCTTTTCCTAACTCTTTCTCCTTTACACTTTCTCTTTCTCTCTCTCTCTCTCTCTCTCTCTCTCTCTATTCTGCCTGATGGCGATCCAAATGTGCATATTCTCATATATTTTTTGCTTTCATTCTCTGTTAATTTCAATCTGTCGACAGCAATTTAGTTAAATCCATCTCAAACGTGAATCATTTACTGAACAGCTGTGTAACTCTTAGATGAAGAAAGAGAATGACATCTTAGGTGATTTTGAATTGCTTTCGTCACTTACTACTAGAGCAGTGAATAGCTGATTTTTTAGTGTCTGGAATACAATACTGATAAGTTTCTTCTTTTTTTGAATTATTTTCAGATGACTCGGTATTTATCAACGATGAGGTCCTGAGGAAAGAATTCGTTTTAAGTGACTCTGGCAGAATATACATGGGCACTACTGAGCAAATTAGCTCTAAGCCATGGAACTTCGGCCAAGTATTTGAACTATAATTTAATGCTACATTAACAATGTTTTTAAATGCTAATTATATATTAGGCTACTTATTTTTTGTACTGGATTTGATAAAATTAGGCTTTCGTGTACATGGAGAATTGAAGTTTTGTGCTATTTATAAGTTGAATTATCTCATATTTTAGTAGTCTAAAATATCATTGTTTGTATTATCATTTGCATAATTTAATGTAAATTTCAACTGTAATCAGTGATAAATTAAAGGCACTTTCTTCGATTCTAGCAAGCTAGTCATTATGTCATCTTACTTCTATGATCAGTTTTCTCTTTTCCATCCAGTGTCCAGGAGTAGCGACTAAGACGTAAACCTTTTTTTATTTAACTGCATTCCTTTATCTTTAGACTGGTTTTCTCATTTTCCGTTTTGCACCGTTTTGAGCATCCTTTTTGCACTCCATCTTCTTAATAGTGTCTTAATAGTGCTTGATGTTTTCATGGATATCAGCAGCACTCTAGTAGTTATTATGTTGTGCCTCTAGATGCGGTGTGTCTCAAGGCGTTTCTCAAGCATGTGCTCGAACACAAGATAGCTTAAAGGACGACAAAATCTTAAAAATACAACTAGCTTATACGATAACAATAACTTTAATTCGCAATAATACAATAATAATAATAATAATAATAATAATAATAATAATAATATAATAATAATATAATAATAATATAATAATAATAACAATAATAATATTAATAACAATAATAATATTATTATTAATAATAATAAAGGTTTAACGTCTGTTTTCTCATATAAGGATCATGTCAGGGACGTCAAAATAAAGATATCAGTAAGATAGGTATATACACTGAGAAAGATAAGGTGTAATTACCCAAACATACTTTGTAAAATGCTAATGCTCTTAGTGTTATGAACTCTGTCAATAGTTTGAAGACTTCATGCCAGACGTGTGCCTCCACCTGTTGGACAAGTCAGGTCTGGCCTGGCGATTACGCGGAGATCCCGTTCATATAGCTAGGAAAATATCTGCCATGGTATAGTCACTTTATAGATATAAAAATATTATATTATATAAGTATAAAAATATTAGATGAATTTTTTAAGAAATATCTGCCATGGTATAGTCACTTTATAGATATAAAAATATTATACTATATACTTGTACAAAATATTAGATTAATATTTTTTAAAGAAAATATCTGCTATGGTATAATCACTCAGTAGATTCATATTTTAAAATTATCTGTCTCTCAAGATTTCTGCCAAGTGGCAGAGCCTAGGGTATATACTTACTGTGTGATCTGGCTGGAGCCAGTGGCGATTTCGATAAGAAAATCGACCGCGTATCAGAATGTGCGTGGTTCAAATCCTGGGCTCGCCCGTTACTAACATCGCATTCGTGTGAGGAAAACTGACGTTAACCTTAGCTTTACCAGCTTTTAAAAAATTAAATTTTATTGTTCTTTACTGATCATATTTAAATATATTATAAAAGTTATTGATTTTGAGCAGGCTAATTCTCCCAACGACAGTGGAGTGTTGGTGGGTAACTGGGACGGGAAGTACGAAGGTGGTAGTCCACCGTTCAAGTGGTTCGGAAGTGTGGCGATATTAGAGGAATACTGGAAAACTCGCCAGAGCGTCAAATATGGGCAATGCTGGGTGTTTTCTGGTGTTGTAACCACAAGTGAGTAATGAGTCTCTCTCACTTAGTGCACTGTCTACTGGCAGGTCTATGGTAATGAGTATGCTTAATTAGTAATGAGTATGCTTAATAAAATGCATAAATATTGATAGTTTTGTGTATGATTGATTTCATATATTAAGTATATCCTGACTGCGAATTAAAAAATAACCCCTAGCAAAATTTGGGAAGTTTGTGGAGAAATTGGCCTACAAATGATTAGAATTTCACAGCTAAATATCAATAATTGTCCAAGCTATCGCAACTTTGCTAGGGGGTCATCTTTTAATGCGCATCTTCTGTATATAGTGTTAATTTATCGTTAGTTGTAAATCATTTTGGATATGTTTTTGGAGCAATCACATTTTGATTTTCCGAATGTTTCTGTGAATGTATGCTTTAAATAATTCTGCAGCTGATCATTGTTTTTTAGAACTTTAAATTTTTTTCTTAATCTTACTTCTCTTTTTATCAACACAAAAGGAACTGCTTGTTTCTGATGAGACTATTGACGGTACTCTAATAAGTGCTGTCAGCATCACGGCTTATTGGCAGAGTTGTTGTCCCGCTTTCCGATAAGCAAGAGAATAGTAGTTCGAACAGCCCCGTAGCGTGACTTTTCAGGTGGGGGGGCCCAAAATATTTCTGGGGGGGCCAGATGCTATATGCTTTCCGAGTTTTCACGATCATTGTTTAGTCAATTTTTACGGGGGGGGGCGGAGGGGCAAATTTTCAGCCGTGAATTATTTGCTTTGAAGTAGGGAAGGGGTGTGGGGGGTGTGGGGATGGAGACTATTGCACCCTCTCTCCGAACGAGCATTTTTAATTCTGAATATCTGCCAGCTTACTGTCTTTGGAGAGTTTATACTAAAAGAGGCGCAGGAATAATCCATATGGAATGTCCGATTTGTTAATGTCTTCTCAAACTTGATGAAACTGATACCCACCATCATTGTTTCCTCGTAGTGGCAATTCATTGACTGCCAAAAATGTAATATTGTCCATTTTAGCTGTGACATAGTATCTATTCTTAGCAACTTGCTTCGTGTCGAGCAAAGTGTGAATTTCTTTGTGTCTAACCTTACGCAGCTGAGCCTCTTTCCAAGCGCTGAGAGCGTTGATGTGAACTTCTTCTCTAGAACCACATCTCTGTTGCCCAAGTATCGATTCCATTACAGAAGAGATTGTCCAAACTTCACTTCCATATAACAATATTGGTTGAATATAGCATTGAAGAAGTCTTTTTTTGGTATCAATTGATAATTTATGGTTTCTAAATTATCAATTGACACCAAAAAAAGACTTCTTCAATGCTATATTCAACCAATATTATATTAGTAAGTATAGACTTACTAATATAATATTAATATTAAGTCTGGTTAATTTCGTTAATTTAATTACAATATTAATTACATTTCTTTACATTACTAATTTTATTTATGTACAATATACATTAAATATATTTATACTAAGCTTATTAACTAAAACTATCCAAACTGGAAGCTGTTGTTAATTTTCATAGGGTATTACACACCATCTTTTAATAAATTTAAGTTAATTTTAAAGCACATATCAATTAAAGTTTTCTAATTGTCTTCATAGTTTTTGATACGATTTTAAACACGGTATTACACAACATTTTTAATAAATTTAAATTAAATATAAAGCATATATCAATTACAGTTGTGTAATTGTTGACGTATAGTGGTGCTTCATACAATATTACACACGAATTTATACACAATTTTAAAATAAATTTAAATTACAAGTAAAGAACGTATCAATTACAGCTGTGTAATTGTTGACATATCGTGCTTCATACGATATTAAACACGATATTACACACCATTTTTTTAAGAATAAATTTAAATCAAATATAAAGCACATGTCAATTAAAGCTGTGCAATTGCTGACGTATAGTTTGCAGATGTCTCGGTTTACCGGCTCGGTCTGTCACTAATTTTTCCTCGGCGCACGACTGTGACGGAAGCATCACAGTGGACAGCTACTGGTCCAAGGAGGGCAAGCCTCTGGAGGAATACAACGCCGACTCCGTTTGGTACAGTTTCATAAAATGTACATGTATTAATGTAAAAAGAGTTTTTATTTCATTTATATTGTAATTTTTTTATCTGTTACCCTGATTAGCTTTGTACGTGTTATGCATGAGCTAATTTATTTTGTTAATTTATATGTAGGCCTATATTTATTTTAATTCACGCCAGTGCCAATTAATATGACCAAATACAGCAGATCATGTGAAAGAATGAGGACACAATGGTCAGAAGACCACGTGTGCCCCAGTATATCGACACTAAAGCAATAAATATCTCTCTGTCTCTGTGCACTGTCTATTGGCAGTACACAGAGACAGAGAGAAAGAGAGAGAGAGAGAGAGAGAGGGAGAGAGAGAGAGGGAGATATATATATACTAAATATTTCTCTATGTATTTGATCAGAAATAGAGGCTACCAAAACAGCGACTAGCGCCATCTAGTTGGTTACCTCCAAAGTACAATTGCAAACTAACATATTAATTTTAAAACTAGTGCAATTCAACAGAAAACTAACATAAAAACATAAACTTGTGAGATAAAGCGAAAGAAAGGAAATTAACTATTTCATGTTCCTTAATTTTCCTTAAATAAATATTGGTGGAACTGATTGCCTGTATGTTTTCAGGGAGCATAATCCACAAATGGGAACATATGTAATTAATAGTTCTTTTTTCTCTCAGTTCACATGTATCTCTCCACATGTACAGTATACAACTACACATTTATAATTGTATATATACACTTATATAATATACACTGTTCATGTTTGCACAGTATAAATACATATATTTGCAATTGTATGTACAGTGCACGTACATACAGTGTAGTGAGATTTTATTATTTTCTTTAAGGAACTTTCACGTGTGGAACGACGTGTGGATGGCTCGACCAGATTTACCTGATGGATTTGGTGGATGGCAGGCCATAGATGCCACTCCACAAGAAACTAGCGAAGGTAGAGCAAAGCGTTACACAACAACGAAAACAACAACAACCAGAGTAATTATAATACTACTGTCATCGATGACAACATCGAAAACCGTGGAACCAAAGCCCGACCGGCGATCTAAAAACTAATAAAATATTCAATAAAATGTGAAAATTCAATTCCAATGTCCGGAAAGTGAGTTCAAAGACTAGCACAGATTTTAGATAGTATACATTTTCTTATATTATATGCATGTTTATGTTTATATATATATATATATATATATATATATATATATATATTTATTTATTTATTTCGCCACTTGAGCAAACAATACGCAACCATTGCAGAGTGCATGTTCAAAATCAATGGAACAAAATGCAAATAAATTTGTTTAACTATCTAATTTGTTTAATTTATCTAATTTTCCTGTTTCTCTTTACTCTAATTCTTTGTACTCTCTATCAATGCTGATCCAGTAGTATTTTCGAAAAGCTGTCTTACTGTGAATCAGTAGGTACCTGGTTTAAATCCCGTTCTCTTCCCGTCACTGATATGCTTTCGAGATAGAAAATAGTCGAGTGACGTCCCTAACATTGCCATATGGCGAGGAACCGGACGAAAAATTATTATTGATTAATTGATAGAAAACTAAAGTAAAACTAGAGAAGGTTAATTGATCTCAAATGGCTATCAGGAACTACATGGTACAAACCTACATGGTACATGGTACATGGTAGCATTCAAGGCATGTAGACTCTGTAGGCAATGTTTCAGACATCACCTTTGGACGAGGAACCAGACGTTAAATCTTCAATGCGTTGTATTGCTGTAGGCGTTTACTGCGCTGGACCTGCCTCAGTGGAAGCCCTAAGACATGGGCTGGTAAACTTGCCCTATGATGGGCCCTTCATATTCGCTGAGGTGAACGCAGATAAGGTTCATTGGATTCAGAAAGAAGAAGGTGGCTGGGCTCATACTATAGAATTTCACAGGTTGATATTTATTAAGTCTCTCTCTCTTTCATTCTTTTCTCTATCTCTCTCTCTAAATCTCTTTTGCTTCCTTTTCTCGTTTCTCTCTCTCTATCTCTCTATCTCTCTCCCTCTCTCTAAATCTATTTTGCTTGCTCTTCTCGTTTCTCTCCCTCTCTCTCTCTCTGTATATATCTCTGTCTCTCTCTCTCCCACTCTGTATTACTCTCTCGCCTACTCTTTTGATATCTTATACAAGAGTCGTTGCTTAAACTTCTTCATTATCTAACACTAGACAAGATTTCTAATTTAGACTCAATCGTTTTCCTACTTTCTTTTATCATACTCGCATCTCTTGTAGCCAATGAGAAAATATCGCGGCTGCATATATGCAGTATGAAAAAGAAATTTAACGTTCGTTTCCTCATTCGAATGTACAACCTCTATTAACCAGTGATCCCTTGTTGTCAACGACAACATTTAAAATTAAAATAGTGTCAATTATGCTGTTCACAAAGGCGTACTATAATTGTATCGCACGGCTAATTATTATTATTTATTATCAATTGTTATTAATTCTTAATATTAATTATAATTATTAACCACAACAGATATTGTTGTTACTGTAGTTACAATAATTCCCGTGTCAGTATCACGGAAGAATCGGCAAACCGCACACTGTACGCGTTGCAGAGGCGACTAAGCAAGAACTGACTAGGGGAAAAAGAAACCTCCCTAGAAACAATATTGTTTCTGAATATATAGGTTACTTCAAAGCGATAATAAAGCATAATTTTTATGAAAAGATAAATTTGTTGATCGATGGCGTGCTCGCTGTGCAACGCGACATGAGACTGTGGGTTGGAATATGTACCTCTGACCTATCACTTGGCAGATAATACAAGTATCATGCCTTTATCACTTGTATGGGGATTAAACTTTTAAAAAATAATAATAATAATAATAATCATAATAATCGTAATAATCGTAATAATCGCAATAATCATAATAATCGTAATAATCGTAATAATCATAATAATCATAATAATCGTAATAATCATAATAATCATAATAGTAAAAATAAATGTTTGAAGACGGTTACAAAATGTGAATGTAAAAATGTCTAGTAACTATGAAATTTCGACATTCTATGTACAGTCCATCTAAATGTATGCCAAAACAGAAGCGGTAATAGGAAAGAAGACATTGCAATGAACAAATGTAGCGTAATAATGTTCTATAACCCCTTAAAATATATTTTCAAATTGTCTGATATAAATAGCCATGTAATGGTTCTTTTGTGTTTTAAATAGTGTAGGAAAAAATATAAGCACGTACTGTCCTAAAACGCACATGCGATTGGATATTACTGACGAGTACAAGTTTCCAGAAGGTACGTTTCAATTTCTTATTTTAGTTTAATATGGTGTTAAATTTAGTTTCAATTTTGTTAATGTGCAATAATGTCTCAATAGCGCAATAATGTCTAAATAGCGCAATGATTAGTGATGTAGACAACGTCATGAAGTTTTAAATGACAGATCCTGAGGTGAATTGAATCCTCGTGGGTTCGAATCCCAGCCGCTCTGATCTGAGAGTAAAATCTCGGACATTCATTGGACTGGTTATACGGAAAATCGACAAAATTGCCTAACGGAATTAACATGTGGTATCAAAAGTGATAGATATCAACGTAGTTGATCATTTCATTATAATGTGTGTTATTATTATTATTATATGATAATATTATATTTGAACAAGACGTTCGATATTTACTATAATTATTGTTTTTATGTTTTTATAAATATACGGACTCTTATCACGTTTTGTTTCCTCTCTTACCACCACTTAAGGCAAAGAATAGTCGTCGTAAACTAAGAGATGGAGTCCATCCTTTTATACTCCACTTAAAACTCTACAGGATATGAGTGACAATAACTTCATCACGAGGATGCATTGCAAAGACCGTCGTTAAGTTTATGATTGATATTATGTATTTGTATATTTATCTGCGTTTATCTCTGTGTATCCTAGTGTGCTTTTCTATCTGCGTTTATCTCTGTGTATCCTAGTGTGCTTTTCTATCTGCGTTTATCTCTGTATATCCTAGTGTGCTTTTCTATCTGCGTTTTGTCAAATATCATTGCAAGAAACGAATAATAATATTGTAATGCATTCTCTTATATCCAGATCTTATTTTTATTCTATTATCTGTATTTACATTATGTTACTTTAATTAAGTTAATTATAATTATTATTACAATTAACTATATGTCTTAATTCAGTCTGCCAGTTGCGGAGTCCGCCGTTAACTGCACGTTTTGTAAAAGACGACAAAGCACAAGGACTTAAACTAACATCAGAAAGGATATTCGGTTGGTTAGCGCCTAAGCTATAGGAATTGTTACGAAAACATTTATATTCCCGACCTTAGTTAAACTGGTATTCAAGGAAAGAAGATGATAATGATGATGATTAACTTTGTCTATTGGTATTTGTATATTCATCGCATACATCTGTCCTTTAGGATCTGATCTGGAGCGTACAGCGTTATGGAGAGCGATTAATCAATGTTCAACAAAGAAAGAACTTTATCAAGCAGAGGCTGAGGTAATTTTCCACATATATATATATATATATATATATATATATAATATTATATATACATATAGATTTAAAAAAGTATAAGTATAATATGTATATAATATATTTATATATATATATATAATATTATATATATTTACAAATATATATATATTATATATACAATATAATAATCTATATATATATATGTATATATATATATATATATATATAAATATATAATTTATATATATATATATATTTATTTATTTATTTATAATCTTTTACTATCCTCTAGTTAACAATGTGCATTATTTAAATTTACATTCTCGATGATGATTGATCTTATTTCTGCGCACTGATGTGTCTCCCTTACACTATAGTTTCTTTTCTCGTTCTTATTATTTCTGAGGAATTAAAATGATATTTTTGACAAGCTTTAATTATGACTTGGATTTCACTATTCAATTCAATTTAATAAGAAAACCAAACAGGGCCCTTCAACCCTGTTGAGTTCACATAAAACACATACAAACAAGTAAATGCAACAGGAAAAAACACAAACTAACCATGACTTGTAGTGAACAATCATGCTTGTCAGAGCAGACTAAATAGAAGAAGAAGACTAAGAAGAAGAAGAAAAAATAGAAATAGAAGAAGGTGATGATGATGATGATAATGATGATGATGAAGATGAAGAAGAAGAAAGAAAGAAAAAGATGATAGTGGAGAAAAAGAAGAATAAGTAGTAGAAGAAGAAGAGGATGCTGATGATGATGATGATATGAACCATGGTCAACGTCGAGACAAATACGATAGATAGTGATAATAGGCGTAGAAGGATGACATAATAATATTTTGACAACCTTTGATTAGGACTTGGATTTCAAAATGACGGAGAAGGATGATGCAATCATTGGAGAAGACTTCAACGTCACGATGACGGTTCATAACAAGTCGTCAGAAGAGAGAAGAGTTTGTGTGACACTCACCGCCACTGTCGTCAACTACACGGGTGTGCCAGTCACTGTCATCAAAACTACTTCTAACAATATCACCATTAAACCTCAAAAAGGTAATCTTGACTTTTTAGTACCTTCGCGAAATTAATTGCAATTGTAGTTTAGTACTCAAATTCTGATTTATCAATTAATGAAACATTGACTATCAATCTGTGAATCATTGACTAGCAATCAGTGAATTATTAAGTATCAAACAGTTAATCAGTGGCGATGTCGGTAAGATATTCGACTGCGGATCAGAATGTGTGGGGTTCAAATCCTGGGCTACCCCGTCGCTGAAATCGCTTTCGATTGAGGTGACTAAAGTTAACATTAGCTTTACCAACTCTTAACCATTGACTATCAATCAGTTAAACACTGACTATCAATCGGCGAATCACAGACTATCAAACAGTTAATCACTGACTCCAATTAACTAATCACTGACTACCAATCCGTGAGTCTTTAACTATCAATCAGCTAATCACTGACTATCAAACAGCTAATCATTGATTGATGAATTTTGATTGAGTTATGATCTTTCCTTGTGGGTCTTGATCTCTTCTGCAGTTTGTGAGTTAGTCATTTGAGATGCTACTAGCTAGGACAGGGATCAGCTACAGAAATCCACGTCATATGAGATGACGTCATATGGGATGACGTCATATGGGATGACATGAAGGGGATTCTCTCTATCTGATCCCTGTCTGAAACTAGGGGTTGCAAAAGTGGGTTTTTCCACCCCTGTTTGGAACTAGGGATGGCAAAAGTAGGATTTTCCACCCCTGTTTGAAACTGAACTCGAGTCGTGTGTAGATATAGGTCTAATTATCTTGGATATCAGAAAACAATCAAATTCTCCATAGTCCTATTAAATTTTATTTGAGTCTAATAGATCAGTTCGGTTATTGAAAACATATTTTGTTGCATGTTAACACTGGTTTGTTTATGTTGACATCTGATACATAAATTTACATGTAAATGTAATGGGTCTACATTATAACGAAGTTATAATGCATCCATACCGTTATAGTGGGTGTCCGAGTTAAACTATAAGTGTTAAGTTATTCTTTAATTAATATCCATATAGTAGGTTGTAAAGTAAATAACATTTCTAAAGAAAGCTTGTATTAGAAATTTTATGAGGAACTAGTACATTTCAATGGTATTCTATGCAGTGTTTACGTTTTCTTGTCCACTGTTTACATTTGGTGTCCTCGATGTTCAATTTATAGCTATTGCCGAAAAGATCTATTCATTTTGAAATCAAGCTAGACAATTACTAAAATGTATAAAATTCTTTTCATATGGATGAAATATCTATTTAGAAAATTAAAATGTAAAGAAGTATTTTTATATAGATGATTAATTTTTAAAATTCTAGAATAAATGCATTATATGTTAACTAATATATTTTATTTCATTAAAAATGCTTTATATATAGATTTATTTATTTTTTAATTGTAAAAAGCTTCCTATGTCAATGGATAAAAGCAAGAAAGCTGATGTTGACGTCAGTTTTCTCTCTCGAAAGCGATCTCAGTGACGGGATAACCCAGGATTTGAACCCCGCTCATACCGATCCGCGGTCGAATATCTTATTGACATCGCCATTGGCTCCAGCTAGTGGCGATGGAGCCAGGATTATATACTTGTGAAACGCTTGAAATTTCGTTGAATAAGATATGTACTCGTGTTACTTGCAGTTGAGATGTCTACGATGGAGGTAGCGGTGTGGGAGTATTTAGATAAGCTGACGGACATGTGTCATGTAAAGATATCATCAATGTGTCGAGTGGAACAGACGAAACAATTCTACTGCCATGAAGATGATTTCAGATTACTGAAACCCAGAATTAGAGTCGAGGTATTAACTTCTGTTGAGGTGTATTATATAAACCCAGAATTAGAGTAGAGGTGTGGGGAACGTCCCTGGCATGGTCTTTGTATGAACAAACGGACGTTAAATTAGTATTATTAGAGTTTAATAAAATATTAAATATATTGAAATGCCAAATTGCATAAACGGAAAATACTGAGTAATAGCCTACTTAAAAAGTAGTCGTAAAAACAATTTAAAAGACAGGATGAATTGTGAAACATGTTTCAAATTAGAAAATTTATATACTCTACACCGTCTTCGTATCCTGACCCTGGTTAAACTGGGATTTAAGGGAAGATGATGATGATGATGATGATATACTCTACACCGTCTATGTCAGATTTAAATTCATCGAAGGACAACGCCTCAATAATGCTGATATGTCAATATATTTCAATCATTAATGTACCTATTATATAAGATGAAATGTTGCGAAAGTAGAGGTACTTAGCTGCATGCCGTTAGTTTCAAGAAATTAAATCATCATCATCATCTTCCCTTAAATTCCAGTTTAACCAGGGTCGGGATACGAATAGACTTTCTCCAATCCTCCCTGTTCCACACCATATCATCAGTCAATCCCCTATTTTATTTTGATATATTTTATTTTCAATAAATTAAATATTTTCTTTAATTTCATATTGTTAATTTCAGATTGCCAGCAAGGCTTCGGTAGGAGAGGAAGTGACGCTGGTAGCTTATTTTACGAATCCTATGCCCAAACAACTGACCAAGTGTGAATTCCATGTGGAGGCCGCCTCACTTCAGAGATCATTTCCTATCAAACACAAGTATAACATAACATATCATAAAAGGATATAACATAACATAACGTAACGTAACATGACATAACATCACATTACGAAAGTAACTTAACGTAACGTAACGTAACAACATAAAGTAACGTAACATAACGTAACGTAACATATTGATTGATAGACTGATTGATTGACGCAGTAACGTGAAATCCCACAAGGAGGTATGGCCACAATGACCAAAACTCTTAATTGATTGATTGATTGATCGATTGATTGACGCAGTAACGTGAAGGCACACCAGGAAGCTCGTATGACCACAACTCTCACGCCCAAGTGCCCCGGTGAGAAGGAGATTATCGTCAGCTTCGACTCTCGAGAGCTTTGGGCCCTCAGCGGCACCGCCAAGGTACTCGTTGAAGAGGCTGACACACCTGTGCAGGCGGAGAAAGCATCACTAGTGACGGGAAAGCCAGAACCTGAGGAAGAAACGGCTGTGATGATTATAGAGTCAAAAGCAGCAACTGTTGAAGGGGTAGGGGCTTTACCAATTGTAGAGACTATAACAGCAACGGTTAAAGAAAGGGCTGTTACAATTTTTGACACTAAGGCAGCATCAGTTGAAGATGATGAAAGCTCATCTGTTGTAGAGGATATTGTAGAATCATTGAAGCTTAGAGAGGCTTATACGCTTCCGCTTGAAGAAAATAATCAGCTACAATTTGTAGAGAATAAGACACAACTGTTCGTAGAAAATCAGCAGCTACAATTTGTAGAGAATAATACGCAACATTTTATAGACGATAAAACACCACAAAGCGTAGAAGATAAATCACTACAACATGATGACGTGGCGGTTTTAGCACTTAAAGAGATAACACCATCTAACAATAACAACGATTGGAAGAATTATTAAGCAAATATATGAAAATTTGACTTCCTACTTGACGTTAGGCATGTATTGTACGTTTTAACAGCGCAGTTGTTAGATGCGTCAGGTAACGTCATGAAGTTTTAAGTGACAGATCCTGAGGTGAATTGAACTCTCATGGGTTCGATTCTCGGCGGCGCTGATCTGAGTGTAAAATCTCGGACATTCAAAGGACTAGTTATACGGAAAATGGACTAAATTGTCGAATTGTTTTAAGAAGAGATATTAAAAGTAATGGATTTCAACATAGTTTATTATTTCACTATAATGTGTTTTGTGTTCCCCGTGTTGTGCTCGGGTGTGGTTGGACCACTGTAGAATAGGGCAACCGCAAACAATCTGCCGCTTGTACGTAAGAGGCGACTAAAGGCAGGAGCTGAGGATAGCAAGAGGGGACCCACCTCACCATTAAATATTTCCCCCATGATTAAATGGTAATTAATCCACCTAATTCAGGAAGGCAACGGGAAACCACCTCAGAAGTCATATTTTTCCCCAAGCTATAGGCTACATATGGTATGAATAAGGCATAAACTTTGTGAATGGATTAACTTGTTGATTTAAGGAGTGCTCTTATAGAGCGAGAGATTCATACTTTGAGTATGAATATGTACCTTGAACCTGCCACTTGGCAGTGCACTGAAGAAAGAAGAATGTGTTTTATTATTATTATTACTATTATTATTATTATTAGTTCTGCATTCTGTTTTGGAAGTCCCTGAAATCACTCTTTGGCGAGAAACGTAACGTTAAATTTTCATTATTTACTTACCGTTCTGCAATTCTGTTTCAACATAATTTTCTTAACCCAGACCAACAAATAAACTTCTATTTTTTAACTTCCATTCTGACCATCGGCTTTGTTATGATTTCATAGTGCGTGATGTTGTAGTGAACTAGAGTAACATTTTAATCGTGCAATTGTTAATATAAATAAATTTAAAGAAAAATGATTTGATATCTAATTCATATGTTGATATGAAGAGTGAGGAGGAGGATATAAATACATTATGAAGGAGTAATGTGCCGTGGACCTACCAATAGTCAGTGCACTAAGAGAGAGAGAGAGAGAGAGAGAGAGAGAGAGTTGTTGTTCCGATAATTACTCTACTCGCACTGTTTTGCATCTCACTTGGTTTTCAGCATGTTCAAGTTCTCGAATGTTCAGGTGACGTGAAACTGCCCTTAACGGTTCAGAGTTCACTTATCGTCTTATCAGAAAACGAGAGTTGAATCCGCATTTATTACATGTAACAGACTAGACACTCTAAACATCTAGTGATCTGAAAGTGATGTTTGAAAACACGACCAAAAATAACGAAAAATGGCAATACTATAGTAAATAAATTTCACTTTATTTGAAAATCAGATAAACATACCGAATCTACACTATTTTAAAACGCAAGAATACGGTATCGATGTAGTAGACAGCGCATTACAGAGTACCTAATGCAGATATAAGATTAATCTTCAACATCTTATAAATTGCTGAATTCATGGGGCATACTTGCAGTAAAATAGGTCTCAAAATTCTGAGTCCCTTCGACAGTATCAAGTAAATTAAAATTAAACACTTCAATTTCATTCAATTCAACACAAATTAATAGACACTTTAGTCAATTACAAGAATATTAACAAACAAGGCGAAGTTCTGAAAGACACGTTAAAATAAGTTGACACTTTACTCATATATAAATCAACAATGATATAGAAAAAAGCATAACAGTGATCTCATGTTATACGGGGGTTTTGATTAACTTAAAATAGCTATTAATTGAAATATAATATATATATATATATATATATATATATATATATATATATATATATATATATATATATATATACAGTATATATAGTATATAGTGACGCCTATTTACTATTGTGCACGTAGGGATTGCCTTTAGCTAAACAATGAAACACATTTCATAATGGTAATACCAACAAGTTTAACCGTCGATGATGTAATATGAAGTAAAAAGCTGATAAAGCTAAGGTTAAAGTCAGTTTCCTTACTTGAAACGACGTCAGTGGCGGGTGAGCCCAGGATTTGAACCCGCACATACTGATCCGCGGTAGAATATCTTATCGACATCGCCACTGGCTCCAGCCAGTAAAGTAAACCCAAGTAAAAAGTAAATAAATTTCATTGTCTTTAGCATAACAATCTGATCATGCATGACATTTGTTAGTTCAAATTGTGAAGGGTTAAACAATGTTAAAAGCACCGTAAAGACGACAGGAGTTGAAAGAAAACGCAAATAATCAACTTTAGCATTACATGATTTGCACGTAGAGGTTTAACAATCATATACAAACGTAAATCTATTACACAGTTTACATCATTTACTTATATCGCTCATCAAGATTATACACAGACAGTTGGTAGCAAATATAGTAGTTATATATTACCAAATATGTATGTTATGATCAAGCACATAGAAAATACTAACATGATTCACAGTATGGAATAGTGCATTGATGCTATAATGTTTCTATTGATGATACAATGATTCTATTTACTAGAGCAGAATAACGTATAATTGGAATTCATTATAGTTGAGTGTATAGAATTAAGACAAAAAATTATATGTACCTAATACTTCAAGTTTCTAAGAATCCATCATTTGAGAAGTTTCATGTTATTATAGATAAAAAATGCCTTCAATACCTGAATAATTTGATATGAAGGCAATCGTCCTTTAAGTTTATACAAAGTCACAAATACGTGATTCAGATCTGTTATTTTTCTTTATTTCAGATGATGGTTGAGTTTGGAAATGTTTCACTGAAGGACTCACAGATCCTAAGCTGTGTTTAAGGTATATTCTGCGGAAGACGGCTTCTGATAGTACTCACGTGTGACTGCGTTGTTAAACAAAAACACATACGATCAATACAATAACATTACACTTGAGTTACACATTCATACTTGACAGCATGCTTGATTGATAAGCAAGAGACCTCTAGTTCGAAATCTCGTTGGATTATCATCTTGAGAGCAAATCTTTGCGTACAAAAGCAGACCTTAAATTTTAACTTGTCTTTATACAAGCATTAAATACTATACAAAAGATCCTGTCTTATCTTATTCTGCCACGAAAGTCCTCAGACATCGCATATGCTAAGCGTTTGCATAAATTTGATACTTAAGGTCGATTTTGGGACCAGTAAGTTATGATTTACTAGATCGTCCAGCTTAATCTATCTGATTATAGACTATGATTTACTAGAGTCCAGTTTAATCTGTCTGATCATACACTATGATTTATTAGACAGTCCAGTTTAATATATCTGATCATAGACTATGATTTCCTTTAGTTAGCCATCTGACCGATCAAGAAAAAAAAGAAGAACGTGAAAACTAAACATGCTTGTATACCTCAAATTGCGCCTCGCTGAGGCCAAGTTTAGATTTCCATATATGACTGCACAGAAAAAAAAACAATAGCACGAAAAGATATTGATATTAATTAAGTACTAAGTCAACTTTATGACAATATATCAATAATTGTGTAATCAGAAGCGTGCAGGTTAGCACTTAAGAAAAGTTTTGAGAGGAACATGGGCCAAAAACACAGCAACAAAGCCAAATATAAATACAATACATAGTTCTCCGCACAAGTATATTACTGTAGGGCCTATATAATGTAGAATATATTAATTACAACTTTACACATAATTTCACAGAATGCTATAACAATAGTCTGTAATACGCAAACTTTGTAAAAGAGATCTTAATCATCGAAGCTATCATGCTAAGTTTAGTAACTACTATTCATTATTAGGAGTAACTACTAATAACCATAATTCAGTTAAGTATTATTATACTGAGCAATTACTAATAACTATTATTCTAATAACTACTATTCATCAGCATCATCATCATCATCATCATCATCATCATCATCATCATCATCGTCGTCATCTTCCCTAAAATCCCAGTTTAACCACGGTCAGGATACGATAGACCTTCTCCACTCCTCCTGTCCCACACCAATCCCAATATGCTCATACCACTCCATTCGTTTAAATTTTTGTAGCAATATTAACTACTATAAAATTTAGCAATTAATAATAACTACTTTTCTATTAACTATTATTGTACTGAGTAATTAATAATAACTATTATTCTATTAACTATTATTGTACTGAGTAATCAATAATAACTATTAATCTATTAATTCCTATTATACGGAGTAATTACTAATAACTATTGTTTTATTAACTACTGTTATACTTAGTAATCTGAATAGCTACAAACCCAATTTTATTGATTAGGTCATGGTTCTGACAGCTCCTCAGCCACAATGCTATCCTGTCTCCCTTGGCTCTCACGCTGACTACAGCTCCAACCACTTCCTCTGTCAATTCCTCAAATACCTCCCCCACCAAACATATCAGCTGTGCCACAAGTGTACACACGATATACACATATCATACATGTCAGCTGTGCAACAAGTGTCCACACGTTAAACATATCAGCTGTTCCACAAGTGTACACACATCATACATATCAGCTGTTCCACATGTGTACACACGTCATACATATCAGCTGTTCCACAAGTGTATACACGCTATACACAAATCACACATATCAGCTGTTCCACATGTGTACACAAATCATACACAAATCAAACATATCAGCTTTTCCACAAGTGTACACACATTATACACAAAGCACACAAATCAGCGATTCCACAAGTATACACACATTATACACAAAGCACACAAATCAGCGATTCCACAAGTATACACATGTTATACACGAATCACACATATCAGCTTTTCCACAAGTGAATGCACGTTATACACAAATCATACATATCAGCTGTTCCACAAGTGTACACACACACATACACACACACACACACACACACACATATATATATATATATATATATATATATATATATATATATATATATATAAATATATATATAATATTTATATATATCTACATGTATATGTGTGTGTATTATTCTATAGAAATATATGGTAACATATATTTCTATAGACTAACCGTTTCCAGCCAGTATTTAGTTAGATCCGGATGCTCATGTGTTAGAGTGATAAACCATCTCCCACCAAATCTATTAGCCTCATCTTCCCACATAGGCTTTGAACCATCCTATAATACAACACTCAATCATTCAGAACTTTATTTAAACCAATTACTACGTGAGCCGAGAATCAACTCAACCAAAACCTACTAAAAGTATTTACAAACTCAACATAGAACACCAACATGAGGAATTCTGAGTTATTGAATTATAAAATGTTCAATATTCTCTCTATCTCTTAGTGCACTGCCTACTGGCAGATCCATGGTATATAACGCCTCCACTCTTCTCTGTCTTCTGCTTTTCCTCTTCATGTTCACATATGAGTGGGTCTTTAAATCATCTAACATACTTAATCTCGGCCTGCCCCTGCCTCTTTTTCCTTCCATTCTACCTTCTATGACCTTTATTAATAGACCTTCCCCCATTAGAATATGTCCTATCCAACTCTTCTTCCTATTTCTTAATATATTTATCAACTGTCTACTTGTACCAACTCTCGGCAGAACTTCCTCATTTGTAACCTTTTGAGTCCAGCTAATCATCTCAAAATTCAATATTCAAGAACAGAAAACTTTCAGTTGCCTATACAACCATAACAAAGAGTTAACTACCATGCATGACATGAAAAATTTCATGGCTTGGACCTGCCATTAGTTAGAAAGTGTGTGAGAGCACGACCGGCCTGTAAGTCAACTCTTTAAAGAAAGAGGTTTTTGTATATTGCAATGCTTTATTGAGCTATTACCAAATTTTCTCTAAAAAATAATCCACGGAGAAGATTTACCCTGAATAGAGAGTAATCACAGCCTGGAAGCAAGCTTGCAACGTTCATCACAGTTTTCTGCATTCTGAAATTAAAATCATTCGCCAATTCATAAATTTTACATAGCAACATCAAAAATCTAAGCTATGGATGACAACTTTGGAGGAGTACCTAACCAAGAATTACATGACTTGTTAACGGTATCTTAAGATTTAAGATTCATCAAGGAAGGCAAACAACCACTTCAGATTTAACTAAAGGTATCATTTTACATGTGCAAAAGACACAATTGCCATCTTTGCGATAATTATCAATACACTCTATTTAGCTTTCTTTAACTAATTAATAAAAATGATGCCAAAAAGGCTACAAAATACTTTAATATACATTAATCACAATTACTAAACAGTGTAGCTTGCAGTTTTTGAAAATATTTTATCAAATTGGCATTTGATGTTCCACGATACATAATTTAACCTAATAAATTTAATACAATCAATCATAAAGACAAATGAAAAATCAACACTGTATGCTAGATATTTGTTCCATAATCATTTTAAATAAGAATTAAACAAATTTTTTTAGAGGAAAGAATTCATCGCATTTTTAAACAGTGTGTCACTGATTTCTAAGAAAAACCACTCAAACTTTAACAAGCTAAAGACTGGCCTCCGGTTGAATAGAAAAAAATATTCTCATTGAGACAGTGGCACTTGAATCATTATTGTTTTTGTTCATATTATTATACACATGAAAATAGCATGTGCAACAGAGTTTCCTTGCTCAGTTTCTATCTTTTGTAGTTTTCATTATTTTCTCTTTTCTCTCCATGTAATTATTAGCAATTTCTGCCTTTAATAGCACACTTCCAATACCCTGGGGATGTTTTAATTCAAAGCTGTTAACACTCGATCTTCCAAGGTTGTCACCCATCCATGTACTAACCAAGCTCAACATTGGGGGGCGGGATTAGCGCACACGGTTAAGCTGCGCGTCAGTTGAACAAAGTTAAGCTCTATCGTGCCAGTTAGTACTTTGTGGGCGACCACCTTAGAAGACCGAGTGTTGAGAGCTTTGAAAGAAAAAAATCCCGAGGGTATTGGAAGGTTATTCTTAAATCCGTGCCAGCTGCAATTGATGCACCAACAAAAGGCAACGATTACTAATAACCATGGAGGGGAATGGAGGAAATAACGAAAACTACAAAAACAGAAACCAAGAAAGGAAACTATGTAGCACTTGCGGTATGTCAAGTGGGTAACTACGCGAACAAAAAACAAAAAAACAAACATACATGTAGCTTAATCGCATTCATTAACGTGCAGCTAAACCAAGTGCAGTAACTCTTGCATCAAATATTTTTCTGTTGTAAATGAAAGTTGTTAACAATATAGGCATACTAACATCCAGAAGTCCTCCACAGTGTTAAAGTTGGCTACAGGAAGTTGATTTTCAGTCCACGTATTTCTTATGTCATTTTTATAGAACCAACCAGTCCAGTTTCTTGGCAATGGATAATACATGACATTGGGGATGCTTTTATCTGGAAGTATATCTTCTGTATCTTGATCATCTTGATCCACTGGCATCATTAACAGTAAAATAGGCTAACAGTGGAGAAATATCCTACACAAAAATACATCAATTATATATTTTACTTCTTGATTAATTAATTAACTTCTTGATTAATTAATTCATAATCTTCTTTAACTTCTTGCATCAGCCTTTGCTTTCCTTTGAGCGGTTCCATAGGTAGTTGAAGATCTATCTTTTCCATATCTATTTTCCATCTAGTGTCCATGAGTTGCGACCAACACATATACCTCCTTTTCTTTAATTCTCTTTATCTTTGGACAGGATTACTCAATTTTGAATTTGCATCATTCTAGACCTTCTTCGTACTCACCAGCTAGAATTTCTCTCAGTAGTGCTCGACATTGTCATGGAAGACAGTAGCACCCTAAATGTTGTTGAGTTTTGTTTAAATATAGAGAACTACATAATCAAGCTTTCACATAAATACGAATCACATTGGCAACCATAAAAACAAAGTAGAGACTTCAAGCCAAAACTTCTATAGAATACAATTTGCTCAACCTTCTCTCTAGGTTTATAAGTTTACTTCATTAGTCTTAACATTATTACAGCAAAGTTAATCTGATTAATCAAAAAATATTCTTCAAACAGTGCTACTTCAAAATTA
Source organism: Enchytraeus crypticus (assembly GCA_905160935.1). Taxonomy (NCBI): domain Eukaryota; kingdom Metazoa; phylum Annelida; class Clitellata; order Enchytraeida; family Enchytraeidae; genus Enchytraeus; species Enchytraeus crypticus. Next base: position 3,629,748 of record CAJHZI010000713.1, read on the forward strand.
CAAAATGTCAACTGGTTCAACAATTGGGCAGAAATAGCAGAAGACAGCAGTCCTATGTTCAAATTCAATTAAATTTAGATGTTTTAAAATATTTGATGTTAATGTGAATGACAATAACAATGTAAATAACTATTTCATTGCTTCTGCAATTTAGGTCAATTTCTTCCAGTCATTTTAGTGATTTCCTTCACTACTTAGTCCGTTCAACCAGAGTCATATTAGCAACAAATGATACTACAACAATAGTCCATTAACCACAGTAGACTTATTAACATTATACTTAAAATTGTAAATTCAGAAGATTTAACACATTAAAACAAAACGTCAAAGACCTGAGTATATAAAATTGATTATATATATACATGTATATAATTATATATATATATATATTTTTATTTATATATTTATATATATATATTATATATTTATTTATATATATATATATATTTTATATATATTATATATATAATTATATATATATATATATAATTATATATATATATATATATATTTTATATATATTATATATATAATTATATATATATATATATAATTATATATATATATATATATATATATATATATATATATATATATATATATATGATAAATTTCAGAATTTTCACGTCAAATTTAGGTATACATAGATCTGTTATGGTTTGCTTAAGAATATTCTGAATTAGTTATTAATGGTGTTTTTGTAAATTTTGGAATTTCTGTATAACATTGATAAAAATTCCCAGCTACGTCAAAAAGAAATTTATATATAGAAATATTAAATCTGGCCCAACGTAACTAATTCTAACTGAATTGTTGGAACTAGTTAGGTTATCTAACAAACTAGATAAACTGTTATCAATTTTAACAGTTTTTCTATTCTACCTTTTGTTTTTATTTACCTCTTGTGCATGTTATCTTGAGTATGTTATTTGTGTATATTATTTATGAGTTTTCTGGATTTTATTGATTATTTATGGATTTTACTCCGCCTATCTGGTTTATTAGCTGCAGACACGAATATTGGTGACTTAAATGCTTTTAAAAATCTGCTACCAACATGAAAATTGATATCGTGAAGTTACCAACAGAACTAATATATTGAGTATATAAGTTCCAAACTATAATACACTTAAACTCTAACATTTGTGAATGGACACCAAATAATGCTCAACGAAATGAAAACATTTGTTACATTCACATCTATACTATATAATATATAAAATGAGTCATGTGTTTCTAAAGTTAAGACCTGTAAATGTAAGGCAGTAAAAGAATAAATTCATACTTTATTCAGTTTTTGAACCTTTTCTGCTCTTCGAATAAAAAATTTCTGAAAATATAAATAATACAATTTATAAAGATTAAAGAGACCTCCTTCTAAGAACTAGAACAAAGATGTTTAAATATCTCAGTGTTGCCACTCTTGTCAGCTTAAAAAGCTCTTAACGTGACTGAATTTGATTGTGAATGGAATATGAATGGTGTTCGTTACAGTATTTTGGTGTTCGTTATTCGATTTAATGGCGACCGTTCTAAACTTTTAGTCATTTGGCATAAAAGAGAACACTACTCAAATACCTTGTTTAAATTAAATATTAATATAGTTGTATAATTTAATATAGGCCTACTATTCACTCACCCCATAAAACAATCCTTTCTGTAGTTTATAGGTAAAATTAGCTAGCTCTAGATGCTCAAGTGAAAATTCGGCCTACTCAAATTCTTTTACTCGATAATTTTTGCTCGACTTTTTCCAGCTTCGCGTGGACCCCGCGAGGGTGACTATAATTCGAGCTGCAAGGTGCCCCATGACTCGGTGCCGGTTTAAAAAAAAATAAACACGCATTATAGTGAAATGATCAACTATGTCGATATCTATAACTTTTAATACCACATGTTTCAACCGTTAGGCAATTTTGTCCATTTTCCGTATAACCAGTCCAGTGAATGTCCGAAATTTCTCTCTCAGATCAGCGCAGCTGTGATTCGAACCCATGAGGATTCAATTCACCTCAGGATCTGGCATTTAAAATTTCATGACGTTATACGTCGTTATATGTCGTTCTACATGTACATCTCTAACCATTGCGCTGCGCTATTGGGACATTCGTTTATATAGGTTTATGGAGCCCTTCGTATTGTGTAATAATTAAATACATGCAAATATGGTTTGCTTGTCCTGCATGCACATAATAATTAGAGTGTAACACTTTGAAATAGGCTACATATGTTAAGACATTGGGTGCAGTGGATACTGCAATACAAAGCAAAAAGAGAGAAGGGCGACGGATTTAATTCAATTGTGACTCAGAGGGGATGAAATTTTTGATCCAGATGGGGTGGACATGAAATCCTCAATCAGGAGTAATCCGCTACAATCGGGGTTGGGTTAAAATTCTAACCCCTTCAGATTTCTACATTTATAAAATACAATTGTCTTTCCAATAATTAAAATGCCGAGTGAAGCAATTTATTTATAAGTGCATAGGCCTGAATAGAGGAATTTCTATTAATTTACTTTTTTCTTAATTTGCATTGTATTGCAGAAATATATTAACAAAGTTACATACTTGACTCACATGTAGGCGTCTTTAAAGTGTGCATTTTAAATGGTTATAATATGCTGATCGATGGAGTGCTCTTTATAGTTGGGACAGAATTGGTATTATTGGGATAGAATTTGCATTATTTCTATTTGTATTTGTCAGTGATTTGGTGTTGATGCTGAAATAAACACATATCTCTCATCAGAGGCATTGACTAATGCAATGACTATTAATGTGTATTTTATACCTACCACTTAGCCGAACACAAAGACTAGATAGATAGATAGATAGATAGAGAGAGAGAGAGAGAGAGAGAAAGAGAGAGAGAGAGAGAGATTGAGTGATGGAGGGAGATAAAGGTGTAAAGAGCGAGGGGGAGAGGAATAGTTCGTCATATAAAATTCACAGCAGACGGCAATTGACTAAAGTAGTCTTACATACCGAATATAATATAAAACTACACGTGAAGTTGTGTTTAACGAACTCGACAGTTTGAGTCGGTTTTGAAGGTCAGTACTTCAGTTGGCTGCCTCTAGAATACAGACGACCTCTAATATAGTCATATCCGTCTCAGGTAGCAATATACTGCAATGTTAGTGCTTCTATATAGGCGCTAATAGGCGCTTTGGTCATGGACAGGCTATTAAGTCTGCAATAGTCAAACTCTTCAGCCGTCGGCCGAGCTACAGTCAATATTTTCCCATGACACTTCACTGCACTATGATTCGAGATTGTTTATGAAGCGTGGACATGATAAGAGGAATAGCTGAAGTGCTCTATAACAAGGTCACTCCGTTGACTTGTAGGCTTGTGAAAATATTACTCTGAGGTTGTTTCCTAGTTCCTTCCTCATTTTCTGCTTAGTCGCCTGTTACTATACTCGCATACTACGGTTGGTATATTATTTATTGGCTCGGGGACAACACGGACTCATAGACCAAATTATTGTAGGTGTCCCACAGACTTAAACATGCTCGACAGCACGGTACCCTCTGATTACAGTCAAAATTTGTGGGTAACTAGGGAAATAATTTTAACTTCTCTGTAGAAGTTATTAAGATGTTATATAAAATTGATCTGCCAGAATAATAGAATTATTTGAAATATTATAGACTGTAGTACCTAACAATAAAATGGTCATAAGCACATTTTACAGTGTGTACATGTATGTAGTACATACAAGTATGTTTATTTAAAAGTCTAAAAAACACCGACAAACAATTGTGAAAGCAGACTACTAAATAGTTCAAAGTGTGATCAACATATGTAGCATCAAACAGAAAATAAATTTTCTTACTACGGTCATCAGAGAAGGCACTGAAGTACCCTATCGAGCTGACCACCGCAGTAAACAATGAAAGAAGGAGACATAAAAACACTACGGTATGTATAGATAAATTCAATCAGATTTGCTAAAAGCCCTCATTGTTCATGTATATTAAACATTCACGAACTTGTAATGAGAAAATTGACACTTACGTCGGCGGTTTTGTAATTAAGGTGTAAGGCGCAGTTGTGAGGGGATGATCAAGTATTCACTGTACAGCAACAGTGGCTCTCATGCGCAGCATCTACTGTATATGTACATTTACTTACAGGTGTTTGGCATAAACTGCAGTGTTTCAGCGGACTTCGAAGATGACACTGCCGGTTTAGATAATTTGCTTATATAAAGGAAGTTATTATAAGTTATATATAAGTTGTATATAAGTTATTATATAAGTTATAGAAACTTAGCTTCGTTTACTTTATAAACTGTTGGGATATTCACAAACGGATTTAATTCTAAGCATTTAAAATTATGTTAAGCTAAATTCGATTAAAAGTTTCCTCTTAGAAATTAATTAGTTGAATAAAGAAAGAGCCAAATATATGAGGTTACATGTATGCTTAATTACTTATATTTCTAAATATAATAATAAGAATTATATTTCACTATTGTAATCTCCATTTTTATCATGTTTACGCCTTTAGGCATTTTAGTTCATTATAGCTTCTTGTCGCTCTGGTATTGTGGATATGCGAGATTTCATCTCTGTAAATTACTATAAGTTAAATAGATCTTTACAATTTCTACCCTTATTGTGTCCGAGTTACTGAAGAATAGACCAATCTTGGATTGCACGTGTCGTGTAGTGTGACAAAGCACTAAGATCAAAACCAATGTCAAAAAAGGGGCATTAGGTTGGTGATCGCCTAGGTTCCACCAAAAATTGCTACAAAATTTTCTAATCCGGAACCTAGTTAAATTTGGATTCAAAGGAAGAGAAGAAAAAAAAGAAGAAGATGATGATGAAGAAGAACTAGATGATGACAATGATAATTCAAATATAAATGCACAATATAATATAACACGAAAGAAATAATTCAGAAAACAATTTTTTCTATCGATAGATCAATGGAGTATTTTCTGTCACAGGACCTCAATTACAAGCGCATTAAAAATAAATGTAGTAAGTTTAGCTTTTTAGTCGAAAATAGTTTGTTTTATAAACTTCTAAAGTTATTTTAAGCAAGCGCTTACTCTTCATATCAGAAAGATAGTTTAAGAAATTTTATTGAAGGCAATTGTAAGATGTAAGTAAATGGACATTTGTAACAAGTGTTTGGATACCGTGATAATTCATCTTATTTTGAAATAATATTATGGAGTGCAACATACAGAACAACCCATTGAACAACACATAGAGCAACCAATAGAACAACCAATAGAATAACTAATGGAGCAACAAATAGAACAACTAATTGATCAACCAATAGATCAACCAATAGAACAACCCATAGAGCAACTAATATTACAACCAATAAAGAAACCCATAGAGCAACCAATAGAGCAACCAATGGAACAACCAATTGAGCAACCAATAGAACAACCAATAGAGCAACCAATAGAACAACCAGTACAGCAACCAATAGAACAACCAATAGAGCAACCCATAGAACAACCCATTTAGCAACCACAAGAACAACTCATAGAGCAACTAAAAGAACAACCAATAGAGCAACCCATTGAGCAACCAATAGAACAACCGACAGAACAACAGATAGAGAAATCCATGAGCAACCAATATAACAACCAATCATCATCATCATCATCATCATCATCATCCCATGAATCCTAGTTTAACCAGGGTCGGGATACAAATAGACTGTCTCAAATCTTCTCAATATAACAACCAATATAGCAAATCAATAGAACAACAAATAGAGCACTCCAATCCACAGAGCAACCCATAAAGCAATCAATAGAGCAACCAATAGAGCAACCAATAGAACAACTAATAGAGCAACCAATAGAACAACCAATAGAGCAACCCATAGAGCAACCAATATAGCAACCAATAGGACAACAAATAGAGCAACCCATAGAGTAACCCATAGAGCAACCAAGAGAGCAGCCGATAGAGCAACAAATAGAGCAACCAATAGTACAACCAATATAGCAACCAACAGAACAATAAATAGAGCAACCCATAGAGCAACGCACTAAATCTGTCGACACTATCAATATGGAAACATTTTTAGATTTATTTCTTCTCTCTCAAGTACCAGATTTATTCCAAATTCCTACACACAAACCCGACATATCTGTTTATTTTGCTTCTTACCTTTTAAATGCTTTTCTTGATATAGGATATTTGAACAGTCTTCGAATATTTATAATTTTTCAACCTCGCCCTAACCTTCAGAGCGCTTGATATGAATATTGACAACAGTCACACCGTCATTGTTGTTGTTGTTGTTGTTGTTGTTACTCAAGCCTTACATAGACTTGACGTCATAACCTGAAGCTAATGGGAAACCTTTCTACTCTTAAATGCTGTTTTCACTCTCTGAATAGCGTAAATACAATGTCGATGTGAATTCCGTGTAGTTGTTTTACTCTAAACTACTTTTAATTTACCAAACACTGCCCGTTCAACAATCGTTTACTTACTTTAATGCACTCAGAAAAATACTAATAAAACAGAAGTTAAATTAGAATCTTGACGAAGTTGGCTTTAAATTTCTACTTACCTCAATGTGTAGATCGACCGTAAGGTTTCTTCGTAACATTTAAAATGACGTATCCTCAAATTAGGTCTACTTATCCTCAGATGACCTATACTCATATGACTTATTCTGACATGATTTATTCTTATAGGACTAATCCTCAAATGACTTATCCTCAGATGGCTTATCCTTATATGACTTCCTCAAATGACTTATCCTGAAATGACTTATCCTTATAGGAGTAATCCTCAAATGACTTATCCTCAGATGGCTTATCCTGAAATGGCATCTTCAAGTATATCCTCAAATGACTTATCTTCGAGTGACTTATCCTCAAATAAGGGATCTTCAAATGACTTATCCTCAAATGACTTATCCTCAAATGACTTATCCTCAAAAATTTATCTACAAATGACAGGCCCTCAAATGACAAATCTTGAGGTCAATTTAGCCCTTCGTATATTCGATTGTCTAGTGAGCCCGTAGATGACAAACGTTGGCTAATTACTGGTAAATATATAACGGATTCAATTCAAGGTTTCAAACAACTAAACAGCAAAGTTACCGCTTTGTATTTAACTAAAAAGTAGTTAGGCCTACATATAGATACAACGTAAATATCAAATAAAGCAAGTATCCTAAGATCTATTAATTTCTTACTATAATGATTAACTGCAACTAGCAATAATAATATTAATTTTACTAGTCATCTATTTGTGATGTTAGTTAGGCCTAACATTAATTTTAATAGTCGTCCAATTTATCTGATATTTCAAGTTTATATATTTTATCTAGTTTTATAATCTGGTCGCATGGGCACATCTGAAAAACATATAACATATAAAATGTTAACACGCGGTAACGCGGAATATGAAAGAGATCAATAGATCAGTTCGGTATTTGAAAACATATTTTGTTGCATGTTAACACTGGTTTGTTTATGTTGACATCTGATACATATATTCACATGTAAATGTAATGGGTCTACATTATAACTTCGTTATAATGCATGCATACCGTTATAGTGGGTGTCAGAGTTAAAATATAAGTGTTAAGTTATTATTTAATTAATATCCGTATAGTAGGTTGTAAAGTAAATAACATTTCTAAAGAAAGCTTGTATTAGAAATTTTATGAGGAACTAGTACATCTCAATGGTATTCTATGCAGTGTTTACGTTTTCTTGTCCACTGCTTACATTTGGTGTCCCCAATGTTCTATTTATATCTGTTACCGAAAAGATCTATTAATCAATTGCGTGGATTTAACGTCAAGGTTAGAAGCCCGAATGGTTTTATTCAAGGAATCTTGATGAAATTTGAAAGAGACTTACGCGATAATCTTTTAATTACATTGTATGTGTATTAAATGATGATTAAACTGGTAGCATCCTTGTCCAGTGAACAAGAGACGGAGGTTCAAAACGTCATTGGAGGGTCTCTAATAGAGAAAGTAGTTCATAACTTTTGTTCCAAAGCTTTATAATCGTGATACCTGAGGTAAACTAGTAGAGGATCCAGGGGGTAAAAGGGTCATAGCCCCCCCCCGAAACCTTTGCGTAAAACTTGACAATTGTGTCATATATTAACGAAAAGGAATTTAAAATAACGTTTATCAGTGGTCTGTTAGGGCCCAAGAAGGGTGACGATCAAGCATTTCAGTTATTCAAAACCCAACGAAACGGTTGCATGATTTAAAAATGGTCGTGAAAAATTTGTCTGGCCCCCATGAAGAAATATTTCTGGATCCGTCTCTGGGGGGAAACGAGTAATTCCAAATTAAAACTAAGATAATATAACGATTTTTGATCAAGAATGGAGAGTTCTTTGTAGATTTTTTTAGTTCAATGTTTCTAGATACAGTTAGCTGGGCCATTGTTTGAGGACTGATTCTAGACACTGTTCTCCAGATATATGGCCGGTCACTTATTATAATTTATCGAGCAATTGTTGGTCGAGCTGAGCGAAATCAACATCACAAATTATAATCGAGGCTCTTGTTATTGCTTTCCAGCCGAGAAACCTGAGCTCTGGTGATATGCCGGCAACTAATGAGTCTTTATAGCCATATCGCTGCAAAAGCTTTTGTTTAAAAAATGCCCTAACAGCACCGCAGCTTTGGAGCTGCAGGTCGTTGGCATGGTGTAGATATATATTTTTTATCGGCATGAATTTTTCATCAAGTTTTAGACTAGAGTCGTATTTTTATCAAAAGTCAAATTTTATCGAAATATATGTTTAAATTTTTAATTTTATCGAAAGAAATGTCATTGGTACCAAAATTAAATATTAAAAATGCAGATGAATTCACAGTCATATTAACATATACGAAGTCAGCGTTCACTGAATAATTACACAGATGAAAATGTCGTAATTTGTTATTGCCAGTGATTTTAAGACTAGTGTAATTCTATTGTTTCTAATGCACATAAAACGTAAGATAATACCTGTAATGCTCTGCCAAACTATACCGTTAAATTGATTGTGGAGGAATTGATTGATTGCGGTATAGTGAAATCCAATAGAGAAGTAGAGACCCTCTGTCGGTAGAATTATTGCTTGATAGCGGGAAACCAAGGCATCTACCTCTCAATCAGTCCCTGGCATTACAATTATCTCTGCTAGTGATGAGAGAGTGTCAAAAAACTATAACTCACTTCTATAGCATATTACTGGCAAATGCCACCAAATTATCATAACAGGCGTGTATATAAAATTCTCAGTGTTTAAAAAATTGTTTGCATAGCTGTGTAATTTGTGTAACTAATATTTCACTCTCTTTCTAGAGCTCTTTCAATTGGCAGGTCCAAATACATTTGTCTATTCAGTCTGCTGTAGCGCTTCATAAGCTCCATCAACTGATTAATCCCTTCACAAAAGTTCATGTCCTATCCATTACTTTTTCATTTTTTACTTTAATATATAGAGCTAAACAAGCTAAAAGCTGGTAAAGCTAATGTCGACGTCAGTTTCCTCACCCGAAAGCGATGTCAGTGATAAGCGAGCCCCGGTTTTGAACCCCACACATACTGATCCGCGGTCGAGTGTCTTACCGACTTCGCCATTGGCTCCAGCCAATGGCGAAGTCGGTAAATAACCTATAATTTTGGAAAAATATGGCGTATAAGTGATTTCTCTTTGCCTTCTTCAGTGTTTGCTTAGTCGTATCGTTGACGTCTCGTACATGTACAGTTTACAGTTTCTTCTATCCTTTTGTAGTCAATTCACAACACGGGAAATAACTACTGCATAGTGTTAAATTAGAGGGGACCCACCTCACCATGAAATATTTTCCCCCACGATTAAGTGGTAACTAATCCACCTAACTGAGGAAGGCAATGGGAAACCACCTCAGAAGCCATATTTTTTTCCAAGCTATAGGCTACATAAGGTATGGATAAGGCATAGACTTTGTGAAAGGATTAACTTGTTGATCTAAGGAGTGCTCATATGGAGCGAGAAAACAGACTTTGAGTATGAGTATGTACCTTGAACCTGCCACTTGGCAGTGCACTGAAGAAGAGGGTGTTAAATTAATTTTAATCCCGATCTCCAGTCTATGATATCTCATTATTTTCTTTAAATGAGAAGTTGAGCATTTACTTTGTGATGATCTGTCATCTCTTGAACACAGTCAATGAGATCAATTCATTAGCTGATTATTATCCTCTTTCATTTCCTGATGCAGTAATTTATTTGATAACTTCATCTTGGTGATTAACTTATAACAATTAATTTGCAAAGAAAAGATAAATCAGCCGTTATTTGCATATCCTTCTATATTTGTTTGCAGCCTTGATCTGATTCGTTACGTCATTAATATTAAATGTCATGCTCGACGTAATGCTTACACCGGAAGTAGCGACTACGGAAGCTTCGGTTGATTACACGGATTCATTTATGACCACGTCTTTCGGATCAGACGTAATGTGTTTCCGTAATGACAGTTCGAGCAGCTGCAACAATGTCACTGATGGAAAAGCGACGTACGATAGTGACTTCGAAAGGTTGGCAACCATCCTCGTGCCGTCCTTGTTCAGTGTTATAACCGTGCTGGGATGTGCTGGGAACCTTCTAGTCATCCTCGTTGTTACCCTCAACCGTCACATGCGCAGCACTACAAACTTGCTCATCATCAGGTTTGTAAACTTGAGAAAAACAACAGCTGTTGTAATGCATTGTAAATTCTATTGTAGTTTGTGCAGTTTAGTCGGAACATGTAAGTGCCACTGTTGGCCTTTGTCTTTTCCGTTCAAGCATACACTTGATATTTTGCACGAAAGAATTGATACGTATGGTTACATGTTTGATGTGATAAACGAAATAAATAAACAAATAAAACAATTAAATTGATGTTCGGAAATAACAGAGATAGCAGTAACAATTGTGTTATTCTAAATAAAAATACTTCGAACCCTATTCGTCTCTCTTTGAACACAGATAAGTATCTCTAACCCTCCTCCTTCATTAATCCTAATCCTTAACAGATTCATACACATCACAAACCGCAAGACTGAATTAACATCTAATTTTGAGTTTATTTTTTGATAAACTAAATGTAAGCGCTTGTCCTACTGGAGTATTTTTAAATACGATTATAAAAATAATTACTATGCCAGTTACAATACAGTCTCCGTGAGAATTTACGATGGCCATTAAGATTAATATTACAATTTCAATTATAGACTACAATTAAAATTAAAATTACAGTTAAAATTGCAGTTGCATTTGTAGTACAGTCTCAGTTTCAGTAACATTTGAGATTACAATTATAATTTACAGTCACAATTTAAGGTCTTTGTAGATAATTATCGGATTAAGAGAAAGAGAACGGCTGCCTCTAGTCTAGAGACTGTTTTCAGTATTACTCTGCCTTACGTTTAAATGTAGATTGAGGGTCCACAAGGACCCCCAATTGGGAACATTAATAACTATATTTGTCATGTTTTTGATTTTGTTCTTTTCGAATACCTACAGCATGACTATGTTCTCAGATATCTAGTGAATGACTACTTACATAGGGCCTAACAATAAACCCTAAGTCCTTCATAACACATTTATTGCACGTTTTATTGGGGGTCTATTTGCACCCCCACTTGGGTAAATTCAATGATGAAAATATGTTTGGTACGCTAGGGTTAATTAAATTAAAATCTGTATGGGAAAACAGGAAGTAAAGAATGCTAGAGATATTAGAAAATTTCCAAGTTGGTTCCCAATCAGGCTGCGTGTTACACAGAACAATCGGTAGTACAATGAACTTCAGAATCGTATTTAGATTGACGAGCTTTGCACGATATTTTAGCGTCGATTTTATCGTACAAGGGAGATCTGGCTTACACTCGGCGCAGTGATAAAACAAGCGAAACGACCGTGTGAACGGATGCATTAGGGCGATCAGACAAGTCTGCGGTGCGCCAATGTTCCACATGACGTAAGGCAAATCCGCACGATAGAGTCAAATAAACTTGCTGCGAAGCAGACGGCAAATGATACCATAATGCACGCGAGGCTATGAAACCCCATTAAGCCTTTACTTTATTAATTGATATTTTTGGGTCTAACTCAACAACAGCAATAGCAACAACTAGTTATATACGGTCGTCAATGACAACGTCGAGCACTATAGTAGCGAGCGAATTTAAGCCTAGGAGTAAAAGTTGTTCTATCAACGGGTAAAATATAATCTATTGTACCAAATATAAGTAACCAGACAAGCAAATCAAAAGCCTTAAAAGCTGGGCAAAATCTTATTCAAGGAAATTTGTCCGAAGACTCTGTGGAATCTTAGACAAACTTCTTACTTCCAGGAAAGCAAGTGTACTGCTTACACTAGAGTCGAAATAGGATTTTAGAAACATATGCACGCATTTAATTAAATTGTTAAATTATGTATGTATATATTTATATACATAGTAACTTTGCGACAGTAAATCTGCATAAGAGGTATTTGTATGATCGGATGTAGCAAACGTCGTTATTTCTGTTGAAAGTAATACAGATATCGCTGAAAGTATTCATATAAAAGTGTAAAACCAAATACAATTTAATTTTACTATTTATAATAGAACTTAAACCCATTAAAATAATATCCCTGAATTTCACAGAAATGTTACCATTAATAACTATTAAAATAACTATTAAAAGGAATAATAGTAATTAAATTACATTTACATTTAGAATTTACAGTAGTAATAACTCGAAATCACAAGGGTTTTATATTTGAGGTTTTTAAAGTTAGCAGCGCAAATTAGAAACAAAAATAATTGTAAAATGTACCAGATCATCAGCTCCGTAATCCAAGGATAATATCAAGAAAATTCCTGGATCATACTTTCCTATAAAGGCAATTAATTCAAATTGACTTGGAAAATTGTGTGTTGAAGAGAAATTAACGCCTAAAGCTGTACTACTTCTATTTTATAAAAATGTTATTAAAAGTTAGACTGCAAAGCTAAGTATATCGTCTGTTTCCGTATCACAAGGAGATGATACGGCTTGGATTTGAACCGATGATACCTGCTAGTCAGCAAACTTGTTTTCCATTAGACTGGAATAAAATCATATTTTTAAGCAAACATTTTGTTTATGAAATTATCTACAAATAATTAAAGTACATTTTACATCACTATGTAAAATCTGGTTGTGAATGCTTAATCCTTAATCTACATTAAAACGCTAATATATTCCTAATTCATATGAACTTGATTGTATTGAGTCAGAATTGAGACTTTCTAAATTAGATGCTATTATCTCTGCATCATTAGGGGAAGTAAATTACATTGTCGCATCACGATCACCCGTATCAAAAAAAGTTATTTTCTGATATTATTTAGCCAGGGACAGATTTTATTTGCCACGCGCAATCAAATATATCATTATCTGATGACATTATACTGTATTTATTTGATAGTTTAGCACCAAGGCAATTTAGCGAATTCTAAATGAATGCTATTAAATAAATAATAGTGAATTATTATTCGTCATTGTCCTCATCATCCTTCCTTGAATTCCAGTTTAATTAGGGTCGGAATTAGAAAATTGTGTAGCAATTTCTGTAGCCTAGACGCTTACCAACCAGTCAGTCAATCAGTAAGTAGTCGTGTCAGTTGTATTAGCTGTAGTGTCAGTTGTATTAATTTTGTTGCAGTACTATTTATATTAGTTGTAGTATCAGTTGAATTGGCTGTAATATCAGTTGTATAAGTTGGAAAATTAGTTGTATTAGCTATAGTGTCAGTTGTATTAGTTGTGGTATCAATTGTATTAGCCATAGTATCAGTTATATTAGCTGTAATATCAGTTGTATTAGTTGTAGTATAATTTGTATTAGTAACAGATGTGTTAGTTGAAGCATCAGTTGTATTAGCTATAGTGTCAATTGAATTAGCTGTAGTATCAGTTGAAATAGTTGTAGTATCAGTTGTATTAGCTATAGTGTCAGTTGTATTAGTATCAGTTGAATTAGCTATAGCATCAGTTATATTAGCTGCAGTATAAGTTGTAATAGTTGTAATATCAGTTGAATTAGTTGTAGTATCAGCCTATATGCTTGTAGTACTAATTATGTTTAGAACTTTCAGCACCAGTCATGGTACTTACAGTACCAGTCATAGTACTTACAGTATCAGTCATAGCACTTACAGTACCAGTCATAGTACTTGTAGTACCAGTCATAGTACTTACAGTATCAGTCATAGCACTTACAGTACCAGTCATAGTACTTGTAGTACCAGTCATAGCACTTACAGTACCAATCATAGCACTTACAGTACCAATCATAGTACTTGCAGTATCAGTCATAGTACTTGTAGTACCAGTCATAGCACTTACAGTATCAGTCATAGCACTTACAGTACCAATCATAGCACTTACAGTACCAGTCATAGTACTTACAGTATCAGTCATAGTACTTACAGTACCAGTCATAGTACTTGCAGAATCAGTTGCTGTATTGTTCAAGATAAGGAACAGAGTACAAATAAAATATATATAGAAATATGCTTGTAATGCTACCGTCGCATATATGCTCCATGTAATATATAATTCACTTAGATAACTGGAACTCGATTTATTGCATAATTAACGATATATTATTTTGCTGACTTGACAATTACTCTAAGGTGAACTAAGATCAGCCGAGATAAAATATTAGACATTTGTCTGGAAGACATAAATTACAGGCCTAATTATAGCTAAAACTACGATTACTTTCTTCAGAACCTAAATTTTTCTGCGTGATAATCTTATGGCATATATCATTTTTCATACATGATTTTAATGAAATAAAATATGTTTCGACGAAATGATACAGTGAGTGGTTTATATCTCTCCATTATTTCAACTGATTATCATCAAAGGTTCAGATGCTGTTGGCTGATTCATCAAAATGTATTTATGGAAGCGAATATGTTAACTGCATATTCTGCGGCAATAGCAATTAATATAATCCAGCTTAATATTAATTTGCTTCGTTGATTAAAATTCCACTGTATTGATTGCTTCGACTTTTTTGTTGAATTTTCCTACCTCCCATAAGAAATAAGAAATTAAAAATTTGTAAATGAGCTTCCTTCTAAAGAAGACTCTATAGTCTGACTATTTCAGTCGAATCGTCAACTCTGAAATGTCTATAGAAGCTTAACTGATATGCTACTGTCGCAAACACTTCATGCTACGTCGCATATACGAAATATTCAAAAACGTTTAATTATTGTTTTTCTTCTTTCAATAAAACAATTGGGAGTTTACGTCTTTTTATGAGATCTTGTCACTGCCGTAAGATATATACAGTCAATTGCATCTAAAGATACACACATTATACTAGGCCTATATGTCCCGAGAGAGAGAGAGAGAGAGAGAAATATATATATATATATATATATATATATATATATATATATATATATAGAGAGAGAGAGAGAGAGAGAGAGAGAGATTTAAATCGATGTTTAGATAATTAAGTTAATGGAAGATAAAAGTTTTGATCTAGTAAAGTGAGTACTGCACTATACGATGAGAAGATCTTGTGACAGAGAATTCTAAAGTTCTTTTAAATGCTTAAAATGGAAAACCTTGCCCAGTCTTTGCCAATGGTTTCTCTAATAACCGAATGCGAACTAGTCAAATGATAGAGGAATGCAAGTGATGGTGTAGCCATTGAGATACGTTATGCGTGCAATGGGATATGATTTTGAATTAAACTAGGCTTCCATAACTTACGAGCGTTGGTTTCTTCTTTAATTTAATTTTATATATTATTTATTCGTTATTTTATTTTAAGGATACCTAGACTGGGTTTGACCCACTCATATGAGGATATGAAGAGGAAAGCGTAAGACAGAGAAGAATGGAAGCGTTATATACCATGGACCTGCCAGTAGGCAGTGCACTAAGAGAAAGGGAGAGACTGGGTTTCTAGATTCTGAATCGTTTCTGTTCAGTTCCCATTGTTTTTTTGTTCGTCGGGCTGGATTTGGTTTATAATTGTTCCATGTTGTCATTAACGACAACGACACTCTAATTGCTTTTTTGTTTATCCGCTTAATTAGGCTCAGAGGCAGAAAACCAGCAAACTCTTCTTGGAATGATTTTCTGAGAGCGTTTAAATCAATTTAATTAAATTAAGTTAATGATTCTTTTTTGTAAAGATTTACGGAGAGAGTTTAAATTAATTAAATTAAATTAAGTTAACTGTGCTCTATATAAAATACGCAAGGGCGTTTTGAGCATAACAAGGCTGGAGAACATTGGACATTTCAGTATAATTCTTCGTCAGCTTCATTTCTTAAATTGTCGCATTTAACTCTCATATTAGTCTCTCCTATATCTTTCTTCTCTGCTAGGTTCATTGACAAGTTCAAGGTCACTATTGTTGGTGACAATCTTCTTCACGAGCACTAAAAGAATATCCCTTGACCAGCAAATCGAACCAACAGCAAAGGAATTGCTGTTTATGTAATTAAAGGCTTGATGTAGCTCTTCATTTTTAAGCTTTTATATATATTGAAGGATTGGATAAAAGCTTCAGTTTGCCAAGCTTTGGATATAGTCTCATGAGCAAATTTTAAAATGTTAAATAATTGTATAAAATTTTAAACAACTTTATAGTGGTTCAGTCAAATCATTGACATGATAATGAAACTAACTAATTATTAATTCTCTCTGTCCCCCCCCCTCTCTCTCTCTCTCTCTTTCTCTCTCTCTCTCTCTCATTCTCTCTCTCTCTCTCTCTCTCTCTGTCTGTATCTTAGTGCAGTTCATATTGGCATACACATCGTTGATAACGCCTCCAATTTTCTTTATCTTCCGCTTTCCTCTCAATATTCACATACGAGTGGATCTCTAAATCATCTAACATTCCTAATCTCGGTCTGTCTCTGTTTCTCTTTCCTTTCGTTATACCTTCAATGTTATCCTTTAGTAAACAATATCCAATTAGAATGTGTTCTATTCAATTCTTCTTACTATTTTTATAGCATTTAATTGCCACTAACAAATATCTAATCCGTGAATATCACCCTTTACTTTTGAGCAAAACACCGCAGAATGCGTCAGCAGAGAACTGAAGGTTAGTTGTAAGAGCTTACTAACGCATGTAGGAAAGACAGTAGGAAGTCACATCAAAGTGAGGTTTCAAAGTCAATTGATATAGTTTGAACAACCCAGAGGCACAAAACTTAACTTTGAACTTTGAACTTAACTGAACTTACTTAGAACCTTGAGGAATCTCAAGGTTATCTGAGAGAAAAAAATTGGCAAATGGTTGCAATTACAATTACGTTCAGACTAATAGCGAACTTCGCGTAAGAATTGTAATTTAGATCTGCCTTTTAACGGCCCACTTGAGTAAAATTCTAATTGGTAATTTAGAATCTACCTTTTAACAGTACACTTGAGAGCCATTCTAATCGACACATGTTGTTCAGATACAAAATATGATGGATGAATGCAACGTTCATATCTTAGTTCTTCACTCTTTAAAAGTTATTCTCTATGCTAATAACACCTTTGCGAACTCTTCTGTTCTCTTTTCTATACTGACAGTTTTTGATTTTCCCAGCGCAAGCATCAGTCATGCATCTTCATTTATTATAAATGAGCGCATATATAACTCATTCACGAGAACTAACTTCCTGGGCTGATAAGAAAATGAGTTAGAGAAGAGGCCATAGTTAGTTCATCGTATGATATTTTTCCCATGTGGTGTTCTTTGACAGATGATGTAACCAATCATGCATTCAGTTTTGTATCTAGCATTAATATAAAAGTAACCTGAGGCTATAGTGAGAAAATATACAGATAAATTCAAAAGCTACTTTGACAAGTCTAAACTACGAATAGGTTAATGACCGTTAGATTAATAGGCAGCATATTTCCCTGGAATTCAGAAGATTTGAAAACAGCTCCAGTTTGCTAATCTTTAGATAGGGGCTTATGAGCACAATTTAATTCTAAGTAATTTCAGCTAAAGCAGTGAAAAGTTGATGTTAGTATGTTTACAGAGTTAAAAATGCATGTATAATTGAGAATGGAGTTGCTTAAATATAGGCTTTACTATAGGCCTAAATGTTTGCTTTAATATAGGCCTATATGTTCTCTCTTTCTCCCTCTCTCACTCTCTCTCTCTTTAGTTTTCTTCCAAGTGGCAGGTCGTAGGTAAGTATTTCTACTCGCATGGTACTTTCACGCTACATAAAGAGCACTCCTTCGATAAACGAGTTAATTCCTTTACAAAAGACTACACAATACCATATCCGCTCGGTAATGTAGCGAAACTTTCCAATAAAAAATAGTTGACGTGTATTTCCGTTGCCTTTTTTAGTTCATGCTCAATCGCCCCTTATGCCACGCGTATGCAGTTTACGGTTGGTCTATTCTTCAGTATCCCGGACACAACGCGGGATGACATTTGTGATTAAGCTTCCTGACTATGTACTGTTACGTTAATACCAAAGTTTACCATCCATTTCCTCATTTGCGGAAATCATCAGCGTCATCCATGACAACAGTTCGATTAGATACATGATTAAAATCTAATACCAATATAAAATATATTATCAATCTATTATATGTATTATACATGACATGGTATTATATACATGGTATCCATAACAGATCTATCATAAAAATGATACAGTACGACTATGTAGTGCATTGTTTAATAAGTATGATATCATCATATAAACATGTAAATCTGACCTGAAAATGAATATTTTAAAATGGTACAATGGAACGTTTACTAAAGAGTTTTTAGTTTGCTTCAAAACATTGGCACTAGAACATTATTATGATCTCAAGGGCATTCCATTGAGTCGACATTTATTCAGTTCACAATTTAACAATGCAAATCTAGAGTGAGATGTTTTTTAAATTCAAACTTTTCATTTATTTATCGTTTCATAACAATCAGCATTTCTAAGGTGGAAGGTCTAGTAAAATAGGTCATAGAAGGTAGAACGGAATGAAAAAAAGGTAGGGGCAGGTCGAGATTAGGTATGTTAGATGATTTACAGACCCACTCCTATGTGGAAATGAAGAGGAAGGCAGAATACAGAGAAGAGTGGAGGCGTTATATACCATGGACCTGCCAGTAGGCAATGTACTAAACGAGAGAGAATAATCAGCATATACAGCATACATAACTAAAAACTAAGCAAAGATCAGGATGAAGAGGGTTACCACAATAGAGCCTATGCTCTGTGAGGAAATACCGTCAGTAGCAGAGACTGAGAATAAGAAATACGTTTACTAATTATAATCTATGCTTCATTATACTAAAAATGCATGACAACTATGATAAAAAATAAGATAGCTATAAAAATATTTAAGAAAAAAATGAAAATAGATAACCATTTAAGATTATTGAAAACATGTATAAAAGATTACAATGAAATTTGATTAACTAAAAAGCAGAGAAAACTGGACTAAATGAAAGGACAATATCACACAAAAAAGAAGAGAATGGCAGAGACTGAAAATAGACATTTAGAGCAATAGATGAAAGTGAATACGAACAATATAGGTCATTGAATAAAGAGAAGAATCCTACAATAAATAAGAAATGAGGTTAGCCAAATGAGATTGCCCTAAAACCAAGCTGTGAACATTTACACCGCATACTATGCTCTCTCTCTCTCTCTCTCTGTCTCTCTCTCTCTCTCTGTGCATGTCTCTCTGTCTCTAGTGTTCTGCGAGTAGCAGGTTCAAGGTACGCATTCATACTCAGAGTCTGCTTTAACGCTCCATAAGAGCACTACACTGATTTACTAGATAATCCATGCACAGAAGGCTATGCTTTAAAATAGCCATTGCTAATATAGCTTGTACATGTAATTGGAAAATATATTACTACTGAGGTTGATTCCAGTTACCTTCTTCAGTTTTAGTTTTGTCGCCACCTAAAGTACGTGCAGCTAATGATTGGTCTATTCTTCAGCTTTCCGGACCAAATGCGAGAATTAATATGTACCATAAATGAAATGAATCACACAGTTTGAAACTAAAACTAAGATCTGGTGCATTTTCACTAAAACTACTAAAATCTGGTATAGCTAAAGTTACGTCAGTTTCCTCACTCGAAAGCGATGTCAGTAACGGGCGAGCCCAGGATTTGAACCCCGCACATACTGATCCACGGTCGAATATCTTACCGACATCGCCACTGGCTCCAGACGCTGAGGGAGGAAATTAATCCCTTAACCCTTATTGATGAAATGGAATCATGACTCTAACAATCGAGATATTTTGTACCCGTGCCAGTGCAGACTTTCCAATATAATGAAACGATGAAAGATTGCAAATATAAAGAAAGCAGACAGTTTGCCAAGCCGTCTCAATCTATAGAAATATTTTGTTGTTAAATAAATAGAAGGAAGATAAGATATGTGTACCATTTACATCGTGACTTCTTCTATCCAGGTTTGCTTTTCTCGCGGATGTAGATTAGATTAAACAAAGTCTGTGAATATATCAGCCAGGATCGAATGCGAATTGTAAATGTAGAGCTTTCTCGCTGGTTCTCCAAATCCCGGAATGACGACATTGCATACAATGCAGATCTACTCTGATGATAAAAAGGTTTCTGGTGGCAAATCTGCGAATCCTTTTAGAGCTTTCTCGGTATAATTTTGAACCTACTTTATGGGTTAGGATCTAGATTTGTGAGCCAAATGGAATATATAAACAATAATATATCGAATATATTGAATGAACTTTGAAATAATATTATAAAGTATTCAGCACTTGAATCTAAAGTGAGATAGAGAGGGAGAGGGCAATTGAGAAGCAAATTTTTTAATAAACAGAAAGTACATTCAGCAGCGTATATGATATGATTTAGATTAATTTTAACTTACTTTTTTATTTTTATTTTGTAATTTTTTGATTTAGGTTAATTTAAATTTAAATTTAGATTAATTTTAATTAGCGTATATGGTTGATTTGACTGATATGATTTATGTTTTCACAAAATAACACCAACCGGTTTATTGTTAGACTATCTTTATAATACAGACGCTGAAACATTCATTCTGGCTCAGAAGCGTTAAGCAGTTTTCTATTGATCGTATAGTTACGCACATGACATAAAGCTTGTGCTCTCCTGTTTCCTTTCTTAGTTGCTGCTGTTGTAGTTTTCGTTATTTCCTCCATTCCTCTCCATGGTTATTAGTAATCGTTGCCTTTTGCTAGCGCATTTCAGCTGGTGCAGATTTAAGAATAACCTTCCAACACCCTGTGATTTGCTTCATTTAAAGCTCTCAACACTCAGTCTTTCAAGATGGTCACCCACAAAGTACTAACCGGCCGTGACGCAGCTTAACTTCGTTCAATTACTGGAATAAGTAGTCTAACAATTAGACATAGTAACTGGGTTTAACTGCACGAGTTTATATCCGCACGAAATGTACTGCTTGAAGCTACAACATTAAGAGTTGATGTTAAGAGTTTAACGTCAGTTTTGTGACGCGACAGCATAGGAGAGGCGAGCGAGCAATGGTTTTGTCTCATGGACCTACTAATCCACTATGAGACAACGTATCGACTTGCTACAGCTGTGACAGTGATGTTAAGGAATGATATGGCAGAGAAGAATAGCGTTAATCCAAAATTTGGCAATATACGACGTCAGCCATTTTGCTTTTATTTTTTTGCTTTGTAAAAGGAAATTTTCCCGTGTTGTGTCCGGGTAGCTGAAGATGGAGGAATAGACCATCCGTAGACTTCACGTGTCATAAAGGGCGACAATGCAGTAGGATCTAATTATCTTAAGAAAGGACATTCAATTGGCGAACACCTAGGCTTCAGAAATAGATTAAAACAATTCTTCAAAAAAATGGAAAATGTCCTCACCCCACAAAGATGAAATTCTATTCGTATCCTGATTCTAGCTAAATTGAGATTCAAGGGAAGATGATGATGATGATGTTTTTGTAATAATGTTGGTGGAATATTCTTCTACAAGGTCTTGGAGAGATTTACTGCTTAGAGTTCAAAAGATGTTTATCAGTTTGCAGGCTTCAGTCCACAGACAGAATGCCGGGTCTATTAACTGGTGAAAGGCAAATCAAATTATTCTGATACACTCATGTATAAATAGCAATAGCAACAATTAGACAGAGAGAGAGAGAGAGAGAGAGAGAGAGGTAGAGAGAGAGAGAGAGATCTTTCTCTTAGTGCACTACCTACTGGCAGGTCCATGGTATGTAACGACTCCACTCTTCTCTGTCTTCCGCCTTCCTCTTCATTTCCACATATGAGTGGGTCTTTTAATATTCTAACATACCTAATCTCGTCCTGCCCCTGCCTATTTTTTATTCCATCCTACCTTCTATGACCTTTTTTAATAGAGAGAGAGATAACAATGTTTAAATTCAATACACTCAAAATATACAGTGATATACACAAACAAGCTTAATTGCGGTGTAACTATCGGTGTTAAGTAACATCATAATTGCGGTGCTACTATCGTCAATGATATCATAAGCATGAAAATACAAATCAAAACTAATTTAACGTCAGTTTCGAGACTTGACTGCTACAGCAATGACTGTTGAATCGGAGAATCAAACAGCTGGCTGCAGATTTGAAACTCAGGCGAACTTGCATTGATCCTCTCTATCTATCTATCTACCTATCTATCTGTCTCTGTATCGATCTCTCTATCTATCTCTCGATCTATCTCTCTATCTATCTCCATGGCACCTACCATCATTGCTTCTGGGTAAATGTTAAACAACAGCGGCGAAAAGCTACAACCTTGTTTTACTCCACGTCGTATTTCGCCTTCTAAGTATTCTTGATATTCTTATACTTGAATGTCTCAATGGCGCAACGGTTACAGGTGTAGAATTAGATTAATTAGATTATTGAATAGCCGATCCTAAAGTAAACAGCGATTTTAGTTTAAATTTCTTTATTTGTAGACTCTTTGATGGCTAATCCTTGGTTTCTGTTGCTCGGTTCGTGCATTATATTTAAATTCTTGTTCTGTTAGTACTGCCATGTATTTTGGTGAAATAAGATCATATAACTTCGTGAAGTTTTAAATGACAGATCCTAAGGTGAATTGGACCCTCGCGGGTTCGAATCCCAGCCGCGAAGGATCTGAGAGTACAATTTCCGACATTCAATGGACTGGTTATACGGAAAACGGAATAAATTGCCTAATGGATTTAACATGTGGTACTAAAAATGATAGATATCAACGTAGTTGATCAATTCACTATAATGTGTGTTATTGTTCCTGTAGGATCTTGATTACTGCTTTTTGATTCATGATCTTGTTTAAATTAATCTTCTATTCCCCCGTCAATTCCTATTCTTTTATAGATATTCAACATCGTTATCCAATCAAGCCTATAAAAAGCCTTTCAAAATTTACAAAGTATATCATGTCCATGCTCTAAATTGCGTTTCCAAGGGACTTAATATAACCTTTGTGTACTAAGTGCAGTCCTTGAAGGCAGGGCGCCTCGCAATAACATGCGAAAGAGTCATCGCCCTTCAAAACCCTCATATAGTTAATTGAATGACTAAAGTGCCAAGTAGCCTTGCAGCCAGAGACACCTCAGACACAATTGATTCATTTTCCAAAACTTAAAACTTGTAGTGGATTATGATGACTACAGTTCTAAAAGCAGATCACCATAATATTTACTTTAATTCTATATATTTTAAGAAGAATACCACACAGGGCCATACCATTTTTCTGTTCAGTTTGTGAACTGTACAGAAATACTCTTAAGTGGGTTAATAGGATATTATAAAATATAAATAAATCTAACACAAGTTAGTTAACACTTAAACAAACAAATAGTAAACAAAGGTGAACTTTAAATTAAATCATTATCTGAATTAGAGGTAAGATAAGTAATAATAATAGGCATACGCATGAAATAAAATTTCTTGCATAAAAACTAAATTAGACAAATAAGAAGTAGAAAGAAAGTCACTTTGCGAACAAGTCCAGTTATGTAAATAACTATTTATTCTAATTTATTATATAAAAAGGGTTATTTAAGTATTGACTAAGTTTATCATAATTCTCATTGGAGTTAAAGGTCAGAGACCAACGTATGATAGGGATTGCCGATATCCATGACCTTGTACAGCGATACATTTATCCCGAATGGAAGTTCTGCAGTTTTGCAAAGCACAATTCGATAGGTTTCTAAAATTATACACAGTGTTACAATCATGCTTCTCTGCTCCGAAGCTTTCAAGTCATAAATCTGCGTTAAAACGTAACTTTTTCAGTGTAATACGTTTTACCCGTATTCTGACCGGTTTGCTGTAGAATAGGCAAACCGTGAATTGTATATATCGTAAAAGGCGACAATGCAATAAGGTCCAAACCATAGAGGTATGATAGCTATCATACCTCTTTGGTCCAAACCAACGTCTGAAAGGGCATTCGGTTGGTAAGCTCCTACAGGCTCCAGAAATTGCTACAAAATATTCTAATTTTGATCCTAGCTAAACTGGGATTCAAAGGAAGATGATGATAATGATGATGATGATTATGATGATTTTACTGCATATAGAATGTCATAATAGCACAGGGGTAACGTCATGAAATTTTAAATGACAGATCCGGAGGTGAATTGAACCCTCGTAGGTTCGAATCCCAGCCGCGCTGATTTGAGAGTAAAATCTCGGACATTCACTGGACTGATTACACGGAAAATGGTCTAAATTGCCTAACGGTTTAAGCATGTGGTATTAAAAAGTGATAGTTGTTAACATAGTTGATCATTTCACTATGATGCGTGTTTAATGATGATGATCATGATGATGACAATAATGATAATGATGATGACGATGGTAATGCACGTGTAACGTGTAACGATATTCTTGTTGCAAGTAAACTGACTTATAAAACGTAACATTTCGACGTGTATAGCTGCATTCATACTGTACATCAACAGAACATGAAACTAAAAGCGTAATTACATCATTTATTGTTCTTTTACAGCCTGGCTGCAGCCGACTTACTCTTCGTCGTATTCTGCGTGCCATTCACTGCTCTACGTTACATCATGCCCACGTGGCCACTAGGACAAACCTGCTGCAAGCTATACCAGTACTTCATCCAAGTCACCGTCTATGCCAGCGTCTACACCCTAGTGCTCATGTCCGTGGATCGGTATCTCGCCGTAGTACATCCGGTAACGTCCTTATCCATACGGACTGAACGAAACGCTTCCATAGCAATCATCGCCGTGTGGTTAGTCATCGCTCTGTTAAATCTCTACGTACCACTTGAATACGACGTCGTCAGTTACGGAATCCCCGGTGAGATTAGATCAGACTGTATCAACATTCACGTGTATCATCAGTATATCAGCGCAGCGCAGCACACTCATGCGCGATTTCTTCACATTAAGTTCTTCACGCTGGGATATGCGCTGCCGCTCTCGCTGATATGTCTGCTCTACGGGGTGATGCTGAAGAGATTCATACGTGGAGTCACTCCCGGAATGCATCAGTCAGCCAGTAGGATGCTGTCGAAGCGTAGAGTTACTCGAATGGTTGTTCTGATCGTCGTGGTGTTCGCAGCGTGTTGGCTGCCCATTCATTGCGTCTTCCTGGCCCTCTACGTAGGCGAAGCTCGAAGATCTCAAACTCTCCTTACCCTTCAAATGCTCTTTACGTGTCTGGCCTACGTCAACAGCTGTCTCAATCCCATACTATACGCCTTTGTGTCAGAAAGCTTTCGCAAATCTTTCTACACCCTGCTACGCTGTCAGGTTGTTCATGGATATTACGGAGTTAGCGCTGGCTTGAGCGGATTTAGAATTAGGGATGATCCGATGGAATTGATTCCAGGTGCGAACTTAAGGCACACTTTATCACAACGAAACTCATCCATGATGTCTCGGGTAACACAATTTTCCATGATGAGAGGGAGTTGGTTGCAAACTTCTGTAGGAGCGGGAGCGTCTCCGAATATAAGGGAAAACAGAGCGCCCATTGTAGCCCAGCAGTTAAATAATAATACCGCAGTCCAGAGTGCCCATAGTAGCCCAGCAGTTAAATAATAATTCCCCAGGCTAGAGCGCCCATAGTGGCCCATCAGTTATATAATAATGCCGCAGTCTAGAGCGCATATAGTAGCCCAGCAGTTACATAATAAAGAATCCTCCTAAGAGCTTGTCAGATGTGGTTTACGACGGAAGAATTTTTTTGTATTAACTGAGTGGTGGATCGATCTACTAAAGTTATTGGTGGATTAGTTGATTTTCTTGGTGTGTAGTAGATTAAACTAGTGGTTAACTGTATCGTAATTTTACTGATTGATTATTCTAGTATATAATGGGCTAAGCTAGTGGTTAAATGATTGATTGTAGTATTGATTGGTTGCCTGAGTTAGGGTAGAATTTATTAAGCTGCCGGTAAACCGTTTCATTGATAGATTGATTGGTTGGCTGAGGTGGTGTGGAATTGATTAAGTTACTGGTTAATTGTTTGAATGTCAGATTGATTGGTCTAAATGGACTAACCTGCCTACCATTTGGAACAATCTGCATGTAGTTTCTGTTTCTGCATGTAGTTTCTTTCATGTAGTAATAAAGCTAAGGTTAACGTCAGTTTCCTCACTCGAAAGCGATGACAGTGACGGGAGAGCCCAGGATTTGAACCCCGCACATACTGATCCACGGTCGTATATCTTACCGACATAGCCATTGGCTCCAGCCACTAGTAATGTAGTAGTATCGGATTTGATAAATTTCATAATTTTTCATTTGATAAATTTAAGTACTCATCGGATTTGATGAATTTAGAAGTTTAAAGGTTAGAAAACCTTTCGACGTACTTATAAATAACGAAATGATATCGAGAAATATCTAATTACTTTGAACTCTTGGCATTTTGATATTCAAGGCGAATAATTGATAATTAAAGCAGTTTTATACAAAATTTTTCCGTTGTCAAAATATCATTCTGAATTAAAAAATAGCATTTAAATTTGTTTATATTAAGCAAAAGCTAACCGATTTAACCGATATTAAACCGATTTAACCGATTTCAAAATACCAGTAAGTCTACTAATGGCAGATCGATAAACCCATATGATCTTTAATTTACTATAATTTAGTCAATCAATCTGTCAATAAGAATTTAAAGTCCGATTCCTCGCCAGAATGCCATGTCAGGGACGTATATTGCAGACTCTGCACAAACAGATCCAAAACATCACACGATGGTGATTGGGACCACAAGAGAAAGCGAGATCAAAACAGTGCAAGTCCAAGATCCAAGGCTAGCGGGCCAAAATTTCAAAGAGTGAGTTTGGATGAAGAAGATTTTCAACGTAACTCCAGCTTTTCACATATACTCCAGCATTAAATCATAATTAGTATGGACAATGCATAAGAGATGAGAGTCAAACCCCTTGGGTCATGGGATGCTGGATGATTTGATAACAATTCATATCGAGTGATGAAAAGAATGAGCGAGATGAGTCTGTTCTTTGGCAAAGGCATTCGATGACTTTACAAAGATTTAATGCGGTCGGGTTAGGCAGTTCTTTTATGATCGAAGTTGGGATTTTAGCGCACTTGGTTTTGTTGCTCGTCAATAATCGAAGTTAAGCTACATCGGCCTCGGTTAGCACATAATTGGGTGATCAACTTGGAAGACTGAGTGTTGACAGTTATGCATGAAAAATCTCAGGGTGTTTGAAGGTTATTCTTAAATCGACCCGTCTGCAATTGATGCGTCATTAAAACGCAACGATTACAAATAAGCAAGGAGAGCAAGGAGGAATTTTGGGCCTTAAACAAGCTTCTGCGCTTCTTACTCCGTTTGCCGTTAACAATAATAATAATAATAATAATAATAATAATAAAAATAATAATAGTTGCAAGATGCCATCCTTCATAAGTGCTCCCTTTCTGCCGATAGATCCATTGATGTTGCGTTGTCAGTTTGGTCCAAAAGCCTCACCTCCAGTGCTCCACCTTCTACCTCAGTCAGTAACCAGAAATCATGGGATCGCCCTATAGTGGATCGGATTTATAACAGTCTGTTAGAATCCCAGTCCAATGCAGTAGACAGAGAACGACTCCTAGCTCTATCAATCAAAAGAAGCAACGACTGGCTTCACGCTCTCCCTGTTGCTTCTTGTGGGCTTTTTTAGATAATGAGGCGATTCGAGTAGCCGTTAGTTTCCGTTTAGGGGCGAAAACTTGCGAGCCTCACATGTGCCCCTGCGGTCATGAAGTCGACGCTTTAGGTCTCCACGGCCTCTTCTGCAAACGAAGCTCAGGTAGAATGTCTCGCCATCACAATTTAAACGACTTAATATGGTGAGCACTTTCAAGAGCAGGCATCCCTTCCTCTAAGGAACCAAGTGGGTTGTCCAGATCAGACGGCAAGCGTCCGGACGGCATGACTTTAGTGCCCTGGTGCAACGGTAAATGTGCCGTATGGGACGTCATGGTCGTTGACAATATGGCAACTCCTACCTAAATACGACTTCAGTCACAGCCGGTGGAGCCGCTGTTCATGCCGCCTCTAGGAAGTTGGATAAATACCGTGATCTGTCCATAGGATATGAAGTTGTTCCGGTGGCCATTGAAACCATGGGCCCGATGAATCCCGAAGGAGTTGACTTTATTAATGGCATAGGCAGACTTATTGCAGAGCAAACCGGCGATAAGCGAGAGACATCTTTTCTTTGGCAAAGGCTTTCCATGACTTTGCAAAGATTTAATGCAGTCTGCTTCAACAATTCTTTTAAGCCGATTGATGACCTCGAGTAGCCGGGCGGCGATTCAGCACGTATTGCTTGAATCGTTTTTATCAAACCCCAGGTTCTTTACACCGGGATAAAAAAACAATAATAATAATAATAATAAGCAGCTAGATGACCTCGAGTAGCCGGGCGGCGATTCAGTGGGTATTGCTCGATTCGTTTTTATTAAACCTCGGGATTTTACACCCGGGAAAGAAATTAAAAAATAATAATGATATTAGTAATAATAATACTAATAATAATAATAAAATTTACGATAATAATAACAATAATTATAATAATAGTAATAATATTAAGAAATGTTATATGGATAACGTCGAGGACGTCTACCATAGCATGTCACCACAAATCAATTCAACCAAATGTTTTGAAAAAATAATAAGTGCAAGAAAGAAAAAAGGTCGTATACGGTGTCAGTCTGGTAAAAATGTCAAGATGATTATAAATCTATTTATTTTTGTATTTCTCTTGAAAATTTAAATTTGACGAAAATGTGCTGCCAATCAAATATAATCCGTTGATCTCTATACAGAAAAGACTAGATTTAAAGGGCACTAATATCAAAGGATTCACATCAGCGAATCTTTCGATAGCGAAGGATTTCTACATTAGCTGAACTTGAAATTTTAGTACAATTTCCCGTCACTTTCAGTATAGAGTGGACTCAGAATTTTCATAACATTTCCTGAGCAGTATCTATATACTTACGAAGGCTAAGACTCCGAGTGTCATACACTGCAATTAAAATATACATGTACGTATATTTTAGATTAATATATGAAAATCTAAGAATCAAAGTAATTTCCTGCGAACTTTTGACAATAGTAAGAAGATTAATTAAGTTGAGCCTTTCTAATTTTCTAAATTATTAATTTCTATATTTCAATCCATCCATCGTTGCCTTTACAACAGTCCAACAATCAAATCGTACTATAAATAAATACGTAAAACTAAAGCTGAATTTAACTTCTGCTCGGTATCACACGGGATACTGCCAGAAACAATACGACTGAGATTCGAACCAATGCCTACTGCTCTTCAGGCGTGTGTGCTGTCAATACGGACTTCTAGACTGTACAAAATAAGGCATTCAAATATTGCAAACCCTATTTGCTATATTTTAATACCTTAAAGTAAATAAATCCCAAAAATAAATACTTCTACAAAAAATTAATTGAATTTCAATTGAATCAAAGTTGCTTCAAAATACTAAACTTTGAAAGCAAATTTTAATCAATTAAATTTTATTAATTAAATATTCAATGAAGTCGCCATTGCAAAATGTCGCCTAAAATCAAAATGCGAAAAAATACTTGAATTATCTGAAATACTCTTTGAAGTTTATTTCTGTCGTTCTTCTAAGTCTTTCTTGTGAGATGTCATAATTCTTCGGCCCCAGCGATTCATGAATTTTATAAGACATTAAAATTGGATTCGAGAATTGGTTTTAAAAGATATTGCATTTGCCTTTGTAGACTGAGATTAATATTTAAAAACCAATTCTGACTCCTTTTGTACTTATATCCAGTTTGCTGTTATTTTTTACACTTCTTTCTGTCAAATGAATTACTCAAAGTAAGTTTCATTTTAGCTCCAATTACTCTGTTATACATATTGTTATTAATTTTATGAAATTTACAAATAAAGCAACACGAAAACTACAAAGACTGACAATTTGGGCTAGCTTTAGTTCAATATGAAATCTTACAAACTAAAATATTTCTATTATTCATGTAACATCTTAATTTTCCTAATTTAAAATTTCAGATCATTGTATCCTGCTCAACAATGACTTTCGTTCTTTCGAAACAGTTCCTATCTATTCCACGCAAGATCTGATTTAAAGATGGATCCTAATGAGTATCCCGGCAGTCTTGTGAAACTGTAGTATCTAAGATGATGAATCCCGTGAGAACACGAAGCCGCCCAAGTGCCTGTTAGTTTACGTGGGTTGAGCAACATGAGCAACATCTTATGAGTTTATTAGTTGATAGAGTGTCTACAAGAATTTCCTGTAAAAAGAGACACTTGGCCTAAGTAGGGTCAAAAATAGATACTATAAATCAATCAGTCTAAAGTCTAATATGATGGTATTTTGATATCAATACCGAATGTTTTAAATTTCCCGGCCCAAAACTAAACTGCTATGTGTCAGTTTACCTTGATTTTTAATCGACCATTTATAATGCGTTTCATGACCTGTGACAGGTCTTAGAGTCTGCTTTACAGATCCCTGATACAGCTTCTTTTTTATCATATGAATGATTATTCTTAGTTTTTCTGTCAATAACGTCAATTGACATCAAGCGCATTTTACACGATTAACCTTCCAATGAACCTCTGGGATCTACTTGTGATGGTTGAATTGGGCTTTGAATGTTCACCATATGTCTTTATCAGATTGATCAGACTATATATGCTGTTTGTGTGGTTTTTAAAAGTTTGCTTATAATATTGATTGTATCTTTTAATATATTATCTATAATATCTACTGAATGTTGTTTTTCGCAACTATATATGATTACCATTTGCTTTGTGAAATTTAAATTCATAATAACATTATGTGCGGTTATAAAACGTGTCACTTATAAAATTCAACAGTTAACAGACAGGGAATGTCCGACATAATTCTTCGTAAAATGCAGTAATCATTATTTCAAAACTTAATAGTATTATGATTGACAAGAGCATATGACCGCTACAGTCATGCCATGAAGCTATGACGTTATGTGACGCTTTTAGCTTTCACATCCTGTCATCTAAAATGGCAACGACTACCAATAACCATAGAGTGATTGATGTGAAGTAGTGCAAACAATAAAAACAGTATCTATCTGTTCCCTGTAACACGTGCGCTGTCATGTGTCTAACCATACGAACAAAAAATTAGATGACTTAACTTAGGCCTAAGTTCTATTTACATGCATTAAAGAGAGTAATACATGTATTACTTTTTGAGTACTAATAGTTATTATAATTGCGTGTGGTTTGAAGCAGATGGCTATGTAGACTGTCGGATTAACTGACTAATACTTAGATTGGCTAAATCTGTGATTGATTTAATGATTGATTGATAGATAGATTGATTTATTGAAAGATTGATTGACTGATGGAGAGATGGATAGATAAAGTGTAATTTAATTCATGAACCAGTTGTTCGTTTATAATATAATAAAGTGTAAAAATGCTAAGGATATCTTAGGATGTCTTAGGGTATCTCGGCATATCTTAGGATATCTTAGGATATCTTATAAAATAATTCTTTTCGGATCTCGCTATCTCGATATTCGGAAAAGTAGGTATTTGTTAACATCTCTATATCGTCGCCACTATAACGAATACAGACCTGCTATAGTTTTACGGCTAAAGGTTAAAGTCATGTTTAACGACAGCGTCCTTACTTAAGACCAAGTCAGTGACGGGGAGATCACTGAATTTGAACCCTGTACACACAGATCCGCTGTAGAGCGACTAGCTGCTTAACCTATTATTTGCCAGTGTCCCCGTTTGGGGACAGTTCAAAAAGGTCATATTCTGCAATATTATGCCATAGATGAATCAAAATATCACGTTACCCTTATATTCTTGCTTATATTGTTGCAGAAAATTCCAAATATGAATGTATAAACCAGTTGTGGTTTATGGCACAGGTCCAACAAATTTAGTATTTCTTACCAATTCACGGGGATTCATATAGCTTCCAAGTTATTTATAATTGTATCATGTTAGCTATTATAATGTCAGTGGCACAAGTATCGGGGTTGAGTTTACGGGGTAGCAAGAAGAGGTGGACCAAATTGCAAAGTACTGCATCCTGGAAGCTGGCAGAGTGGATAGCTATTAGAGTTAGAACTCTTATGCTGCTGAACGGCGCACAGTACTTGACACCCAATCACATCTGAGCCACTAACTCTCCATGCTTTTATGAATCTCCACTAACCTTAAACCAAAACCAACACCCTTGCACTAAACCTTATCCAAAAACACCTCAACTCTGGGAACAAACCTAAATATAAAATATTTAAGAACAATTTATAGTTGCCTAGAAATAATTTATTACTTCATCGTTTAGTTCAGTCAATGGGTTTTTGGTATTATTTTCTCTAGTTATAATAATTTTAAAAAACGGTTGTGCATATGATTTAAGCATTTAACTTATTCCACAGTGAAACTATTTTTGAAATACAGGCGAATATTAATTTGCAAAGAGAGCATAAGATTGTGATTCAAATACTCCAACACAAAAATATGTGTGCGTGCAAATACATGTTCATGAAGGCCTATGTATGTCTATATACATGTACGTGCGCTTGTGCCGCTCTACGTGTTTGTCCTTTCCCAGTTTGATTCAGTCTTATCCATTCCACAATGATACTTTTTGACAATGTATTAACCCAATGAAACTAAAATTAAAGCAAAGATTGGCAGACTGTGGCATGTAAACAGTTACCGTAGACTAGTTACATACATGTATATTCTCATCCTCCGTGTTATTTTTCAACTTTGAGATTAATATTTGTTGTTTGGAGCTTAAAGTGATGCTTATCGACTAATTATGCCCTTCGGTTATCTTAGTTGTTTAAAATTAATGCACTTATCAAGCAGTCTAAAAATGTTTCTAACAAACTGGCTTAACATTCTCTCTCTCTCTCTCTCACTCTATATATATATATATATATATATATATATATATATATATATATAGTTTTAAACAATGAAAGAGTGCATTAATCTCACCGTTCTTAGTAAAAGCTGGTAAAGCTAATTGTAGCTAATGGTAACGTTAGTTTCTTCACTCGAAAGAGATGTCAGTGACTGGAGAGCCAAGGATTTGAACCCTGTGCATACTGATCCGCGGTCGAATATCTTATCCACAGCGCAACTGGCTCCAGCCAGTGGTGATGTCAAACCAGTAAAACCTAAAGCTAAAGCCTAGAGCTAGAGCCAAGATTAAAGTCTCTTTCCTGCTCGATTTGCTTACAATGGAGGGGAGACAACTGAATTTGACCACTATTCCGACGGATTCGCTGTCTAACAACTCGCCAACTAGCCGTAGGCTCCTTCCAAATGCCAGATAATAAATAGACACACAAGAAAAAAATTATCATTGCTAACAATTTTCTATTTTCTACACTACAGAGTAGCCTGTTTTAGAATCTCGCTATTTATAACATATCGATTTAGCAATCGACTTTAGCAATCGATATTTTCGACTCTAATATCATATCTGAATGTCCGTCAGTATTTCACGCTTCATGGGATGAGAGTATTTGGAAAGGTTTTGTCAGCTGTTCTAAGTCTCTCTTCCAACCGCTTCATAACAGAACCACCGATGCGGAATACTAGAAAGTTAAGCCCTTCCTATGCGACTCTTATGACGATAAATTAAAGTCGTAACTTTAATCGGAGAGCAAGGGTAAGCTCTTCCTGCGCCATTCAAAGTTAAGCTTGTGTTCCGGAAGACTTAGTATACGTCCAGTACCGGATTTTTTATCTCAAAAGATATTATCCATTTGCCATTATTAATCACAATTTTTATGGGTTTTATATATAACTTCTCTCAAAACTATACGCTAGAAATCTTTGCGGTATTTAATAAAAAAAAAAAAAAAAAATACTATTTTAACAAGTATAATAAATAGATAAAGAATCAATTAAAATTTTATCAAGAATACAACAGTAAATTATAGAATTCAGCTTCGGAATACTATCAATATGAAATACTATCTATATGAAATACTATCTACACGAAATACTGCCTATATGAAATACAATCTAATTGAAATGATATCTATATGAAATACTATCTAAATAAATTTATTTAAACTGACCTGGAGAGTTTACGATAAAATGCTTTTATTTCCATATTTAGTATTTAAATTTATTCTAGTTCCCAAGAATGACCAGCTATCTGCTAAAATGAACCAGATCTCTGAGAATAATTTACAAACAAATCGTACGGGTCTACTCAAAAGAGTTCGTTTTGCTAGTGAGGTGTAGAACATTACAGAGCTCCAGATAAGAAAAATTATACTTTATAGTGGCGGTTAAATATTTATGAACTATACATTTTGTTGCTCGTATGCTTCTGCAGGCAGTTTATATTGCCCATTAGAAATTTGTGAAATTTCATAGAGGAGAAAACGAACATTTCATTACAGCGGACCTTCCCTTATCCTTCTTTACCATCCGGACATAAGAGTCCAACCTATTTTAAAAATCACAGCACTACTATAAATGAAAGTAGAGGTTAATAGCTGGATCCAGTGGCGATGTCGGTAAGATATTCGACCGCGGATCAGTAAGTGCGAGGTTCAAATCCTGGGCTCACCCGAAACTGACATCGCTTTCGAGTGAGAAAACTGTCGTTAACCTTAGCTTTTTAAGCCATTATATAACCTGCGCTGAATCAGGCTTAATTATATCCTCTCTATTTATCGTTAATGTCTCCTCTGAAGTTATTCACAACTGACGTGTAA
This sequence comes from Enchytraeus crypticus, assembly GCA_905160935.1. Classification (NCBI taxonomy): domain Eukaryota; kingdom Metazoa; phylum Annelida; class Clitellata; order Enchytraeida; family Enchytraeidae; genus Enchytraeus; species Enchytraeus crypticus. The sequence goes on from CAJHZI010000713.1 coordinate 3,665,026, forward strand.
GGTTCCTTCCAGTATCTGTCGCACTAGCTTTACTTTTCTAACAGTGTCTTGTATTTTGTAAATAATTGTTGATTCAAATTTTAATCGTATGAAAAGTATTTCGTGTGTTGTGCTCTGGCAGTATTTTTTATGTGTCTTGTGGTTTTATCTGAATATATTACAAATGTATTAAATACAATAATCTCTTTGCATAAGTTGACTGATTTTATTGCTATAGAATTGGCTGGAGCCAATGGCATAGTAGGTAAGATATTCGACCGCGGATCAATATGTGCGGGGTTCAAATCTTGGGCTCACCAGTCACTGACATCGCTTTCTAGTGAGGAAACTGACGTTAATTTTAGCTTTACCAACTTTATTGTTATTATTATTATTATTATTATTATTATTGTGATTGACAGTGTCCACAATTTTTGCTCACGTCCACGTCTTCTCCAGGGTAGACTTATTTTTTTATATTAAACTCTTTACTCTCTTGTACATATTTGCACATACAAATAGCCATGCATGTATGAAAACAGTGAAAGTGGAGATTATTATTTTCAAGAATTTCAAGAAATGTAAAATAGAGTTTTATTAATCTCATGATAATCAATGATTGAGCTTCAAGTAGATGCTATTGTCACTGATTTTCCCATAATAGGCCTGTATCCCTTATCTCGTAATAAATGTTATAAATGTATCCTTTATTTGTCTGTATAACTTCTAAAACAGTTTCTCAGTACATATTTGCTTTGATTTTATTCATCAAGAGCACGGTGTTGCTCTTTGCTATGGGATTAACTTCTTGATCTATGTAATGCTCTTTGTGGAGCGTCAAAGCAGACCCTGAGTAACGTAAAGCTAATGCTAACGTCAGTTTCCTCACTCTAAAACGATGTCAGAGACGGACGAGCCCAGGATTTGAACCCCGCATATACTGATCCGCGGTCAAATATCATACCGACATCGCCACTGGCTCCAGCTAATGACGATGAATATTTATCTTGGGCCTGCCACTTGCCACACAACTAGAGAGATAATTTATTCACCAATGTATTGATGAGGAGGTCGTTAGACTGAGGATATTCTCGCTGATTGATTCCTCAGAGAGTTGAACCCCTGTCCTACTGATCCAATCCACTAAGGACTCAGCTGGATCAAGGCAAATTACTTCCTCAATATCAAGAGAGCCAATTTAATTGATATTAAAATGATTAAACAAAAACTAGACCTTAAAAATGAGGTTGCGACAATTAACTATTTTACAGAAATGGAAGAATAATATATAAGAAAACAAGAGTAAAGGATAAAAGCAACTAACTAGCTTCATTAACCCAACTTTTAGTAGAGAGTCAGTCTAACAATATATCAAACCAAAAACTTGACTATGGAGAACAGAAATCTAAATGCAGCATAACTGATATACGCTAGGGAACCAATTCTGGTTTAATCGAGGTCTATCCGAGATGATGTGATTCCGGAGAAAAATTTGTCCCGGCTCAATTTAGAGGACTCTTGATTGATAGCTGTTTAACGGCCAACTTACCCTGTGCATGATTTGACTGAAAATTCACCAGAAATGAACCAATGACGATACATTTTATGAAAATCCATGAAAATGATGTATCCAATAATATTCCGAATGCGCTGGCTACGAAAATAAGAAACGCTAGTGGCTAGTGTTGTAATTAAAATATGGTTTTAGACATTATGGTTAGGAAAAAACGTTTATATTTCTGTTGATATTTTGCTTGTAGCCTCTTTTTCCCCAATAGCATACATGTATATGCCACAGGACTGAAATAATTGCTGTAGTACAGTATCAATATTTTAATGTTTATATCCAGTATATGTATATATATATACATGTATACTATATATATGCTTATATATACATGTATATATATATATAATGTACATGTATATCGTCGTATGAATACATACATAGGCCTGACAGCGTAACTAAGTAAACATCATGTGTTTACAAAGGTTCTTATATTAGCTGGTTGTTTTTGTTTCTCGTACATGTTATTTGTAATAGTTGCATTTGATAGCGCACTGATTGCTGCCGGTGCGGACTTAAGAATAACCTTTCAACACTCTGAGCATTTTTCAAAGTTGTCAACACTTGGTCTTACAAGGTGGTTACCCATTCATGCACTAACCGGACCCGACGTAGCTTAACTTCGTTCATAGCCGCGTAGCTTAACTGACTGCGCCAAATTCCGCCCCCACATACTGTTCACATAGGTATTTGTGATAGCGTCAACGTCTAGCTAAAGTGCTTTTTAGCTAGCAAGCTAAATAAATATATCTGGCTTTCAGTAGGAATATATATGGACTATATATATATATATATATATATATATATATATATATATATATATATATATATATATATATATATATATATATTATGACCCTCATAATGCAAAAAAGGACAGGACAGAGGATTAGCAAAATAGTCATTAAAGACGGAGCCTGCGTGAAAACATCGGATAGAATGGAAACTCTTTCATACGGCAAGGGCAGACTGTCTATACAGACAACACTGGATGTGTTTTGTTTGCTTTGTTGTCCGTGTGGAGTAATTTTACGGCTCCGAGTTTCTGCAGCAGAGTAATAACATTGAAAGTAGTTTTCTCTTATTCATCGACAGAGTGCACCACACACGTGTATCTGACGAAGAATTGAAGTGGTTAATTCAGCTCCGTGGTTTTCTTGGCGGAAGTAATTGTCAAAGTTATCTTATGGATTCACGTAAATATGGAAACGTTGTGTCTAAAATATATTACTGTGCAAATTAAACCCAAATGGAGTATTTAATTTGCCATGTAATTGCAGAATCTATATATATATATATATATATATATATATATATATATATATATATATATATATAACTTCACCTAATACACATGTATATATAAGGTGAAGTTAATATCACAATAAATGATACGAAATTGGAACAGGTAAGGAGTTTCAAATATTTGGGTCATACTATAACCGATGATGGGAAATGTGGGACAGAAATATGCAGTAGGATTGCACAAGCAAAAGCGGCCTTTGGTAGTAGAAAAGAACTATTAACAAAGAGTCTAAAGAAAGACACAAAGATAAAGATAGTGAAAACTTTGGGTTGGACCACGCTATTGTATGGAAACATGGACCTTAAGGAAGGAAGATATTAGGACACTGGAGGCTTTGGAAATGTGGATTTTGAGAAGAATGGAGAGGATTAGCTGGACTCAAAAGGTTACAAATGAGGAAGTCCTGGAGAGAGTTGGCACAGATAGACAGTTGATAAATGTATTAAGAAATAGGAAGAAGAGATGGATAGGACACATTCTAAGGGGGGAAGGTCTATTAAAAGAGGTCATAGAAGGTGGAATGGAAGGAAGAAGAGGCAGGGGCAGGCCGAGATTAGGTATGTTAGATGATTTAAAGACCCACTCATATGTGGAAATGAAGAAGAAGGCGGAAGACAGAGAAGAGTGGAGGCGTTATGTACCATGGACATGACAGTAGGCAGTGCACTAAGAGCTATAATATATATATGTGTGTGTGTGTGTGTGTGTGTGTGTGTGTGTGTGTGTGTCTTTCTTTCTGTCTATCTATACATCTATACGATTTTTCCTTTATGTGTCAAGTCCTAAGTACATATTCCTATTAAAAGTCTGTTGTCACGCCCCATATGGCAATTAATTTAAAAATATGGGCAGAATGTTTTACTCGAATCTCTTATAGGCCTCTATTATACGAGAGAGTTGGTATCGAAGCAGTTTAGTCCAATTGAGTCATACAGGTATACATGAATTTGCAGCAATTTTTGAAGGTTAACGACCTACACGTATATTGGCAATAGTGAACGTAGCTTTCGTCACAGTAGGCCTATAGGTCTTCAAAACTATTTTACAATCTCACGTAGGTGATTGTTGACTTCAGAAAAACTAATCATGATTAATGTCAATCCTGCGTTGACGATAATGGACGCCTAAATTTATTGATTGAGCTAACCTTTGAACTGAGGTAAGCCTAGAGATTTTCAGAGCCTAAATATTATTCAATAAGTCTAAATCCACTCATACAATAAGTATTGAATATAGATCTTAATAATTATTCCCTTTATCAATTTCAAACACTTGCCTAACACGTGTTTATGTATATATGTTTATATATATATATATATATATATATATATATGTATATATAGATATAGATATACTGTATATATATATATATATTGACACGATATATACATATAATCAATTATATATATACATATATATAGTTATATACATGTATATGTATATGTATAAATATATAATATATATATATATATATAATATAGGCCATAAGCTATTAGTTAAAGTATTCTTTTGCAGAATATGTCTATGTTAACACTTTTGACGTATACATTTTTTACGGAATAATAATAATAGTATCAGTTATTACTATCTAATAGTAGACTACTACTATAATACTTATTATCTAATAGTAGTACTATGTTGTTATATTGATAGGCAGTGCACTAAGAGAGAGAGAGAGAGAGATAGGTCTAATAGTTATTACTATATGATAGTAATAGTAGATTACTGGAGCGTGCAGAATGATGAGAAATAATTTTTAGATAACATATATTCTCTATTTAGTTTTATGCATCTTTCTTCATAACTCTCTTGGGATTTAAAAACCTCTCTTTCCTCTAAAAAGTCCACGTCTTCCGATAGCCTATATTCCGCCAGTGATTTGTAAAAGAATAATTTGCAAAAGAGAGAGAAAGTTAATTAAAAGTGTTAAATGAAATTGGAGGCTCACAAACTCTAAAATATTGGCGTTGATGAAGTTCCTGTAGTAGTAACAAAGGTTTTAGCTCTACATTTCAAATTTCTACATATACAGTTATTGCTAATATTATTAAAACATCACAAAATTTTAAAAGCATATACACATGTAGGTCTAATTATCAATAAAGTTACTTTAATTTTCTAAAACACAATTCAACGAATTATAATTAACGTTTTGTAGTAATTAATTATTATTTAAACCGATACAAATCACCTATATAACATTAGTCTATTATTATTAGTAATGGCCTGAAATGTCATTTGAACTATTAACTTTCTCAACTTTAAAAAATAATACTACTGGAAACGATATAAGGACAACTGCTTATATCTTTACCCCTCTTAATGAGATACCAGAAAAGGGCGTGTGAGAATAAGCGAACCAGATGTGACCAGATAGGAAGAAAGCTCAGAATGCTCTTGGTTATCTCTGCTGTAAAATGTATGAGAAAAATCTAATTACCGCAGAAAAATGCCCGCTTTCATAAAGTAGTAGCTTAGAAATCAGGTTCTTTCCATTTTATATTAAAATTGACTTGGAAAAATCTTCAAAGAATGAATGTATCAAATTACCATGTAAACTTCATCAAAGACAACAGTTCCTGATTAAAATTCACTGGTTCTCTCTCTAGTGTTCGATCATATGACGGGTTCAAGGTACGATTTTTTTCTCTCTGTCTTACAGTCCCTCATAAACAAGACACGAAGTCCTGTTTATTGTTTATGTTGTTGACGAAGTTTGTTCACGAAGAATATGCTTTATATGAACTTTATACATACTGTAGAAATATATGTAAGTGTTTAGGCCTATATGTACTGGCAATTTAAGAATTTGATACAAAAAGTGCTGGATATCACCTTCGACAAATGTTACACAGGCGAGTTTAAAACAAAAGACTCTGCTAAAATTGTGAATCTAGAAGAGCGATCTCAACGTATTTTCGAAAATTAATCAGAGATTTTCGTTTTCGAGTGTCCTATGATCATAGCCGGATCGGTTTCCAGGGAATCAAGTCATGCTGTTCAAACATAGAAGTTTTTTATATAAATTTAACTAATTAAAGCAAGCTTGCGTATTTTGTAATGTACTGGCTGGAGCCAGTGGCGAAGTCGGTAAGATACTCGACCGCGGATCAGTATTGCGGGTTCAATTCCTGGCTCACCCGCCATTGAAATCGCGAGGGAGGAAATTGAAGTTAACCAGCTTTACGTTTATTGTGCTTATACGTCTACTTGTACTTGCATTGTAATGTTCATACATCTGTAAGTCGTACAGGTTAAATGGCAGAACGGATGGCAATCTGCATGATAATTAAGAGACCATAGGTTCGAGTATTAACTTGACCCTCTCTGACAGTTATTATGTGGTACAGATGCACACTCCAAACTTAGTTCTTTCGTTTCTATAGCAAGTTTATTTACCCACTTTAGCGTCTCGGACATAAACGCGTGTGTTATGAAAAATTAGATCAATGTCTTGGTTAAAAAATGTAGTTTATAAATGCTGCTACACTTGTTGTGTCTGGAGTGCGGAAAAAGAGACCACAAGTGGGTTGTACATGTCTTAAAATGCGACAAATGATCCATCACAACGTTAGAAAGGGACCTCGGTCTGCTGCTAAACGCCTATAATTCAGAATTTGATACATAATTTTCTAATCCAGACCCAATTTAGACTGAGATTTAAGGACTGATGATGAATTTTATTAAATAAATACAGGACTGCAATAGACATCGTGCATCTGAATGTCTCGGTGGCTCATTTTGTAAGCGCGTTAAGCAATGTCACGAAGTTTTTAATGATTTTTCTTAAGGTCATGGGATCAATTCCTGATAGAGCTGATCAGAGCGTAAAGTCTCGGACATTCACCTTTCAGGGTACATCTATACACCTTACGTCTTGAAGAGAATCCCTTAAGGTTTCTGACCTTGACGTTAAACCTACATTCAATAACATCGTGTAGCAGTTACCTCTTTTAATTTTATCTACTCTTCCAACACTTGACAAAACACTTGAAATATAGTGCTTAGTTTTACGCAATGGCGGAGCGGCATCAAGGGCTTTAGCATGGGACAGTTCTGGATCACGGGAAATATATTAGTTTTAAAAGTCAGGAGTATTTGAGTAGAAAATGAGATAGAAAACTACAACGGTTGTCTATATATCAGTCCCTGAGATCACTCTCTGTCAATCTCGCAGGGTTGGTATAAACAAGGGAGAGGGGCGTTAAATTATAATGGGCAGTTGTTTAGCCAGGATGGGTTGGGTTAAAACCCGGTTAAACCCTCCACCTCATAAGCCGGAAGCCGGTCTTGAATAAAATATCAATATAGAAAACTAACATTTTTTAATTTAGATGATAAAAAGCGTGCGTATAGGGCTAACAATATCGAGAATATTTTTTATCGTGAAATCAGTTATTAACAAACACAAACTACACATATACATGTATATTATTTTTCAGTATGTAATAAAAATACAAAAAGGTTCTTCCAAACCTAAACAGTTTAAAAAAGAACCAATCTTTAACTTGAAATAAGTAAACACAAACTAAATTTGAACCATGTTGAACTTTATGCAAAAATTTAAGGTATTAATATTGTGACATGCATCCCATGTACAGCCAGAAAAAGGTCATCACTTATTTTGAGGGGATACCCCTCAGAAAATCTTTGCTATCCCACAACAAGCGAGGATCTTAAGGCTAATGGAAAGACTTAAATAACTATAGGGAAGTGAAAGTATGATGTGGAAAATTGACTTGGTACTAAAATCATGGAGATCTTTACGGAGCACTGAAATATAGTAAGATGATACTTGAGCTCCTCCAAATCAAAGTTTCAGTACCGTTTTCGGCATAATTTCTTATCGATTCAATTGTAATGGTTGAGTTATGTTCCCTAAACTCTAAGGAAATATTTTGTTCAAATAATTTTTATGAGAATTTAAATTTCTTTTTGTAAATTTAAAGATCATGTAAATATCGCTCCTTAAATATACTTCATGTTAAAAATATACATGTACCGCAATGTACCATACTATTAAATTCACAAAGCTTCATTTACTGCTAGTTGTTAATGCTGTTTCCCTTGTCATGTCCGTTATACTGCAAAATAGACCAACCACTAACTGCGCTTATCGTAAATAGCGACTAAGAAACAAGGAGAAAGGCAACGGAAACTACCTCAGAAGCCGTATTTTCCCAAGCAATATAAGGTATGGGTTGGACATTGCATTTAACTTGCTAATCTATGGAGTCCCCTTTCGGAGCGTGAAAGCAAACGCCGATTATGAATATGTAACTTGGACTTACCACTTCGAAATCCACTTTTAATAGTAAATGTTTGAAGAGCATAGTCGCGGGAACTTCATGGTTATGGTATTGCATTTATTATAAATTTGAAACTTGCTTAACGACTTTAGCATAATGCAACGTTATTTAAGTAATTTATTATTAAGTTGTTTTTTGTTTAAATGTAGCTACGCTGGCTGTTTCGGTTGCACGTCTATACGTTTTCGAGTCAAGAAACTGACGTTAAACTATACTTACCTTTTAAACTTTAGCTGACTGAAATTAGGCATTTACATTTTACGCTATAATTTCTGATATCAGAATGAGTGGGGTTGATTAAAATTTTGTCAAAGAATACTTTTTAATAGAAAGCAAATAATGAATAAAGAAAATTTATTTTCACATCAAATATACACTCAGGATATTCAATCGAGTGTAATATGTATTATGTCTATTTTAATCCGTTCAAAAACCTGCAAGTCTCGAAATGTGTTTAGATTAACTTAGAAGTTGATGGTCGACACTAGTTGGTTAGAGAAAGCTACAATTTCCGTTATAAAAGAAGCGACTTTTGTGAAGAGATTTTATTTTAGATATTGCGTTTGATTAAATTTCCAAATTAACTTTTAAATACTATTTTTTGTGTATGTAAGTGTAATTGTTTCACAGACTTCACTGTTTTGATCGTTTAGAAATGTTATTATGGTAGTAATCACATCAACATCGATATGGTAGTAACGACAGCTGGCTGGAGCTAGTGGCGATGTCGGTAAGATGCTCGACCGCGGATCAGTATGTGCGGGTTCAAATCCTGGACTCGCCCGTCACTGACATCGCTTTCGAGTGAGGAAACTGACGTTAACCTTAGCTTTAGCTTAGCTTTTAATATAGTAGGTACATGTCGTCTCACAGAGAAACTAGAGATCATCACGGCTACTAAAGATCTCCTCGGCGTTATTCTTAAATGATAAAACAGACACTAAAGCTTCACTGCTTTAAACATGTGAATTTTTCTATAACATAGAGATGTACACGATATAAAAACAATTTTAAAGAATGTAAAAGTCTATTTTATATAAATCTATTCTGACATTGCCTTATGGCGAGGAACCGAACGTTAAATTCATATTGGTATTTTGATTGATTGATTGTTAGTAATACTTATGAAATGTTTGAAGATAAAATGGAGAAGTGATTCGAAGCTATCTTTCGATGACTGTGATGTATCCTTGCAACTTTTAATGTTCACAGTAAAAGCGATAAAACCGGTCCAAATGCAGCTTATCTTGTGACCGCTTAAATCATCGTTGAAGTATCGAATATGCTAGTGAACGGTTTTAATCTGATACATCGATCAAAGAGACTCAGCTTATGACAACTATATCGCAGCTGTTATATCCTCAATGGATGATGCTAAATTCTTAATACAATTGTGAGCTTTACGGGAAAATATGTCTACTTTCATTCAAAGCAACCATCAAATACTTCATAGAGATTATGCTCCTTTGTGGTAACCCTCTTGCTGATTTTTTGTTTAGATTCTAGTTAAGTTTGCTGTATTTCTGGCATGAAAAACAAATAAAAGTTTGCATAGCATAAACAGAGCTCTCTCTCTCTCGTAGTGCACTGCCTACTGACAGGTCCATTGTATATAACGCATTCACTCTTCTCTGTCTTCCGCTTTCCTCCCTTTTCTTTCTGAAAGCGGAAGCTAGAAAACATAACATCGTTTATAAATAGTCTAACTTTCAGTAACAGCTGATGTGCTGCTGTTCACTTGACGTCGATAAAATAAAGTTCACAAACCTTGATATTCTCGAGGAGAATCTTTTAATTATGTAAAGTTTTTTTGAATTTCAATGTTTTAACGAGTGACGACAGAATGTCTGTGACATTGGGACTCGACCAGAATGTAAAGTTCTGCGCTGTTACAGTATCGATTGAGAAGTGCTGCCTATTACACTGGCTGGAGCCAGCGGCGATGTCGGTAAGATATTCGACCGCGGATCAGTATGTGCGAGGTTCAAATCCTGGGCTCGTCCGTCACTGACATCGCTTTCGAGTGAGGAAGCTGACGTTAACATTAGGTTTTTTGCTTTATTCTAAACTCTATGTTAAGATGAGTTGAAAACAAATGCGCGCAAACAAAATCATGCCTACTTATTAATCGAACAAAATCGTATCTACTTAGTAAAAAATCGTACCCATTTGTAATCTCTCAAATGAAAACCATTCTGGGCCCTTTATTTGTTTCTGTATTATGACTTTGATTATGACTAAGATATTGTCCTAGACTCTTCTTTGTAATCCTACTGATTTTACATGTTAACAGTTGATTTATATGCTATTGTATACAATATAGCATAAACCAAAACTATGTTGTAGATAATAATAATAATATCAACAATTAGAGTGCTACAGTCATCAATGACAACATCGAGCACTATTGAGACAAAATCAAGCCGTCGAGCAAAAAAAGAAGGTCCAAAAACGGTGCAAATTCCAAAATCCAGAAATTCAGTCAAAGATAGGCCCTGTTACACGATGTTAGCAAGGACTATGTAGCATTTATAATTGAGTATTGAACATTTAAGATACGTATCACTTCTAATTAATACTATTAGGATGTTTTTTGGATATGTTGGACTTTGTTACTTCTACTGATTACTTTGTTTTATAGTAATTGTTAGTATTTATATTTAGTATTGCTTTTCGTGGTAGTTAGCTAGACATGATACTTTGTATCCTATCTGCGTCTGACTACCAAGAAACGACTGGCTATGGCTAGAGCCAGTGGTGAAGTCGGTAAGAATACTCGACCCCAGATCAATATGTGCGGGGTTCAAATCCTGGGCTGGCCCGTCACTGATATCGCTTTCGAGTGAGTAAACTGACGTTAACCTTAGCTTTACTAGCTTTTCTTGCACTATCTGATGGCCGCAATGATAAATTGACTTTGTTATTTTGATTTAAATGATTGATGTGATTTAATTAAATCATTATGCATTTATATATTAGCTGATATGTCTGAATTAAGTGTCTATATAATGCGATTTCTTACCTTTTCGTTGTGTTCTAATGGACAGCTCTCTTTCTCCCTTTCTCTATCTATCTCTCTCTCTCTATCTCTCTCTCTCTCTCTCTCTTTCTTTCTTTCTTTCTTTCTTTCTCTCTCTCTCTCCCTCAGTTTCCATTATCCTGCTTCAGTTTATTTGTAGGTATTTTAGAGTAAGTTTAATTCAATCGTCCCAGCAAATACGAAATAAGCACGAAAAAGGTATTGACTGTTTTTACAAATTTTATTGATAATATTATAGTGAACGAATGTAAAGCTAAAGAAATATATACGTTTAGAAATGTTTATGTGTAAACGAATGATGTTTATATTTTAGGGAAATAGGAAACTGAATTCACTCAAATTTTGATGCAATTTAAAGCAGAAAAGGATTTTAATGACTTGGGTGCAAATCTTCCGGGCTTCACTTTAGGATTATTATCCTCTATGTCGCCTAGATTACGCTTAGAGCTATTTCACTAATTAATGATTAAATATATTAGAAGCGACTTGAGCGAATTTGCATTCTATTGCAAACTTAATCAAAGGAAATCTCGAGCGAACTTCAAACCGGATAGAGAGAAAAGGTTAAACAAAGCTCACAATTTTCCGAAAAGCTTTCGGCTTTGAATAACGACTGTGACGTATCGATTTAGTTTTACTTACCAAACGCACAAAGATGCCTTCAGAAATACAGGAAGAGATACAGACAGATACACGGACACATACTGATGTCGTCAGAGGAATAGATAGACGTGCACAGAGCTACAATGACATCTTAAGGGAATCATTACAAGTACAATATATACTGAGAGATGTACACTAATACACGCGAATGTTACAAAGGTATAGAGATTCACAGACAAAAAGAGATGTCAACAGCGAACAATGTGCATTGATAGATGGATACTTAGGCATATGCGTAGCCTAGATAGACAAGTTCATAAATAGAAAATTCATGTAGAGAGATATAGACACAGATATACATGCAGATAGACAGAAACATACCGAGATACATAGATAAGTAAAAACAGAGATATATACTGTAGCTATGGAGAACGAGACCATTAAATGCCGGCAAACAAAAGTAGTACTAGTAGCTAAGTAAGTTGCTATAAAACTAAATAACAATTTAATCACTGAGCAATCAGACTTTCAATTTCAGTTTTTGCAGAAAAAAAGTCTTATAATTTTAATCGTAAGGCTACGCCTATTTGTCTATTACTATATATTTTATTACTTCTATTACTATATATTTTATTATTTCTATTACTGCATAAGAACATTAGTATGCACATTTGCATTTTGTATTTATAATACATGCATATAGAATCATTTATTTATTTCTATTTTATATTTGTCTACTTGTTTTTAATTACTGTAATTGTTATGTTACATACTTACTATACGTATTTGTATTATTTACTATTACCTTAATATGTTGACGGTATATAGGCTAAGCCGCAAAATGAACAGCTGTCACAATTATCCCAGAATATCACAGTATTATGCTAGAAATCTGCAATTACTGAATTGTTAACCTTATTTTACTACTGACCCAGTTACATTTACTAAATCGAACAGATCTGCAATTGAATTGAAAGTTTTAAGATGCAATACTTGAAAGTAACTCTAAGCCAACCTGAATCTAATAAATCATCATCAAAGATTTAAATGCAGCTAGACCTGAAATAGATTAACTGCCATTCACTGCCAAGAGCTGATAGCCAGAGGTCTTTTATTTAGAAGAAGAGAGAATTAGTTTTTGATTTAGTGAAGTGATTTTAGTGCGGCTGTTTAATCGAAAAGCATTCCATCACAGAAATTATTTCTACGGTCTTATTTGCTAGAAGTACGCCGTACGTGTTAAATCCTGGATAATTGAATACTAAAAATAGGGTAGATTATGCGGCTAATAGGGTATATAGATATCTGCACTATGAGAACTTGATATACAATATAATTGAAAATGTTTTTCGCATGACTAATGAACATAAATGAATAGATGAAATGACTACTGCATAATATTGTGTGGATATCAGAACCCTTTCTTTGCCACGGGTATTAAAAGTCATGAATTATAAATAAATACTATACAACTAAGCTAAGTAGGACTTAATTAACTCAATGTTTGAAATATTTGATAACAAAATAGTATTTTCGGTAAAATAACCTCTTTTGCAGAAATGTAAACAAATTAATCTATACGAAATATATTATTTACAATTCTCACACATCCCTTTCATTACACGTTAAAATAAATGATATACAATTACAATTACAATTACTCTATTACATGCAATATCATTAGTAATATCACTAATTCATGTAATATCAATAGAGCTGTCACTATTAGCCTACATATAATATCACTAATAATATCACTATTACACGTAATATCACTAATGCTGTTACTATTACATGCAATATCACTAATATAGTCACTATTACATGTAATATCACTAGTAGATCACTATTGCATGTAATATCACTATTACATATAATATCTCTAGTAATATCACTATTACATGTAATATCACTAATATTGATTATTGTCACTATTGCATGTAGCCTAATATAACTAGTTCTTGAAATGGATATAAGAACAGTCATTGAAATTCTTTCATATGTTCACGATGATGGTTTCGAAAATTGTCTAAGATACGTCAAAAGCTTTCTCTCAGGAGAAGAATGCAGATGTGTCTGATGAGAGAAATTTTTATTAAAAATATTTTCGACAAATAGTATTTCTATCGGACGATGGCCGCTTCACTGTCTAAGTCCCCTGAAGGGAGCATTTAGACATACTGTCAAATTCCCATGCCATAACGGCTAGACGACCTCTAAAATAATAGTGCAAAGAGTAAATCTTTAAGACAATGGGGCAACAACTGCAATACCTTTTAAGAAATATTATTAATAAATTTAATTATAAATTATTAAAAGAAAAAATTCACCTATAGTAATTTTATCAATTCACTCACTGACTTTAATTAATTATTGACATGAGGAGTTTTTCTTGTCGTACATAGTGGGATTTGTATGTTAAATTATTTGACTCCATTACCCGTTCATTGTTATGTAACACTTTTCAGATATATACCTTTCACTGACTTACTTACTGTTTGATTGACTGACTTACTGACTGATTTACTGACTGACTGATTGATTGCTTGACGGACGGATGGACGGACGGACTGACAGGATTTGAACCCCGCACATACTGGTCCGCAGTCGCGTATCTTACCGACTACGTATCTTACCGACCACTGGCTCCAGCCGGAAATCTGTACCAACTCTCTCCAGAGCTGGTTGCATAGGAAATATTAATAATTATTATTATAAAGGTAAAAAGATTTTTTCCTCATACGATGATGATGTCAAGGAAATCCCTAACTCATGCCACTACGAATCGATTAATCCGAAAGATTTGAGCACTCCATAAATAAAAATTAATGAAAGAGCACTACATAGATCAATAAGTCAATTACAAGTGTTCTGCGCCTTCTACATGTACATTATTTGTGTAATGTTCAGCTTAAGAAATTTATTCATGAAATAGTCAATGGTGAATATTTGTGGACAACTATTGCCATGAAACAAAATCACGATCACAGTATTTATATACTTGAACATCAATATCATCATCCTCCCTTTAATCTCAGTATTACTAGGGTAGAGATACGTATAGATCTTCTCTACTCCTCCATCTATAGGCCTACTTCAAGTATAGAAGTATTTATACTTCAAGTGTAGAAGTAGACCTACACTACTTCTATACATGAAATAAATATAATTATTATTACTAATAACACTATAATGTTAGTGTTGTTGATATTCAAGTATAGAAGTAGACCTAACCTGCTTCTATACTTGAAGATCATCAACGATAATAGTTATACTATGACAGCATCGAGCACTATTAAGCCAGATCAAAGCAGACGAGCCAAACAGATTAAAAATGGTGTAATATCCAAAAACAAAAAACCGCCAATCAAAATATTGGTAATTAAAGAAAAGGAATCTGAAAAGATTATTCTGCGATATAGAGAGGCACAGTGAAAGACATAGGCAGAGAGAGAGAGAGAGACGTGATCTGAGCAACAGAGATATCAACAGTGATAACAGTGATACGGAGAGACATATATATATATATATATATATATATATATATATATATATATATATATATACATGTATATATATATATATATATAGAAATAGAGGGATATCATCAAGGAAACAGAGAGATATATTTAGAGAACCAGAGAGACATCTTAAAAAACAAAGACATCATCAGCAATACAGAGAGACGTATTTATAGAGATAGAGACATCATCAGCAATAAAGAGAGGCGTATTTTATTTTGAATCAGTGATTCATCGTACACCTCCGTTCTCTAATTCTTATATTTAACTTACCGGATTTAAGATTCTTCACCGATTGTTCTACTTTTTGATTTTTGATCATCGATTGGACGCTTCAGTGTTCGATGTTGTCATTGACTTCAGCAGCAGTTAAGTTATTTTTGAATCCAATTGTTTATTAATACAAATTAACAAAGTCTTCAGTAACTTCATTTTTCTTCATTTTGTCTGCTTGAATTGCGGCTTCGACAATTGTTTATTGTTTATATAGTAAAATTCAGTACAAATAACATCGCAACTTTTCTCTCATATATCTTCGGTCAGAAGAGTAGATAAAATGAAGAGTAGTAAGAAAAGTTGGTTAGGAGACATTCTAAGGGGGAAGTCTAGTAAAAGAGGTCATAGAAGACAGGATGGATGGAAAAAGAGGCAGCGACAGGCCGAGATTAGGTATGTTAAAAGATTTAAAGATCAACTCGTATATGGATATGAAGAGGAAAGCGGAAGACAGCGAAGAGTGGAGTCGTTATATACCATGGACCTGCCAGTAGGCAGTGCACTATGAGAGAGAGAGAGAGACCTTCAGTCAGAGTCAGTCTCTCGCAGGTTTTACTTGAACACAATTAGGCAGACCTCATATTGCGCTAAATGCTCAACCGAGCGTCCTGGAAAACTTTTAATAAGTATCGATGAACGTGACGAGTGGATGAGAGTTGACTTGGGTTCCGTTTTGTGGAGCATAAATATTTATGAGTCGAGACAGAGAAGAATGTTGCTGCATCTCTAAGCATCCAGACTATTTACAAATACCTCGTGATTGATGAACGATGACGTAAGGACGATGAAGGAGTCACTGGAGTCACCAGTGATTCCTTGGTAGCCATCCCACTCTCTGTTAGAGACTGCTTGCTCGTATCGTTCGCCAACAAGTCAAGTAATAATTTAACGAATTCATAAAGCAACCAATCAATTAATAGCTGTAAGTTATTCCTCTCTATATGAGGTGATATTAGATGCATTAATCGATCAATCAATCAGTCAACAAGGCTTTAACGTACGGTCCCTCGCCATAAAGCAGTGTCAGAGACGTCTCTTGCAGACCCTGCACCAATAGACGCCTGCGCACCACGCGATGACACTGAGTAAAGACCGCAAGAGAAAGCGAGATCAACACTGTGAAAGTCCAAGATTGAAGGTAAGAGGGCCAGAATATTTATCCATGGTGGAAAGAGATTGGTTTTAGCTTGGCCAGGAAAGTGCCAATACATTTACAATTTACAAGAACGAAAATCGTATGATAGAGAATTCTATAATGTTTTAGCAGAAAACATTAATTTAATTAGAGATTACTAATACTGTTCCGCAGTCTGATACCTTACCGACATCGCTACTGTTTCCAGGCAAACATTTAAATTAAAATAAATGTAAACGAAGCAAATTTGAAATAAAATTTGGAGTATAGAGCCCTAAATCTTATCGTAGAACGTTATTTCAACCACTTCGAATGAGAGGTACTCTATGCATGCTAGCCATTTCTTCTAACATGCTTTCATATTTAGTCCGTCTCGTCAAAGCAAAATGGCACTATTTCTCTAGTAGGGGCGAGATATATCTCACTTGAATACTCGCTAACGTGAGCTCTAATAACCAAAGTTAAGCATCATGGGGCTTAGTTATTACTTAGATGGGCGATCCTTTGGAAGGCCGTGTGCTGCCAGGTTTAAACAGAATTTCATGGTTCTGGAAGGTTAATCTAAATTCGCGTCTTCTGCAATCTATGCAAAATAGGAAGCGATTACTAATACCCATGGAGTTAAGGAAGACGTAACGAAAACTACAACAACATAACCTAAGCAAGAAAACCCTGTAACTAGTGCGGTATGCCATTGTGTAACTTACGATAAGAAGAAAGAAACTGAAAAAAAACACTATTGACAGAGTACGAAATGGATGTTAGGCCTACATTTTAAGAGGGAAATGATTTACATCAGAAATAGATAATTTTGACCAACGATATCCGTAAACTTTAAAATGGTAAAAACCTTTATCTAACCCAGAGATTATATAGGTGTACGAGCTTGAATTTAGCCGACTCACTCAAACGTTTAGTTTTAAAGTGTTACAGCTCGAACGTAGTAATAAAAATTGTTAACTTCAGAGTCACCCTCTGGTGAATGCTTATTAAATGAAATATTGCATTCGTTCGGTAAGTTACCATACGGTAGCTAGATAGTACATGTCAGATCTCTTTCTTATCTACATACATGCACATGTACAAGCTATTATTATATCAAATATTCTCTCTCCTTCTAGTGTTTTGCCAAGTGGTTGGGTCCAAGGCACATATTCCTACTCACATGCTGCTTTTTACGCTCCGTAAAAAGCACAGCATCGATTAAAGAGTCGATCCCTTCACAAACAGCTGTGTCTTCACATCTTAATCTCATACACCGTAGTGTGCTCTGGTGTGGTTGGACCACTGCAGAACAGGGCAACCCAAACAATCTGCAGCGTGTAGGCCTACGTAAGAGGCGACTAAAGCAGGAGCTGAGGATGACAAGAGGGGGCCCACCTCACTATGAAATATTTTCCCCCAGGATTAAATGGTAATTAATCCATCTAACTGATGAAGGCTACAGGAAGCCACATCAGAAGCCATACTTTTTCCAGGCTATAGGCTACATAATGAATGGATGAGGTATAGACTTTGTGAAGGGATTAACTTGTTGATCGAAGGAGTGCTCTTACGGAGCAAGAAAGCAGACTTTGAGTATGAATATGTACCTTGAACCTGCCACTTGACAATGCACTGAAGAGGGAACCTCATTCGAAATCAAGACCCTTAACACAAAGCCGTTTAAGCTATTTTATAATTATGCCCTTAGAAATCTAATGTTCATCGGTTATATGTTAGTCTTTTTTATTACTTTGCCTCTTGCTATTTTTCGAGAAATTCTTACGTTAGATTTTTAATATTTTTAGCGTACTAATTTTTAATTCAGGCACATCAGAAGACTCTATTGAAACCTTTTCTCGAGTAAATAATTTTTCTTAAATTATTACAATAATTTAACAATAAAGTCAACAAGCAGTTCTAGCATTTCCCTGGAAGTCATCGCGACGAGGTAGTCCTCGTTTATCGAATTAAACATGGCGTCGACTTGTAGGACAATCCGTTTATTTAACTAGAATAACCCGCTATAGCCACACCGCTCTTTGATATTCTTTATCATTTTCATAACCCCCGCCCCCTCTCCCACCAGGGGCGTTTTCCGCCCTTTTGCTTATGACGCAAAACGCAACTTAGTGGGGTACCGTACTATAGCTATTTCTCCTTAGCACATTTCTTTTGCTGTTTGGTCTGGGTGAATTGATCTGTAGTGATGTGTTCTGTTGGGGACGTCCCTGACATCGTCCCTGGATGAGAAAACGGACGTTAAACCTTTATTATTATTATAGTACGGTACCCCTATGATTTTCAAGTACCCCGGAGAATTTCGTGACGCAAACGGCGTCATCGCGTATATGGCGAAGGCACCCCTGCCCCCTACTTAAATCCTTGTCTTCGTTAGCTCGTTTAAATTCGACCACGACTTTACAACCGATGTTTTACTTGTCGTATCAGTCTTCTTGTTGCAACGTCTAGGCTAGCTCTCTTACGGCAGGCTTGTTTAGCGAGTGTATAATAAGCCGAGCACTTGTAATAGCCTGCAGTAGTGAGTGTGACCTGTGTGAGGAGAGCTGTATTGTAATAGCACGTCTATAGCCAGTGTACGAGTAGCGTTTAGACAGGACAATAGCCCTGCCGTGAGGCTGAGTACTTATAGCTTACCTGTCAAAATCAGGTCTTATTCTCAAGGATACTTATAGGCATGTTTGTAATCGATTAAGTATTAGGTTAACGTTAGAGGTCTATATATTATGCAATCAATCAATTATATATTATCGATGGATAATGTGTAGCTTACCTGTGTAAACTAGTCCCGTAATTTCAAGGATACTTATACGTTTGGATATCTGCATGCAGAAATTATTAATTAGCTTTTTGTATCTCTATGCGTTAAGAATCAATCATTTGAGAGTTCACATGTGTAGGAATAGAAAAGAATAGGAATTATAGGACTACATATGAATGGAGATTTAAATATAATAAAGTGTAATGAGGAATAATATATGAATTTGCGGCTAAAAATTACCAAGATTTTATGCTAGTCATAAAAGAGTATTTAGCAGTAGAATGCAAGTCTGTTTCTTATCATTTAATAGCAGGTTCGGCTGAATATAGAATTATATAGCTATTTCTATATAAATAGCGAGCTGAAAGCTACATGTAATTGAGACTGCTATGTAAAACCATATGTAATTTCTAAAAATAGTATTTCGTGGGAAACAGGATAGTTTTCTCAATCAATGATGCCGCCCCTGCCCAGTAAATGTTAGTCGAGGCTGAGGAAGAACATTGGGGCCCACCTCTTCATAAGCAGAATCCCCCAAGAATAATGGTATATCAAACGGAATGTTATAGATGATTTAAAGATCCACACGTATGTGGACATGACGAGGAAAACAGTAGCTAGAGCTTAGTGGGGGCGTTAGATACCATGGACCTGTCCACAGAAAGTGTACTAAGAGAGAGAGAGAGAGAGAGAGTATTTTTACAGTAATTCCATATTCTTTTCTATTTTTAATTCTTCATCTGACCAATAGAGTTTGTTTGAGGGACTCTGTAATATTCAGATTGTAGATATTCGCAACAATCTGCTAGTCTTTAATAATTAATTCATATTTTATTTAACGTCAGTTTCATCCTGGTTAGCATGCCAGTGACAGGTGAAAAGTTAATTTGAATGATAATCTCCACCATTACTTCAACAAAAGCTTACAACCGCAGATAGTTACACTGCAACAAAGAGTATAACACGCCGATAGCCACAATGAAGAGTCTAACTAGCTACTAGCTATTATAAGCAGCAACATTATTACATGTAATGAAAACCACGGAAATGGATAAACAAATAGGTTACATAGTAAAGTCGACCACATTCACATTAGGCTAACCTGCACCTACTGATCCGCTGTCGAATAACTTACCAACAAGACACCGTCTCAGCCCTGCTTCCTCAGGATACATCACTGTTTCTGATCATGGAATGCTAATATTTTGCAATTGTACTAAATGTTACACACTCTCTGCAATTCACAACTAGCATGCTCTATAGGCCTATCTTTCAACAAAGTCAATTTTTTGAGTGCTGGGATAGTAATTGATTCGTGAAGGGGTTGGCCTCGGTCCATTTGGAGTGTTGACAGTTGGTTTACTGCAGGCATGGTTTATGTCGCTACTACACCTCCAGTGAACGCCACTTCCTGCCTCCCTTCAAGCTTTTCAAGTAGTCTCTCTCTCTCTCTCTCTCTCTCTCTCTCTCACACACACACACACACACTCACATGCTCTAAAGAGTGGCATGTCCTGGATACCTATTCCTTATATATATATATATATATATATATATATATATATATATATATATTATATATAGTATATTATATATATATCTATATTATATATATATATATATGGGAATATATAATTATATATATATATGATGGATATATATAAAGCATATATAGATATATATATAATATATAGTATATATATAGATCTATATATATATAATATATATATATACGATATATAATAATATATATAATATCCTATATATATTAGTATATATAGTTATATATATAATAATATATATCTATATCGGAATATATATGTATATATTATATACTATGTTATATTATATAGGAATATATATATTATATAGATAGTATATATATATATATAGTAGATATATATATATATATATATAATATATATAATATATATAATCTATTTATATATTTTATAATATATATATAATATATATATAGAATATTAATAAGAATTATATATTTTATAATATATATTTGCTAATATAAGGATATATATATATTATATATATAGATATATATATATATATATATATATCTTTACTTATATATATATATTATATCTATATAGTATATACTATAAGGAATTATAGATAATTTTTTGATAATATTATATATGTGATATCTATATAAGGAATATATATATATATATATATATATATATATATATATATATATATATATATATATATATATATATATAAGGAATAGGTATCCAGGACATGCCACTCTTCAGAGCATGTGAGTGTGTGTGTGTGTGTGTGTGAGAGAGAGAGAGAGAGAGAGAGAGAGAGAGAGAGAGAGAGAGAGAGAGAGTATATATATATACAGTATATATATTTATATATATATATGTATATATATATATGTATTTATATATATATATATATATATATATATATACTGTATATATATATACAGTATATATATGCATATATATATATATATATATATATATATATATATATATATGTATATATATACTGTATGTATATACAGTATATATATATATGTATATATATATATATATATATATATATATATATATATAACGTATATGTCATGTGAAATGATTTCACACATAGGCCTACTTATATGAGAAATATCTCATATTTCCAGCTAAGTCGATTTTTTAGACACGCTCCTATTGTTTTTATCTAAACTTCAGTTTACCGAACCAAATACCTACAATGTACTGTTCAATTTTAAGAAGGCCTATTTACGAAAATATTTCTGACAGTCGATGTTAAGTCAATTTAATTGGATTCAGGTGTCAGCCAAGCGTACCCAATGCCTACCAGTGACGGTAAATGACTCCTTACTTCTGATATGTCGACGTAAGAAGGATTTTACGCCTGATACCACAGCATTTGTTCTTTAGAGTCGCTTATTTCCTGTACGACTTCATCTCGTCTCGCTTTCATCGATTCGTTAATGGTTGTACAGAACGTTCCTAGTTCTTGAATTCTCGTTTAACTATGCAGCTACACACGCTCATTGATCCCCTTTGTTCTCAACTGTCTTACCTGTGTGTGCTTGATTTCTCAGAGTCTAATTGGCTGTTTCTCATTCGACAGGATGCTTCGTCAAAACCTGGATTTATCTCAGCTGAATCTAGAATAGACTCCGCTCTCTCTCACTCTCTCTCTCTCTCTCCATTGTCTACTGGCAGGTCCATGGTATTTAATTCCCTCATTCTTCTCTGACTTCCTTTTTCCTCTTCGTATTCACATATGAGTGGATCTTTAAATTATCTAGCATTCCTATTCTCGGTCTGCCTCTGCTTCTCTTTCCTTCCATTCTACCTTCTATGACCGCCTTTAGTAAACTCTCTCCCCTTAGAAGGTGTCTTATCCTATTCTTCTTCTTGTTTCCTATAGCGTCTATCAACTGTATTCACTCTCTTCAGGACTTTTTCATCTGTAACATTTTGTTTGATTGACTCCTTTATCGTGCAATATTGATTAGGCTTACGTGTCAGGCCTACATTCACTTTTTCTTACCTGCTATGCTTGAGCTGACATGCTTGCATGTTAATGTTTTAGTAATCCGAGAAGATACACAGCTACTGCTGTGTTAATCTAATATGTTCTAATCGTAAGCCAGAGAACGAAACTATCTTCTACTTAAATGAAGTTTATGAAAAATTAAACCGGTGAGGTATTTTCGTAAAGAGTATTGAAAAATTATTTATTTGTTTATTTATTTAATTATTTATTTTAATTATTTTATAAAATTGTATTAAATTTGCTTATCTGTGTGTCAGGTATTCGGTTTAGTGTATTTATAGCTCTATGAACTCACTCTAGAGTCTCATTATCATGCGCATCACGATATACCCTTAGAGCCAGTCATGTCTCCCATCTATCCAGGTATAATTTCAATAAAATGAGAGGCTTTTCTGCATCCCTTCGCTAATACCATGGGCTATTATTTAGCATTACAAAACTCCAGTTCATTCAGCTGTGAACAGATGAAAGAAAAAACGAATTACCATAAGACGAGTGGACGGAGTGGTCCACCTATATGCGCCCAGTCGTCCATGACATTACTATCTCATTATTGTAACTAAGCTGAACGATGTCCGATATTGTTGGATTTAAATGACAATAGTTTTTGTAAGTCATTCAGTAATGTTTGCGTTTGAAAATAAAGCCACGAAGTTTTTGAAAGCTATAGGTTCTATATCTCTTCCTGTTTTGTAAGAGTCACTCAGAGTCTGCTGTGCTGTAATCACATTATGTCGGCCATCAAACCGGTATATTTTATCGTCAATTCACAATCCTGCTTAAATAAATGCTAAATGTTACTAGAATAGAAATAAAAGCAGAAATTGCATTCGTAGCAGTAGTATTAGGCCAACATTTTCTAATCATTGTATAATCTTCTCTGGAATACCAGTTTAACTAGGGTGCTGAAAATATCCAAAATTAAATTTAGATTAATATTGATCACTTTCAGAGTCGGGTCCTATTTCTTGCCGCTTTCGTGATACATATTATAACGTTTATTAACTAAGCCGCCAGGTCAAAAGCACCTCCTCTGATAATTACTATCATAAACAATAATTGTCTGTTTACCGCAGGCCATAGTTTCATAACCTTTGACTACTTTAATTTAATACTGACGATAGTCTAGATACTGCGTTGTTAGACTAACGACGTTATACTAAATCTAACCATACGTTACTTATTAGTTATTGAAGAGTCACAGAAGAACAAAGCAGGCATGTTCTGCCGCTACGCTACCTAGAAATCATTCAAGAATTGCTAATATAATAAATTTAGTTTAATTAGTAGAGCCTGCGCCTCGAAATTTCGAGATTGTGGTTCAAATTTCAGATCAAGAAGCTATGCATAACACCGGCGTGCTGCATGATACGATGAAGACTAAGAGAAACTATCTTGGAAGGCATGTTTTTCCAAGCTATAGGCTAAATAAAGCAGAGACCTTTGTGATAGGATTATTAACCTGTTGATCTTCGATGTAGAGTGCTCTGTATTGCTCATAGAGAGTCTCTAAGTGTGAATAAGTACATTGGACTTTCCACTTGGCAGAACACTAGAGAGAGAGAAGCACAATTGTTTTTTTAAATTCTTGATCTTTGCAAGAGTCTGCTGTATAAATGATATTCATGAATAACCGTGCAGTGATATGCAATATCGAAATGCAAAAAAACAGAAACCTATTAGTACAACTGTACAAGTACTTGTACATGGAAGTCCCTTATGTCACTTTATTCTAAAGTTTAGAGCTCATAGTTAATTGAACATCGTCCCCGTGTTGTGTCCGGGTTGTTTGAAGAAGTGACCAACCGGTGACTGCACGTGTGTAGAAGGCGACTAAAGATTTAAGATCCATACCAACGTCAGAAAGGGCATTCGGTTGGCCTAGGTTCCAGAATTTGTTCCAAAAATTTAAACGAATGGAAAAGTAAAACAAAATAAAACATTAAAAAATCATTTAATGTAATACATAATACTATCCGCGTTACTATATAGTAGTGCAATCGCCTTTTGTGTAACTGTGTAATAAAACTCATCCAAGCTGATGTAAGAATCGAACGGTGAATCTTTTATGTGATTTTATTCTAAACTGATAGCAATCACAATTTATGATCTGATAAGTTTTATATTTTATTTTTACAGATTTTCTCCAACTTTTGCTTAACATTTTAGCCTATTTAGAATTGAATGTATTTTGAAAGAACTTTGTGAAACAGCTGATCTCTCTGGTGCAGAGAGTTCCACTCGGATACACATATTGACTGGGATATTGTAGGATTAAGTTTCTAACGCTTGCGATCACGCTAGCAATACGACCCAGTGTCCAGTCGTAGCGGTCAGCTGATAAACAGATGGACTTTATCTTGGTCGACTGCTAGATTGCCTGAAGGTAAGCAATTACGTGATCGTGTAAAATGTGTTGAGAGTGAAACTGTAGGTCAACATGCGACAATTGAGCGTATAATAGCAGGTTTTGAAAGGTTCATGTTAGGTCTTCTAAAATATCTATCAATAGCTCTCTATGCATCCGGCCGTTATTTGTAGTGTAGATTATATATACGGGATGAGTCGTTAGCATACCGGTAAGCTGTTCGTTTGCGAATCATTGCGTTCAGGATTCAAATCCAGGGCTCGACCAGGGACTGACGTACTTAAAATTTCTTTTTATTTTATTAGATATCTAGTGCGATGGTAAAGCGTTAAGGATAAATGCCTATATATTTTATATTGTAGCGATTTCAGCAATATATTTAGGTTAAAACATAAATGAAAAATTACAAAATATACGGAACAAGTTTCTGAAGAAATCTCAATTGTAAATCAGTAGGTTCAGTGCATATATCTGTACAAATATACTTTATTGCCTGACTGATTTGGTACAAATCTTTCAAGAGACTTCATCTGTGACTACAGCTGTTTCTGAATCAGTTTAAGTCAGTATAAAGTTAAATAGTTCAAAATGTGTCTTCTCGAAATATGAATACAAAAGTTAAGCTTGATATATTGCCAAAACTGTTACAGCGATGTCACTGATACCTATCTCTATCAATTCCGAAGCTCTTTCCCTTGGGATGGCAACAATATATAGAACTGAACAGTGAAGTGGGTTTCGTGAATTTCAATTTCAAATCGATCTACATGTTGTGATAAAGCTGCATCCAGTGCTGGCTCATCATTACCATTGAGACCTAGAGTTACCATATATAATATACCTATATATTTGTAAATTCATGGGTTCGAATTTTGCTCTAATAATAGCGAGAAAATTTCTGTAATTTTAATTTATTCTGAATTCTTGAAGTCTTGTTTGAGATAACAATTTATGAGTTTAATCTGCTATTTCAGAACATTTCCTCCCCAACATTTCGAGTTTTAAAGATGACCACTAAAATTATATGAAATATTAAAGCAACCGAATCAATTTAGTTAAGTAATCGATGTAACAAAAATAAATAAGTATATACACAATTCACTGAACTAAAACTACAATGTAAGAGGCTCGTTTGCGATTGCTTTCTTACATTGCTACTAACTCTCACATTGGTTTTACATTATGTTTGCTCTGGTATAGTGAGAGTGGTATTCTACGAGCTTTCCAGCTAAGCGTTAGTCGTAGACTATGTCTATAAATCTTCTTAATACCTCTGCAAAGCTTTCATTTACATTTCTCATTTGACCGTCTAATTCTATTTAATCCTGCTTAACTCGTAATTGAAACTATTAATAGTCTAACTGCTGCAATTGCATCGTTATTGCAGTTGATTGAAGGAGATTTATGTAAATGGCTAATGCTCTCCACCGACATGATTCATGGCCTCTCATTAAGAGCTCGCAGTTTCGCCCACTGATATCTCGCGTTATGGGTTCAAGTTT
Source organism: Enchytraeus crypticus (assembly GCA_905160935.1). Lineage (NCBI taxonomy): Eukaryota > Metazoa > Annelida > Clitellata > Enchytraeida > Enchytraeidae > Enchytraeus > Enchytraeus crypticus. Next base: position 3,691,942 of record CAJHZI010000713.1, read on the forward strand.
CGGTTGAGCGATTAAACGATGAACAATGGGCGCATGCAGTCGTTGTTTACGTGACAGCCATTGTGATAAATTTGCTTCCCTGCAGGGGCTTTGTTCAAATTAGCGGGAAACCCCAAAACAGCAACGAATAGAGATGGAAACGTCGAATGTGTCACTGTCTAATGAAAATCTGAAGTACTTTCTACAAAAAATTAACATTCTTTTTTCAGAGTAGGCCCATTATGGTTGAATTTGAATAAAAAGCGTTATGTGTAATTTGATGTAGAATTTCTTGAACTGAATCTACATGAAAGAATTTTGTAAAGGGCATTTCTGATCTGTCTCTCCTTTTCCTAACTATAAATACCGTGATAGCACTTATCCTCATTAAGAAGAGAAAATTTGAGCAAAATTTAAGAGTTTAACACATGTATATTACTTTAAAAGCATAATCTGATATTTAAAAAGCAGATGTTTTAGAAGCAGACGGTTTAAAAGCAGATGTTTAAAAGCAAATATCGAGGAAAGCTATTTTAAATCGACTTTCTTCCACTTCTTGAAGAAAAGCAGAATTTTATATGAAAGAATTTGAATTGCTTGGGATGAGATTTGCAGTTGAGGTGATCGAGGGAATGTTCTTTGGAGAGCGAGATCGTTTATAAAATGTGAAATTGGTTATTGCGATCAGTTGACGATCTTCCTCATTGCAGCTCTCCCACTCTCTTCCTCCTTATAATTGCTCCTGATTTTCCGCATATACTGTATAATGTGCAAACATAATTTTAAAAATCATAACTACATAATTACATATGTAATTATCTAGTCGTAATCTGCAGAGCTTGTCGTAGGACAAATTCTAAAATATATATTTACAATGCAAGTCTGATCTTGATAAGACGCTTTTAGATCTGCCGTTGAATACATTTTTGCACTGCAAGCTTTGACGTTCGTACTGTATAATAGCGTAACAGTTAAGTGACGACTATTATGTTAGAAAATTGTCAATCAATGGATTATTAACTGATTTAAATCTTTCTTCTTGTATGATTCTGTAAAATTGCAGACATTGATTTAACAAAACTTTACCAATTGTTCACCTTTTGAGAACATCTCTACAATCCTCTCGAAAAGTCAGAATATGGCGCCGTTAATGTTGTTTTGCAAGCTAATCCTATAGAACTGAAGAGTATCACGTGGTATATTGTCGATCCTCTTAATATTTTGCGAACTATTGAGCGATAGTGAAATCACCATATGTATAAAATAGATAAAATGTTGATTCTTGTCTTGCATTTATATTTTTACTCGTGATGTGTCTGGATTGCTGAAGAATAGACCAACCGTGGACGTAACATTTGTCGTAAAATGCGTCTAAGCACTAAGTTACAAACGAACGACAGAAAGGATATTCGGTTGTGAGTGCTTGGACTCCAGAAATAGCTGCAACATTTGCTAAAATGATTGAAAAGATACCCCAACCAACATTGAGGAGTGGAGAAGGTATATTCGCACCCCGACCCTAGTTAAACTGCGATTTAAGGGAAAGTGATGATGACGATGATGATGTCTTAAATTATATTTTAATTCATGTTTTATTCTATTTCAACTTATGCTTGAGTTTACAGTTTAACTCATATTTTATACAAATTATTTTCAAGTGAAATTTTTCAACTATTACTAAACTGTAGCTTTATATTAATTTTAATTAACTCTGTTAACCCTAATTCTCTTTAATTACTAAACTTACAAATATTTTAATATTAGTCAAACGTGTTGCTATTGATATCGTAAAATAATATATTTCAAAAATCCATTGATGCCGTAACTTCTCCATCTCTGATTGCTCTTATATCTACCCTGTTTCTTCTGTTGTTAACGTCCGATTGAAAACAAATTATAATTTCTTTTTTATTACAAAAAATATTTCAAAAAACAAAAGCGATATTTTATTGCGTTCTTTCTCGTTCTGCTTATATTTAATTTGTTTTCATATTGAAATCATGGTTCAAATACATTACTGGACGAATATTTACCTGAGTAAATCTTTTTACCATGGAGATTCTTATCAACTTTTAAATTTTGAAATTCGTACTACAAACGAAAGTAGAAGAAACAACATCCACTGGCCTTTGTCAACATTTTTATCGTTTCATTAATTTTATTCGTGACCGGATATTCGCACGGATTGACAATATTTCTTTCCTAGTCTTTCTTTGATTGCGCTGTGGGTTTGACCTTATTCTTTAGTAGTTTCCTATTTCACGAGTTTTACGTACTTTACAATGTTATAGCAATTCTCTGTAATTCTCTGTTACAATGATGTTTCTACAAGTGATTATTTTTAAATGTAAGTCCTATGTATGTTTTAAACTTTTCAATAGCTTATTTTTGTCTTATGTTTTAGTTAAACCTCCAGTGGGTTATTGAACATCCTTTGTTGCATTAAATTTTCAATGGTTGTTAACTTGTTTGAATTAAACATGCTACATTATATTAGCTGCCTTATGTCAGAATTAGCCCTCTTCTTAGAAACACAGAAAATTGAGATTGAGAAATTTAAGTTACTTTTTATTTTGTAATTGAGATGATCGATGAATTGCCCATTGGGGATCGGAAACGCTGATGATTCATGAAATTTGTTTTTTTTGGTTTAAATTCAACATCGTTTTCTCTCTTTCTCTATCTTTCTCTTTCTACTTCACTTTGGAAAATTTGAAATGAAAACGTAACATTCACCGGGATTTTTTCGGTTCGTATTGTGAATATTTACTTCCTATTATGAAAATTATTTCGGGCTTCACATCTTACCGAAAAAGTTTAATAATTAATTTATATTTAATTGATTTTGCATCAGAAACTGTTAAGTACATTGCTACTGTAATATGTATTAATATGTCGTTTTTCCGACAATCTATGGGTAATTTTGATTTGTATTCTTTATACACAAAAATCTATCCAACGAATTTTATATTTTTGCAAAAGAATTGCATATCGTTTTGTTTTACGACTGCCATATTCGTAATGGCGCACTGGCGTGACAGGCTAAAGTTATAAGAATCGTGCTGATAAGGTAACCTTTATGATGCTTATTTAAATTTGCAAATGGTTTTTGATAAATGGATTCCAAGCAATATGTAGATTATGCAGGCAACCTAGACTTCATTCACACGGATGGAAATGAACCCTGAATCTTTATGAACAGTATCGTTATTGTTTTGTAATTGCTAATTGTTGTTGTTGCTGATATTATTATTATTTTGCTTTCGTTGTTGGTGTAGCTGTTATTGTTATTTTTGCTGTTACACATCGGTAAGATATTCGACTGCGGATCAGCATGTGCGGGATTCAAATCAAGACTCTCACTGACATCGCTTTCGAATGCGGAAACTGACGTTAACATTAGCTTTACTAGCTTTGCTACTTTAATAATGTTGTTGTCGTTATTGTTGTTGTTGCTATGCTGCTGTTATTACTACTATTGTGTCGGTATTACAGTGGTTGTTGCCATTGTTGGTTTTATTTCTACTACTGTTTTAATTTATATTTACTCATTAATTTTATTAGTAAACCTATTCGAACATTATTGGTATTTAGCTCTTCGCATTTTACCACACGGTAACCATGCGCTATTGTCTTATTTAAAACCTAGTATAGCTGCTTTGTCTGTTGTAGATTTCTTCTCTATAAATTTACAAATCAAAATATAACGTTCTTACCGATATCTGTAGAGATCTTCTAGGACTCGAACCCGAGGCCTCTGCTGTAGTCAGCAGTGTAGTACCCACTCAGTCATTCTCGTCTGTCATATATAACATACATCGAACATCCAGCTCGAGTAGGTCTACTTTATATGTGCCCAGAGTTAAGTGGAACTGTTGTACCGTTATTATGTGCTCGTAATATTCAACTGAAGTGAGCGATGTAATGACTGAAACATCCGGTAGTTGTTTGATAGGCTTGTGGAAGTGACCTATGTGGATTGTGGAAGTTCCATCAAATGTGTTGTGAATGTACGTGAATACATGCATAGAAAACTCTAAACTAATTTAGCGAAATTGTTTAAGACAAAATCAAAGACCACTTTAGATGAGGTGTCTTTCTGATTCCATAAAAGGTGTTGTGCATGTACTTGAATACATGCATGGAAAACTCAGAACTCATTTAGCAAAATTATTTCAGACAGAATCAAAGACCATTTCAGATGCGGTATCTTTCTAACTGACGTCAACAATCAATCAATCAATCAATAAGAATTTAACGTCCGGTTTTTCGCCATAAGGCAGTGTTAGGGACATCTCTTGCAGACACTACACAAACAGGCGCCAAAGCAACACACGATGACGACTGAGTACACAGAGACCACAAGAGAAAGCGAGATCAAAACAGTGCAAGTCCAAGATCAAGATTGGCTGGAGCCAATGACGAAGTCGGTAAGATACTCGACCGCGGATCAGTAGATGCGGGTTCAAATCTTTGGCTCGCCCGTCACTGACATCGCTTTCGAATGAAGAAACTGACGTTAACCTTAGCTTTACCAGCTTTATCCAAGGCAAGCCGGTCAAAATTTAGACCTATGGCTAAACAATAAGGCCTCTGAAGCTTAATCGTTGTGTTCGTACAACGATATGCTTTAACTAGGGATTAACTATATCAATCTATGAGTGCTCATTAATGAATGGGGCAATTTAAAATGATTAGGAATATGTAACATGGATTGACATACTACTGAACAATTCAGGACGCGTGATATACTGTATGGCAATATCCTCCAAACTGGGATACATTTATTGAAGTTTTGCAGTTTGCACCTTAGTCATAAACACATCTCTTCCCGCCATATATTTGTTCTTATCTTGCCTGACTGTTTTTTTGGTTTTCCAACTCACCACAATGAATATTTAACGTCAACTTCGTCATCGCAATGTAATGTTAGTGACGTACACCCCACAAAAATAAACATATAATTGTTGCAGCAGTCGTAGTATTAAATAAATGACTATTTAACGTTCGGATCTCTGCTCGAAAGTGATGTCGGGCTGGCAAATCTGATTATTCGTATGCTATATACGTTACCAATTCTGCTGTTAGAATATTACTTTAAATAGAAACCTGAAAGTGCAAGTAACAGTGAAAATTAATTAGCATGAGAACCACACCAGTATGTAGAGATGATCAATAGCAAAGTGTATTAAAATCAATGCGTTAGGCGACGGGCGTCTTCATTGCGTGCGCATAATTTCATCGAAGGCACGTGCATGCTATGCCGTATGCATTAAACCCATGTGCACAATAAATCTTAGTGCATTATTCTGTGCAAGCAAGTACAAGCATATCGATATAAATTAAACTTAAGTGTAAGCTTACTTATCTTGCTTTATAAAGTTACGACGTTTAGCTAACACTGCTATAAAATGCTCACACATCTCTACCTCTGTGTGTATGTACTTTCTATGTACTTAAGAGGTAATAGCTACAAGTTGTTTAAGCCTGGTGTAAGGACAGACGTAGGAAAGTTTTCCTTTTCTCAAAGGTCGATTGATAGGTGGAACTCTTTGAGTGAGAAGGTTGTGAATGCGACGTCGGTGAATAGTTTTAAAAAATAAGCTGGATGTTGTAATCATGTATGATTGGGGATTAAAATAAGCTATTGGCTTCCTTCCCTTGTTCCTGCTACCTAAGTTTAACTAAGTATTGAATAACGAGAGATGGTAGCAGTTCTGGTAAATTCTGTTGTCAGGATCATAACATGCGACTTCTCAAACCTACTGCATTCGTTTTCTTTTCTGTTACACAGTTGAATGCTTTTTCATAACGTCTAATATTAATATCTCTTGTGTGATTAAATCTTTACTTATAAACTCATATATTTTGCCATTATATTTTACTCTATTGGCCTACTATTTTGTAAGCATAACGCACCAATTGACAATATGTGATTTAGTACTCTGCTTCCAATTTCTTAATAATTATGTATAGATCTGTGATATTCTTTCCGTGAACTTCATCACTTCTAAGTTAATAAGCCCAAATAATCTTCTTCATTCTTTTCCATAAAAAGAATATGAGTCAATATAATTTAAATGTTATTTTGATTTGACGATAAACACTGCCAAAGTCCACAGATATACATTTTTATGAAGTTTTGTTTCTCTTCGCAGTTGCACTCACTCTGCTTAGTTATACATTATTGCAATTTTCACAATTTTACTCGAGTATTTACTGGTACTTTCTTGAAGGTTTGACTTGGATTTGAACTCGAGAAGATTCTTTTACCTATTAAGCCAGTGTCAACTACGTTACCATTTGGACTACACGCCACCTACAGGTAATATGGGTCGTGTGAAAGTAGTGAACCAATAACAGCGACCTCTGTGTTTTATTGTATTTAGACGGTGCGATCTCTTTTCTAAATTCAATACTAAAACGAACTTTCATTTACTAGAGGAATGTAAGAACTCTAGTCATGCATTACACTAATGAGATTTGTATAGATGTGTATAGGGGTAGTTTTATACAATCTAATGATCGAGATTATCGAGTTAATTGAAGAAAATATTCCTTTTAATTATATGCGATGACTTCGGATATTCCAATGTTGTTCTACGACAGTTTCTGTATAGATTGTCCTTGTATGCACATGGAAACGATGAAATTGTTAGAACATGATTTTAAAACAATTCTAGAAATTTATAGAAATAATATTTATATTTTTATCGTATTCGTGCAACTTATGCAGATATGTTACTCAGTTGTGTATTTAGAGATTGTTCAATATTTTGACAAAAATTCACCAACTGAGCTGACTGTTGTTTGATCAAATTGACTGAAAATGATCAAAAGATTGGCTGACTTTTAACCAAAATATTGCTTGACTTTGACTTTGAGTCAAAAGATTGGTTGAAAAAACTCTTTAAAAATTATCGTAAGTATATTAGAATGCGGTTAATTTAAAAGATAGTTATAATTTAGGCACCAAAGGCGTAAAGAAACTGAACATTTTTTTCGAAGGGCTTAGTATACTTCTGAATATCTAATTGACTGCCATTGAACGCGCACATATAATTGCTATATGGTAAGCGACTACAGGCTGTATGAAAGGTATTTATATTAATAACTTTAAATTACGTGTATTTTTCAGGCAGCGCACACGATTGCTGGTTGCACATTAGAATAATGATTTTGAAATATTCATTGGCTATAGAACTCTATTAAACTGGAAATTATAATTTGTTAAGAATTGAGTGATATGGTTAAAATATGTTGTTAAACTTTTAATTTCATGCAGTTAATGGAACAAATAAATTTCAAAGCATACTGATCCCTACTACATAGAGTTGATCCCACTCAAAGATCTGACTAATATTGTGGTAAAAAGGCTGGCAAAGCTAAGGTTAACGTCAGTTTCCTCACTCGAAAGCTATGTTAGTGACGGACGAGCCCATGATTTGACCCCCGCACATACTGATCCGCGATCTAATATCTTACCGACTTGGCAGCTCCAGCCAGTGGCGAATAATCAGGGACGGATCCAGGAATTTTTTAAGGGGGGGCCCAAATTTTTTTTGAGAGTGTACATTTATTGCTTACGCCCCGCCTTCTTCGGGACATGTGACGCAACCAGTCAAATTTATGTGGATGGGGCTCAAAATTTGTTCACTACAGCGTTCGGCTCATAAAGTGAGTGCATCCCCTTACCTTACCCCCCCCCGCTCATACCTGTACTAAAGTCACGGGAAAACGTTTTTCTCCAATGCATTAGTTATGCGTTGGTTCAAGTGAAAATTGAGAGCTAGTGAAACGGTCAACATTTTTCGGGCCCCTTCCATTACACAGGGCTCCTAATATATCCTAGAAAAAATCGAGCTATTGGAACTGCGTTCCCTGTCTTACCCCCCCCCCCCTGCCCCCATTACCACTGCCATTACTAACATGTTTACACATCGAAATTGCAATATAAACAATGAAAATAAACCCTGTCTTACCCTTCCCACAGGCCCCCCTCCTAACCACTGCCATTACTAACGTATTGAAACATTGAAATTCCCATAGAAACAATGAAAATATAGTTTAAATTTTTTTATCGTCGGACCTAAGGGGGGGGCGGGCCCCCTGGGCCCCCCCTGGATCCGCCACTGTGAATAATGCACTATGGGATGATGTACTCCTTGGGATGATGTACTACTGTATATTAAAAATTAATCATTTAAAAATGCCAATTTACTTTAACGACAAGTAGCAATAATAATAAAACAATTAGTTGAATACTGCATTAAATCAATTAATTGTCTGTGATTAATTGGAGTCTGTTGATGCAGTGTTAGCTTCAGATGTCCCTTACATTGCCTTATGGTGAGGAACCGGACGTCAAATTCTTAATGATTGATTGATTTATTTAGTATCAAATCTGTAGTACGTATCAAGGAGGCGCTCTGACGTGTTATTAGGCGTTCATTCGTACATGTTATGAAGCAAGTGAACAAGACTATACATTATCTTAGCCTACCTAACCTTATATTATACTATACATGTAGGTCTATATGTCTTCTTCTTAGCAAAAGTCGACTAATTGGACAGTATAAATCATACCCTACCTCAGAATGATCATTGCTGATACAATCTTTTAAAGCGTCGTAAAGGTTCTGTTTGCAGTGTTGTGTCCGAGAAGCTGAAGACTAGACCAACTGTAAACTTCATGTGCCATAAGGGGCGACTGAGCAAGACTTGAGGAAGGCAACGGGATGCCACCTCCGAAACCAAATTATTCCCAAGCTATAGGATATATTTAGGTGTAGATAAGACATAGCATTTCGTGAAGGGATAAACTCGTTCATCGATGGTGTGCTCTTTGTGACGCGCGAAAAGCAGCTTGAGTAGGAATACGTACCTTTGACCTATGGATCTGCTACTTGCGGAACACTAGAGAGGAGATGTGAAGAAGGGTATTCGTGATTCGATTTAACTTTGAATCTACACGACACACTCTATCGAATGTGATACTAATCTGTGCGTAGAAAGTACTGCTTGGGTATGCCATTTGGATGAGCTACATCCAAATGATTTCATTCAAGATTTCAAACTGATTTCATTTTTTTCAAGATTTCCTTTACCCTAGTAATAAAATTTGTTTTATATTTATAGACCCTTGAACAATGATTTTCTGATAGTTTATACTTCGTAAAGAGACCTGCTTGACCGACACCGTGACACCAAATTGTTTTGAAACGTGTAGAGGTTAAGATTTCATCAACATAACTCCCATGGTCTTCATTCCTGCAGTGAACATGAAAAGGTCCGAAGTAATAAGTCACGCGATTTTAATTATTTATTGTTAATTTTTAAAACCCGAGTTATCTAGAAAACCAGGATTTTTAAAAATACCCTTGAATATTAAAATCTAGCGAAACATTCCTTATAGTTTTTTTTATAATTACCCTATTCCTATTCTCATTTAGTCGTGGAGTTTTTCCAGTCTATGGTATAGCCACCTACTGCTGCAGATGCTGAATGGTATTGTCTATCAGAGTTTATAAACATTGCTTTTAGTCACTGATACTGATTGAATTCCGGCGTTCAAACTAGAAATTACAAAGAATATGGCATTGCCGCATTGATGCTGAAGCAAATGGAACGTTTCGTCTGGTGAATTGAGATTTGTAACAAGGCGAAAGATTTATTTTACGAAATTTACGTGCAGTTTACACTGTTGTGTATAAGCAGCTAAGCACGTATTTAATTTCTTATTTACTAGTACTTTACTTGTGCTTCTTTGTAGAATCAAAGTTGGTTACTACCGGAAGATTATTTTGAGAGGGTTGTGAAGTATCTTGTGAAACCTGCTTGTAATGACTCTTTTATTGAATATTAATTAAAAGAGAAATATTATAAATTTCAGCCAGATGTGATGTGTGAGAAAAGTTTAAATATTGTAGAATTTAATTAACTCTTTAGAAAAAATTTACGTATTTCTGGACTCTGTAGATTAATTTAAATCTACATATGGCTATATTATACGTAAGTAAATTTACATGTAAGTTTAGTAGTTATGGATTTTTTATATTATAGTAGCGCGTTAAATAGAAACCACTAATTAGTCGCTGACATTCATTTATGCTTTCTTATGCAAACTATAATGAAATATTCAACCGGATATTGACATCTGCGCCCATCGGCATTATTTTCCTTATTCGCCTGAGTTCAGTTCGGAGTGCTTCATCCAACTCATTCGAGAATATTACAATCGGCTTTGGGCGATTTCTGCTGAACGAAAACTGAAAAGATGTCGACGAATGTTTGCTCAGTGATCTTCTTTGTCTCCGAGCCTCAGTACATGGCCTGAGAGAGCGTGCCCTGCAAACATTGCCTAATCTCTCCTCCTGCTATTGATTAATATTATCATCAGCCTGTGGAAAATTGTTGCGCTAATATTTTATTCTGGAAATGGCTCCAGTGTGACACATCTTTGGCGGCTTACTGCATGGCGGTTTAATTATTCTATGCTAATTAAACTAATTAATTAATGGATAACTAATTAATTTGCTTGGTAGTTTCTCAAGAATATAGTGCTATATTCTGTATTGAATATATTACTGGACATTGAATACTACTGAATAAGCTACTGAAAATGAATATCCTGTTGAACTTGAATATACTACTGAACGTTGAATATATACAAGTAGATAGGCCTGCTGTTATTTAAAATATATACTGAATGCCAATATTGTTATATGGAAGTGAAGTTTGGACAATCTCTTCTGTAATGGAATCGAAACCTGAGGCAACAGAGATGTGGTTCTATAGAAGAATGCTGCGTATATCTTATAAAGACCACATTAAAAATGAAGATGTTCTACAAAGAATGTCAACTTGTCGTGACCTTTTGAACCGAATACGACGACAACAGATGAAATTTTTCGGACACATTATGCGGAACAAAATAGTTGAAAATACCGTAGTGACAGGAATAATAGAAGAAAAAAGATGCAAGGGTCGACAACGAATGACGTTTATTAAGAGTCTTAGCAAATGGATGCCGTTAACTGAAACAGAGATGATCAGAGCAACAATGAACAGAGACATATGGAGGAATATGACCATGACCGCCCAGGCTTGGAACAGGCACGGCACTTAAAGAAGAAGAAGAATACTGAATGCATTATAAACTAAGACTTTCGTAAATAGCGAAAAGTCAGCAAATCCATACAACCGATTTTATATCCCATTCTTAAGAGAATGTGAACGAAAAATCCATTAAAGAAAAATTTAAAGTTGGAGGGCCTACCTTAGAGAAAGATAGAGGATGTATCTCTCTCTCTCTCTCTCTCTCTCTCTCTTAGTGCACTGCCTACTGGCAGGTCCATGGTACATAACGCCTCCACTCTTCTCTGTCTTCCGCCTTCCTCTCCATTTCCACATATGAGTGGGTCTTTAAATCATCTAACATACCTGATTTCGGCCTGCCCCTGCCTCTTTTTCCTTCCATTCTACCTTCTATGACCTTTTAATAGACCTTCCCCCCGTAAAATGTGTCCCATCCAGCTCTTCTTCCTATTTCTTAATACATTTATCAACTGTCTGTCTGTGCCAACTCTCTCCAGAACTTCCTCATTTGTAACCTTTTGAGTCCAGCTAATCATCTCCATTCTTCTCCAAATCCACATTTCTAACGCCTCCAGTTTCCTAATGTCTTCCTTCCTTAAGGTCCATGTTTCACTTCCATAGAATAGCGTGGTCCAAACCAAAGTTTTCACTACCTTTATCTTTGTGTCTTTCTTTAGACTTTTTGTTAATAGTTCTATTCTATTACCAAAGGCCTCTTTTGCTTGTGCAATCCTACTGCAAAGTTCTGTCTCACATTTCTCGTCAACGGTTACAGTATCACCCGAATATTTGAAACTCCTTACCTGTTCCAATTTCGTACCATTTATTGTGATATTAACTTCACCTTTATTATTGGACACTCTCATAACCTTCGTCTTTTTTATATTGATCTTCATGCCATATCTCAATGCCGTATCATTTAGCCTATCCATAATCTTCTGCAGTCCAATCTCGCTGCCCGCTACCATTCCTTGGTCATCTGAAAATAGTGCATCTTGTAACAATTTCCCTCCTACTTTTATTCCTTCTTCCATGTCTTCCATGGCTTCCTCCATCATTGCCTCAGCGTAAATGTTAAACAGCAGCGGCGAAATGCTACAACCTTGTCTTACTCCACTTCCTATTTCACCTTCTTCTGAGTATTCTTGATGGATTTTGATTACTGCTCTTTGATTCATGTACAAGTTCAAAATTAGTCTGCTATCTCTCCAGTCAATTCCTTTTTACGATATTCATCATCGTTATCCAATCAATCCTGTCAAAGGCCTTCTCAAAGTCTACAAAGCATACAAAAACGACATTTCCATATTCTAAGCTTTTTTCACAAAGAACCCGCATTTCCTCTATTGCTTCTCTTGTGCCGCATCCTTTCCTAAAACCAAAATGTGTCTTGCTCAGTATCATCTCTGCTTTCGACTGAATGCGATTATTTACTATCTTTAATAAGATCTTAGATGCATGAGGTATTAAACTGAGTGTTCTGTAATCCGAACACTCCACAGCATTGGCTTTTTTTGGGAATTGGGATCAACACTGACTTGGTAAAGTCGTCTGGCCAAATACCTGTATTGTACACTTCCATACATACCTTCATTAACTTATTGAGTGTTTCTCCTTCCAACATTTCAAGAATTCTGCTGGGATTTCATCTATTCCGACTGCTTTCATCTATCCCATATTCAGAGAATGTGTATGATGATGTTATATTTAATTTCTATTATTTACGGAAATATTTTCTTGAATTTGATTTTGTAGTCTCTAAATATAAGTATTTGGTATGACTGAGAATGACTTCTATCCGGAAGATTTTTCAATCATAGCGATGCAACCACATCCAAGAATAAAGGTAACAGATTTGAAGGACGAGCTTATGATAAGGTTCTAACAGCAAACAAAACAATATGACAGACATGGAGTATCTTCCCAGGATGGCTTGATAAACATTCGAGATTGCACAGTATTTAGTTCAAACGCTTCAACCGGCTAATGAGAGTTTTGAATTTTCTGTATGGCCATTAGGAGCTTCCATTATTAAAGTATTTGGGTTGATTAGATCTCGAGTAGCAGCTGTTTGGATATCTTCGCCTCTGGGTTGATGAATATTCATGAACAAGTTGAGATAAATCCTAGTGTATTACTACATAGAACCGTCTCCCTGCTCTATATATGGATCTAAATTTAGGATTCCCGAATAGAATGATCATTCTCTTCCCCATCTATATGATTCGTATTTTTAATGACAAAGCGTTAAATACTGTTTACTTAACTAGTTTATTTCAAAACCGCAGCGTACAGACAAAGTCGCGGATAGACCTAATTAAATTAGCTGACAATATATATAATATTTTCTTTCTCAGACGTTATTAAAAATAATACAACTCATTTTATGGATTGAATGTATTACGACACAAAAAAGTAACAGGTTATTTTGCAGTTTCCATGTCATATTGTCTTAATAATTACGAACCTAATGAACATTATTAGGTTAACATTAAATCGTTTGCTGTTATTTTATGCAGATGTTTAAAATTCTTATTTGCACATTAGTATGTAATCTCTACGGTTCACATATTGATCTCTAATGCCTTCAGATGTTGCGGTGTCAGGAACAGTTTCGGTTCACGGTTAATTAAATGAGGAAATAAGTATGAATCTTTGACATTCTTTATTCAACCCCTTCTAACATCCTAAAGCGCTCGGTTAATTGGATAAATCATCTTTCTGACTGTAATTACTTATGACTAAGTCTCAAAAGTTGAATAAAAACGCAATTTAATGAAAGATGTCGACAGTTACTGTGGTTTGAATTTTAAGGGAAACCTATCTCAGTTAAGCATTTTTATTCCGGCCATTTTCAGAATTGAAAATATATTAAACCAGAATCTGACATCGATAAGCAAACAAAGAACACAGAGTTGCTTTATAACTTTGTCGGCTTCTTATGTCGACTTCAGCAACATTGTATAAACATTTTCAATCACTGCAGCACTCCTACTCCTGCCCAGGACCGGTATTAGTGGAGATAGAAGGTAAAAGTGGCTGCTCTGGTGTCCACAAAGTGACGTTACGCAGAGAAAAGAAGAAGAATACGTCTATTCCTACATTGTCCTAGCTCTACGTCCGTACCAATTTGTTGTACACTGAACAACCGTACCTCTCTATTCCTTCACCTCTTTACTCCTCCATTGTACCGTGTACCACTTGTGTCCTGCATTGTACCTCTATTCTTCTCTTGTCATCAACTCTCCCGTTCTGTCTCATTGTTCTTCTCTGTACCACTATATTATAGTACCTGTACTTTACTTTCATAAACTGAACTGTTGTACCTCTGTTGTCCAGTACTGAACCACTGTAGCTCTCTTCTTTATCACTGTACCGCTGTACCGCTTTAGTCTTCCACTGTACCACTGTACCGCTCTATCCTCTCTACAACTGTACCTCTCTTATCCTCCACTGTACCACTATACCGCTGTTATCCTCCACTGTACCACTGTACCGTTCTTATCCTCCACTGTACCGTTGTATCACTCTTATCCTTCACTGTACCGCTGTCCCGCTCTTATCCTCTACTGTATCACTGTACCGCTCTTGTCGTCCAATGTACCGCTGTACCTCTCTTTTCCTCCACTGTACTACTGTGCCGCTGCTATCGTCCACTGTACCGCTGTACCGCTCTTATCCTTCACTGTACCGCTGTACCGCTCGTATCCTTCACTATACCGCCGTACCGCTCTTGTCGCCCGCTGGTACCAGCAGTTGGGCACTTCTGTGTTGACGAGTTCAAGTGCTCTATAGTCGTCCCGTACCTCTGAGCCACACGACGAGATAACAGCGTTAACGTGATGTAGAGCGAGTGAAGAGTGGACAGTGATTGCATGCATTGTTGTCTAGTAAATAATATAAAAGTTCTTCAGTGTCCAGGGCAGCTAATTCAATGTCAGATAGCTATGGCTAAAGTGGACTAGGTAGATGCATTATGCAATGTTTTAGTAAGTCAATAATTCTGCTAGTTTAGATTTAAATTAACCGACACTTAATATAATAAATAAGTATCCCTTGCGAAGTCATAAACACTTGTAATGTTTACACGTGATGTTAATATGTTTTCAGAAATGGGACTGTCAAATCAGGTTTTTAATATTTTTGGTATGCTATTGTAATTTTTCAAACTGAATGTTAATTTTGTCAAATGATCAGTTTATATCTGCATCATACTCTGCATTATACTTAGTAATACTGCTTACTTTGTAACGCTTATTCAGTTATATAATTTCTTCTGAGGGTATTAAATGAGAGATCCTGAGGTGAATAAAACTCTAGTGGGTTCGAATCCCAGCCGCACTGATCTGAGAGTAAAATCTCGGGCATTTACAGGACTAGTTATACGAAAAATTGACGAAATTGTTTAACGGTTTTAGCATGTGATATTAAAAGTGATAGGTATCAACATGATTGATCATTTTCCTATAATAGGTGTTATTAT